>ML794008.1:836175-906305 GCA_009831015.1 Picea engelmannii
CTCTCTGTTTTCTCTAGCACCCACTAGAAGGAAGCACCAACTCCCTGGTTTCTCTAGCACCAACTAGAAGGAAGCACCAACTCCCTGTGTTCAAGCACCCACTTGAACCTCTGAGGACAACAGTCCTCCCTAGCACCTCCCAACTACCCTGAAATATTAATCTTTGCTACTGAATTTATTACAGTGATATGATGTTCAATGATGGCCTACCTGACTTATCACTGTTCTGCTCCACTTCGTTGCTCTGCCTTCCTTATTGCCTTTCTGCTGAGATCATTTGCAATGTCCGGGTTATGGGCCCACCACGCTTTCGCTGCGCAACTCTGATTCTTCTTCACCCATGAATCACCACAGCAAACTCCAATAGCCACTGCAAATTCCCACTCTGTCAACCACCTGATCTCCTCTTTGTACCATGTATTTATAGTGTCTATGCACCTTTTGCATGCAATGATTTCCATGCCTCTGCATGCACACCCTGCGTCATTATCCTCCACCTCTTGAGTCCTCTATAAGATCAACATCATCACTCTTCAGCTTCTCTGGTGATTACACATCGGTCTTCTTCGACTTCTCTAGCAGATGTCATCAATGGTTTTTGGCAGTCTCACAGTGTCGTGCCTCAGTAGCCCTCAGATCATTTCTTGATCCAATGGTTCAGATCAAATCGGGATTTCATATATCGCGATTTCGGCACTTTCGATGACATAAAGTTTATGTCCACGGGAGTCACGATTTCCCAATTCGCGATGTGCTTCAGCCCTCCTGGCTGAGCCCTGGTCCATGTGACCTGTCTCTATGTGACCTTGGTCTTATCACTCGTCGGGGTTTCGGGGTTTCACACTTCCTGATGTCGAGAGTTTCTCACCTCTCCAATCCCCGATTACCGATGCGCCCCTTTCCACGCGTTAGCCCTGCTGGCTATAGGCCTTGGCCCCATAAGACCGTCATATCTTGACCACAACCTTACTCCATCGGAGCTACGGGGTTTGTGATGCCTCTGTCCTCCTTCTCTGCTATGCTGACAGTTGTTCCCCACTTATCGGGGTTTCGCGGATTGCGATTTCACAATACACAAATCTGTGGTTATCGAAATCTCTGATTTCCCGATGTATAAAGTGCCGACGGTGCCCTATCCTTTGCCACGCGTCCTTCCAAATGGATGGCTCTGATCTTTCCGGGGTTTCGAGACGTGCAAGTTCCGATGCCTGGTGTCTCGGATCTCCGATACGGACGATCGTGCGACACGTGTCCTTCTTCAGACGGACGGCTCAGATTAAATCTCGGGGTTTCGAGACTTACGATGCCTCAACTTTCTTGTCCTCAGGAACTCTGATTTCCCGATGGCCAATATCCCGTCTCTTGCTAGATCTCTGTCACGTGTCTTCTCTAACAAACGGTCCAGATGCGATCTTGACTCAAACGTTTGTGATTAAATCACAATATCGCGTTTCGCGATTTCGGAGTTTTTGTTGCCGTGTGTTCTTGACATATCAAAGTCCCGATCCCCGAAACTCCATTCCTCTGCTGACATCACTCATGGTTTGACATGTGTTAACTGCTGCCACGTGTCACCCTGATTCGTTACCCACATGTGCCTCAATTGCTTGAATCATTCTGACACTTGTCACTCCCTGGTTGTGCCACATGTCACTTTGCTGACGTGATCTGTTGACGTGTGTTGGATCGATGGTCCATATCTTATGCGTGTTTTAACAGCTGCGATCAAATAGCGAACTCACACATCGCGAAATCGGAGTTTCCGTTGTCATGAGTTCTTTTCATTTTGAAATCGCGATCCCCGATTCTCCGATGAATGAGATCAACGGTCCAGACTTCTTTTTCGCTTTAACGGCTACGATCATATCGCGAAATCAGAGTTTCCGTTGTCAAGTGTTCTTTGCATTTTGAAATCGCGATCCTTGATTCTCCGATGGCTTATCTCCCTCGCAGCTTCTGCATATCTGACAACTGTCGGGGTTTGCTTCCAATCTGACGGCTTAGATCACTTCTTTTCTGCGCTTAACTCCTGCGCTTAGCATCTGCGCAGCTTCTCCCAATCCAGCAGCTGTCAGGATTTCCGAGTGAGATCCGACAGTTCTCGGTCTCTTTCCTATGCTTCTTGCACATATAAGACTGCTATTCCTCCTGAGCTTGATTTCCTTTGTCTTCTTTTTGCTTGTCATATTCACTGTTGTACTTGCCATCAATGACAAGCATATGCTAATTGTTACATATTTCCAACAGATATACTACGAAGTTGTCATGATGGACCATGTGGTGGCCATTTCTCTGACAAACGTACAGAATATAAGGTGTTACATTCAGTTTACTATTGGCCTAGCATTTTCAAAGATGTTTCCAAGTATGTGAGAAGTTGTGATAGTTTCCAAAGGATAGGTAGACCTACGTCAGCTGGAAAAATGCCTTTACAGGCCCAAGTTATGATAGAACCCTTTGAAAAATGCGCCCTCGACTTTGTAGGACCAATTTCACCCATGTCTCGTAGGAAGAATTATATCTTGGTTTGTACGGACTATGTCACCAAATGGGTAGGGGAAAAAGACCTATTTAGGGCCATAGAGAAGTCTGTTGTTGAATTCATCTATGAATACATCTTTACCCTCTTCGGTGTCCCTTGTGAAATTATTACCGACCAAGGGACTCAATTCACTTCCAAGTTGATGAAAGATCTAACAAAGAAATATGGGATTACACATTGTAAATCTTATCCATACCACCCGCAAGCCAATGGTAAGGTAGGATCCACAAACAAAGTTCTAGAAGCCATCTTGACCAAGACTGGTCATTTACATCATCGAGATTGGGTTGATGGTCTCCTAGAGGCCTTGTGGGCATACCGAACTACCTAGAGAAATACCACTGGGCATACCCCTTATGAGCTAGTGTACGAAAAACAAGTACTTTCACCAATAGAATTCCAAGTAAGGACCTTTTGTATTTCCGCAAAATTAGGATTGAACCTAGATGAGGCTCAGAAGTAATGAGCCCTATAGTTGAATGAGTTGGATGAAATCAGGCAAGATTCCATCCAACGGACGATATTATTCCAAAACCAGAGGAGCAAGTGGCATGACAAGTTTATTAAAAAGAAACACTTCCAGCCTGGTGATTGGGCCCTGTTGTTTGATTCCCGGTTCAAAACCTTCAAAGGAAAACTTACCACCCACTGGTTGGGCCCTTACGAGGTAGACACTGTATATGACAATGGAGCTATAAAAATTAAAACAATTGGCGATGGACAAGTCTCCTTTGTGGTAAATGGACACCGACTTAAATTTTATCATAAGCCCATTTCCAGAGAAGATTTTTTACAGGTCATGACAGTCGACAAGGCATTGGCCTTAGTATATGGGGAAGCCCCCCCTTGTTCTTGAAAAGAGTTTTTGTTTACATGTAAATATTCCCTACTGTATACATGTAAATAGTTTTTTTTAATAAGGCAATTCTAAGAGGTTTTTGTTTATTTCACCAGGAGTACACAGTTTCAAGATATTTCTTCACAACATTGTTATACTTGAATTTTGTGTCTACTAAAGAATAAAATGAATAGTGACTTACTATAATTAGCCATGTTTTTTCAAAATTATCATTTTTAAGGCATTCTAAAGCAGTTGCTCTTGAAACTCTTCACCACTATATAAGGAAGCGATACCATACCTATCAAGACTAGAGGTCTCTCGTACGGTTTTTCCAAGAAACCTGAGTAAGTGAATCAAGTGTCTTTATCAAAGAGTTACAAGGAAGTCTAATTAGCAGTTAGTCATGGAAACATCACAATAACTACAAAAGAAGAAAGTGAGTTGAGCCTAGAGATACCTTTATGTTCTTTCTCGATGGTACCATCCACTACACACTAAATAGCTTGATTATATAATATATTTAGATAGGTCACGTCCACTTAAGTATCCCTTACATCAGGACAACCACTAATAATATAATGGAAATTCATCCTCTAACATAAATACCATCCCAATTCGAAAGAAAAAAAGAAAGAAAAGTTGTTTTCAGAGTTGTCCCCCCATATTCTTGCATAAGCAATATTATATTAAAATCTTAAAAGATGGAGGACCAGTCTCTGAGGGTTTAAGAGGCTAACCTGCCGAGATACTGAACAGGTCTGTTGGTAGCAGGTACTGACCTATGGTATGACTAGGAAAACCCACCGAAGTACTGAATAGGCTTGATGGCAATGGGGCATTCTACCTAGCGAGGATGATAATCTGACAAAAACAAATACTAAATTTAAACTTGTCCTGATGTACGGCATTACTTGAAAACAAAGATGACATGGAGTATGTTTGGTTAAGCTAAGGTTAATGAATCTCATCAACTTGCCATTGGGAAATGACTTTAAGACTATCTTGAAACTCTCTTGCCTACCTTTTATTAACTATATATAGGATCTCTTATCCTATAGGTGGGGCCATCTCCTAACTGTCTCGTCAGACTAATCTATGAAATTTCATCTTTACACTTGACATACTGTAAATCTTCGGCTATTGGGGGATACTGACTAGTTTCATATACTTTTGATTGTGAGGTGTCACAATACTTAGGTGTGGGGGAGGGGTTCATGAGCTGACAAATGATCATTGCCTAGAGAAAAGAGTCTTTGCAAGAATTTTTGTATTATTACCATGATACAGGTTATTACATTGATAGTCATGTTATTTTTAAATGCTTAACTCTTGTGTGCTATACATTACTAAACTCATGCTTAACAGACCACTCTTTATTGATTATTTAACAGAACACTCTTTATTGTTTATCTTCCATTACAAGATGCATACTATAGGTTTGACAATACATGTTTTATGCTTGTTATAACCCGTTCATTATAGGTTTTGACATTATATGTCATATGAAAGAAGAACGAGTGAGCATGGAGCACTCTACCTCTGCTGATTAACCACTATGGTTGTCAAAAACACTTCAAAATTGTAGGCTATCCATTATAAGAGCCAAAAATGCACTTAACACAGGGGTACCAGATGAAGTATTGTATGAGGTGCCGGATGAGGTGTCAAATGAGATGTCATTTGAAGTGTTGTTTGAAGTGCCATTGAATTGCATACTAGTAACTGTCCTAGATTCCAGGTAACCAGAATTCAATTCCATTCAATTATATTGGTTTCAAGCATTGATTAAAGATGCTTCATATGGTTATGATCAAATGTCCAAGTCAAAAGACTTGGACATTGATCTAAATACGCACCAATCCATTGCTCCCAAGCTTGCCATCGAATTCAAATTTCCCACACATGGAAACTCGCGTGCACATATGGGCAACGTACTCCACCATAAGAGAATCCAAAATCAGGCTGGGCACTCTATTATCTCATTTACCCTTGCTAATTACTCTTCTCTGCGTTAGGAAATCGCGCCCAACCTCTTCCATCTCGCCCTCTATTCAAATCACACTCAGACAGTGCCAAATTCATGCCATCTCTTGGCCTGTTCTTAACTCGTTCCTCTGCGTGGTTTGATTTCTCCCTTGCTTGGTGAATTCAAACTCTGTCACAATGCCCAGGAGATACGAACCCTCCTCCTATGCAGACTTGTTTACCATTCCATAATTCGCACAGTGGCGGGAAGTGTTCTTGCGTACTGGCTGGGGGGCATTTCTGTCTAGTTTGAAAGGCTATGATGATGGTCTTTCTATGCAATTTGCAGTTGGTTTTGATGGTAAGACAGAACATGTAGGGTCTCTCAACTTTGCAGTCACAGAAGAGTCAATTATTGCTGCAACAAAACTCCCAATAATGGGAGATAGATAGTTCAAGAATCATCAATTGCCGCGCTCAAGTTACAACAGGGTGTTTAAGCCTGAGTTCGAGATCATTTCAGGAGCGAAAGGGTATGCTAAGGAGTGGATAAAGCTAGAATTGGTTAACCCCCTCATTGTTATCACAAGGTTAATTACATGTGAAGGTAGATACTCCACCTTCAAAGATTGTCATTTTAGATTGCTGACTCATTTTCTGTTCAACAAACACTTGAACTTTCCCTTTTATTTTCTCAAAAGCTTGGAGAAGATGTCCTCTCAAGTGAGGAAAAATGTGACTAACCCCCACAATATTCTCTTCCACCATGGTTTGATCAAACTCCTCGTTCTTACCGAATTAGAGAAACAGGGGGAAATATGGATGCCTTTATATACCAATTTGAAAACCCTCACTTGACAGTTAAGACCAACAGAAAGCCACTTAGCCTAAAAACTATCTCTCCATCCAAGCCTCACTCTCCAAGAACTCCAAACTCCATTTCATAAACCCTCTCTTTGTTGGAACAATACCAAAAGCTTGTTGACATTCCTACTTCTTCATCGGGGAAAAAGACCAAGAACAAAGACCAAAAGAATCCTATTGTTGACCCCCCAGTGCCTTCACTTTCTCTTGATCCTACACCTAAGAAGCCCCAAGAAGTATTGCAGCAAGAATTTCCCATAATTCCCACAAATAAGAGGGGAGCCAACTGATTTGGTAAGGGACCTTTTCAGAAAAGTATCTGGAACATAAGAACCAAGCCTTATGCAAAACCTCCACCTGCTTCGGATCCTATCCAAGTGTCCTCTGACCTTAAGAGCCCTCATAAGAAACCTAGAGAAGTCTCTGTGGATGGATTAGAGCCACTAAGGAAAACAAAATCAGAACCTACCTCACCTTTTCGATCTCCCATCACTCCTACTTCACCCATGCCTACTCTTGATCCTAAAACTGATAAATTGTCCAAATCCCTCAAAGTATCTAAGCCTTCCTCAGAGATCACTGATTCTGTCCCAACCATAGAGTAGCTACAAAAAGAAAACCATAAGCTTCTCCAACAGTTGGAAGAAAGGAAGACAATAGATACACACCTTCATCATGATAATGCAGTCCTTCAGACAAAGGTCAATTCCCTTCAGCGGTTGGTTGATGAAATGACTAAATCTAACCATAGCCTCGGAGCACAATTGAAGCAACACAAGAGGCACAAGGATAAGTCCACACAGCAAGAAGGAGAAGCTTCCAAAGCCAATCCTCCTCAGCAAGCCTAGTTACGAGGGGTAACTTATTTTTGTTTGCAGTGGGACCTGCAAAGTCGTAAGTGTGGGGGTAATGTTGGGCCCGAGATATGATCAATTTTATGACGGTTATTATACATTTTTTCCGCATGTACATATATGTTTTGCACGTTTTGAAGGAGATTTTGAAGAATTTTATGATAAAATGGTATAATCGGCATGAGGTACGTGTAATTCATGTTTTATGATTAAATCAAGTTTAATTCATCATGTTTTATGGTTTCCAAGAGTTAATTCATGTTTTTCTACTGTTACAAGGAACAACGCAACATGTTTCCAGTTCCGGCTCTTGATCCGACACTCGTTCCAGTACTCATTCCGATACCCGATACGACACTCGTTCTAGCACCCAGTATTGCACAAAAATGCAAGGCGAGTTGGCGGTTATGGTATTGGTGGCCAGTGATGGACAAATCGGTTACATGGGTTTTGTTTATCATCACCCCCTCCAGCTACTAAGCTCAAGACAACTCGATTTGAGTTGTCCAAAGAGAGCGATTATTGGCTTCCTTCGTTTTGTTAGTTATGGCCGCATTTATTGTAATTTGCCGAATTTAGAGGTGGTTCGACCCTCCTATGGTCTACCACCTGGTTTTTAAGCTTATAAATACCAATAGGATGGTCATTAGATTGTTAACCAAGTAGCATAAGAATTAGAATTGCCAGAAACTCATTTTTACTTTGTTTTGACATTTCACATTGCCAGAATTGTGCCAGAACTGCGTTTTCATGTTTTCATGGTGAATTCAGCCTGCTGAAGTTCGTGATGTGCTTGTAGAAGGTAGCCACGACTTGATGGGGGACCCACCATCAGTCTGGTGATTTTATTTATGTTGTTTATGCAATTTCTTAATTTAACTACTCTTTCTTATTTCCTGTACATGTGTGTTTTTATCTAATTGATTAATTTGTTGTAGCTTAATTGTCTTGCTTTTATTTTGTAGGTTAGATAATGATATGTGTTAGCATGTATTAGTTTTGCAGATTAGGAACAAACTTGCAAGTTTCTACACTAACCCCGTGGGCAGTTAGACGTTAGATCATACTTTCTTTTATGATTTTATAGTCTAGTTTAAAACAGATTTTTAATTAGATAGAATAGAGTTTTAACTTGGGTTTCTTTGACAGGGATGTTGATGGATGGATAGATTTAATTCCCATTCTTAGTTATAGTTTTCTTACTTCAGTTTTAGATAGATTTCATTTGCTTAGTTATTGGTTAATGTAATTGTCAATTTACTTCTTGATATCATAGTTTAATTTATGTTTTTAATTCATCATAGCTTGAATGATTAGAATAGACATAGCATAGTTTTCCTTTACGCAATTTCCTTTCATAGATTAAAATGCAATTAAATTCCCTAGTTAGATAATGATGACCTCATTATGATGTTAATGGTTTATACATGAATATGTAGGGTATTTAACATTACTTTTGTCATGGCTAAATTTTCGTTGGATTGTTTAATACATACCTTTCATTTTGCCATTGATATTAGTGTTGAGTTTATACCGTTGGAATTGTCCTTTGTTGTCAAGTTTCATCGAGATATCATATGTCACCACCGAAGGCATTCACAGAACCACCAACATTACATTTGAGTGTTTCATAGATTAAATATAGTTTCTTTCTTTTGTAGATCAGAAAATATAGTTTCTTTCTTTCATAGGTTAGAATATAGTTTTATTGTTGTTATAGGGTAGTTAGTCGTTTGCTTCCATAGATTTAAGAGCAGTTTTGTTTATTGTAAATTAGGCATTTAGTTGGTAGTCCTCATTTCTTTCAATAAAATGGATTTCATCTCATGCATTAGAAATAGTTTTGCGTTAAGCATTTAGTCCACTTGCCTCTTAGGCTAGCTAGTTGTTCAATGAGAAGTCTTTTCTTACTTCTCCCTTTGCTTTAGTAGGATAGATAGTTGTCTTTTCTTACTTGTCTTTTGCTTTAGTAGGTTAGTTAGGTTTCTTTGCTTACTTGTCTATTTGCTTTAATAGGTTAGATAGGTGCTTTTGCTTACTTGCTTATTTAATTGCTTTCATAGGGTAGTTTCTCATTGAATGTAGGTTGGCAAGATAAAAGTAGTTTGCTTTCATCATTTTCTTAGTATGATTAGTAGTTTACCTTTGCTTATTTTCATGAACTAGTTTGCTTTGAATAGGATTTTTAATTGCTCTCTTAGGAACTATCCATCAGTCCTTGGCCCAAAAGTACTTAGGTTACCTAGTTTCAAGTTGCTTAGTAGGGTTTTCTCATTAGATAGGTTTGCTTGAATAGATTAGTCTTAGATAGTTGCTTTCATTAATTAGATTATACTCCTACCAGCCTTTTACCTTTGGCATATATTTTGCTACAACTCTAAGTTTACTTACCCCAGGTTGACAATTTAATTGAGGGTAGTTTAGTGTCTTTTTAGCACATATAAATCACCTAGCAACATTCCAGAATGAGTGTATATAAGATCTAACTATTGGGATTTGAAGATTGCTTCTTCCTCATATGTAACCCTAGATGTAGCAACATCCTTCAAGATAGGAGGCTACAAGGACCTAAGGAACCATTCTAACAGGAAGTCTGGGGAAATGGAGGTCTTGATCAACCTTTTCCATCTATGACACTCATAGATGTGATCCAAGATATGAGTGGCGGTGTCCTGGCATAAGGTTGATAGAGGTTCTAGGCCAGAATATCAAACTGGCAATTGGAAGTGTTTAAGGAAGACTAGCACCATCTGAATAAAGGTCCCATATGCCCCCTAGGTAGCTCGATATACCATTTCACAACAATCATGTTGAGGGTGCATTGAAGTAATATTAACCGAATGGAATCGTCATTAAGGGAATTCGAAGAGAACCATAGGTGAAAGTTGGTGACATGATCATCAGGATCCTCATCATTCTTACCTTCGAATTTCAAAATATTCGAAGGAATTTTAGTGGGGAGGGAGGCCATGTAGGATCATGGCACACAGGGTCATTCATCAACTTAGACAAGTCTAGTAGATTAAGCGTGGCCAAAAAAGGGAGACGGGGTTGTGGAATCTGGCCCCAAGCTCCTTGGAAATATTGTGTTTGGGGAACTTCATCCCATCTAGAGTTTTGGTAAGAACCATGGCCCTGATCGGGATTGTAAGACCCTCCTCCAGGTTGATTCATAAGAGGTTGGTTGGGAATCATTCCAGTAGGAATTTTCTAATGGGGGTTATAAAAATTTCCCCTAGCTAGAGTGGCTCCGGGTTGGGGGTTGCCAAAGATGTGAAATTGACCTACTTCGAGTGTGAATCTAGAGGATAAAGGTGGATTAGTCATGCCAAATGTGTTGGTCTAAACAAACACTAAGGAGGTGAGGGTATAGGATGGAACTTGAGAAGAAGATTGTCTGCCAGGTTGGTTCCTCCACCCAGAAGTAATAGGATTAGACCTGGGGTTAAAAGAAGGAATGCCTCCCATAGTAGGATTCATTTGAGGGATCAGAGAGCCACAAAACGAGAAAGGATTATAAGGAGGAGATGTGCCCCCAAGTCCAATTCTATCATTAGGGCTAGCAACTAGGATGGATTTTGAAAACTGCAAAGTAAAATTTGTCATACCATAGGGAAAAGGACTAGAGGCCATAGGGATGGACTAAAAATTATAGTCGGGTGAGTGACCAAGAGACCCAAATGGGTTCATGGCAATAGGTTGAGCATTCATTATAGGACGGGCAACAGTAATGATAGGTGCCTCCGGCACTACAACCATTGTGGTTGTAGGGGTTGAAGGGGTGCCATTAACTATAGTAGGTGTGGGAGTTGATGGGATCCCAGGTGGTCTGAGGACATGTGGAAATTTGGCTTCATGTCGAGTCCGATCAAAGATAATGAGACAACACTTGTATGTGAAATGGTTTGGTTGTTCACACAATATGCAAGGGAATCTCATTCATTCATTTACTAACATGGAAACATAATGAATGGCATTCATGGTTGTGATGATGGGTGGCCCTTGCGATGACATAGGTAAGGTATTTTGACACATTGCTACTAAGGTTTCATGAAATTTTGGGAGAGTCGGGTAGTGGTGAGTGTAATGGCCATACTGTGAGAAGATAGTGCATGAATGTTTATTCCTCATACCATTCTATTTGGATAAAGAAGGTTCTAAGGTTGTAGGTGCGAAAACCAGAATAGGCAGTAATGGTACTTTTTTGGGAAGTGGGATAATATTTCGTAACTCGGGTAAAGTGGGGAAGAGATTTGTGGGATGTCCAATGGTAGCACCAAGTGAAAATGGTTGTGGCAGTCAAGGGGCAGAAGGGAGTGTGGTCTCTTTCTTATTCTTGGTCCCTTGTTTGTTGGTAGTGTTTCCCCCTTTGCGAGTATCTTGGCCTCCTTTGGTGGTATCAGTGCCCGAAGTTGTGTGATCAATTGGATGAGTTGGCATTTGAGCCACTTATTTCTTAGTAAAAACCTTAGTTTGTGACGAGAGTGATCAGACCAGTACAATAGATGGTTTTTATAGATACCATACAAGAATGTCTATCACCATATTTGGTAAGGTGGGGGTAGCATCCACCTAGTATGTTGTGACTCCGAGGGGGATAAAAGAAGGGTATTTGAGTGATGGCCTGTGGGACCATTTTCCAAATAGGGATTTGGCCCGTCATTGGTGATTCCTCCCAAGAGGGAATTAAAGGGTGTTACTCAAGGGGTACTTGTGGTCTATAAGTATAAGTGGAGGTTTGGCTCGATAATTCCCCTATGGGAGGTTTATCGGGAATTTCCACTCCATTGGAGGTAATGGAACAGAATTGGGCTATGCCTGTGGTCAGGGGAGAAGGGGGATTCCCCTAGTATGAACCCATCAATGATGGGTCGTGAAAGATTCTCGGTCTAACCTCAAGAATTGGAAGAAGGTCATAACTAGCATGGATGAGGGGGAGGACGTTATGTATGTTCCCTGGTTGATTAGGCTCATAGTGGGTTAGTTGGTCAATAGTGATGATCTTTCCATTCTATAGGAAGAGAATGGTATGGAATACAAAAGAGGCTGCAATATGCACAACATACATGTAGTTGTGTCTAAAAAGGATATTATAATCAAATGGGGAGTTAATGACCTCTATGTAAATAATGATTTTTTTACCCCTAGTTCCACGAGAACATTTCAGTAAAGGCCTTCCGATTGGGATGGGTGGCCATCATAGGCTATAAGGGTAATGGCTGAGGGTACTGATCAAGTGAACCATGTTGTTTCCAGACAGTTTTAGACATGATATAGGTGGATGCACATTCATTGGTTATACATCGATGGAACATGGTGTTTCTGATTTTGATGGGAATATGGAAAGAAACTAGTGAAGGAAGGCATGGATCTGCGTTGTCCAAATCGAAAGTGATCAAACACATGTCTGTTGGGTTTATTGCCCCCAATTGTGATAGCAAGGCCTTTCTTTGTGAAGGTTAATTCTAGACAACCTCTAATATTGACATGGAAGCTGGTGACTATGTTGTACCATCAATAAGGTTGTATTTGTGTGTGGCCCTCACATGAGGGTTATGCACATTCCTATGCAGTGGTGTATGAGGGATCCAGGTGGTAGTTTTAGTATTAAGATGAGCAATCACTAAAGGTTTCCATGTTGGAAATTGGGGGGATTCCTATGTAGTTGGGGAAAGGTCGAGAGATATTTCATATTGATGGTTGTGAGTTTGTAGGAGAATCTCCTCTTCAGTGGTGAGGAGGATATTGTGATATGTTTCATTACTAGGTTGTTATTGGCCTTGTTGAGGAAATTGTCCAGTCTGTTGTGGGAGAGGGGTAGTCTTTGGTTTTTTGTTAATGACACCTTGGTGAGGGATCAAGTTTTGCAAGACCGCAAGTGGTGGGGGAGGAATGTAATTGGAAGGTACCTACTATGGACCTTGAGGTGTAGGAGGTTGTGGTGGGTTCGTGGCTTCCTTCATCCATTTGTAATCAACCATTTGGGGGAAATGATTAGTGTAATGGTAGTATTCGCCACATAATGCACAAGGTAAATTGGTTTGAATATTTTTGTTTCTCCCTTGTCATGGTTGGCCATTATTATTTCCCCCCTAGGGGTTTTGGTTAGCCTGATTTTGGTTTCCCTCGACTGGGTGTTTGGTTGTTGGGGGTTTCCCCCTTGGCCCTCATTTTTATTCTTTCCCTTTCTCTAGTTTTTTTTAGGTTGAGGAGGAGGATTGTCTATTTTCAATTGTTCAAATTATTGAAATTGTTGAATAGGAGAGGGTTGGATAAAATTAACCCATACTTGTTGTTTCTCGTGTGGTGGGGTGGTGGGATCAGGGGGACCCGAAAAGGGGTATTAGGGGTTACTTTGCGGGGGAGTTCCATACTAATTATATGAGGTGGAGGTGCCTCCTCCATGCATGGAGTTGTATGATGTGGTTGGTGGTGGGCCTGGGTGTGGTACTTGTGTCGAGTTGGTAGGGGGTGTAAGTACATGTGCTCCTATTGAGGGAGGAGGAGGATTCATGAATGTTGGTGGGGGGGGGTAGTATGGGATTCTCCCATATGTTGGTTGATATTTATGGGGCCCAAATGTGGGTATTAATTGAGCTTGTGGATGAATATGGGCCATGGAATCGATCAACCCATCGACAACATGCGATGTTCCAGGTTTTTCTTGACCAAAAGGTAAAGGACATGGATCATCTGGGAGAATAGAGTAGAGGTACCCTGATTCGGAATCAATGAGATCAAATTGTTGATCCTTTGTGATGGATTCATCTTCAGTTTGACGAAAATTTGTGGCCACATATTTGGTGATAACGGGGACTAGATATTTGAGGAACCAATTTAGTTGTTATTGAGGTGTAGTATTAGCCTTACAAATACTTCTTCGTTGACACCATTCATGAATATGATCAGCGATATGGACAGTGGTGGTTTGCTTGAATTTAGAAAGAATTTCCAAGATGGTGTCATGACATACAAGTAACTAAAATGATGATAGGAAGGATTTGGATAAGGATTCAAAGGTCGTATGAGACCCTCATTTCTCTTCCACATACCATTTGGCATATGGAATGGTGAGAGTTCATTGAAATAACCTTAAACAAATGAAATATTTCACAATTGTGTTGGAAGAAAACCATAAATGAAAAGCCATAATGTGGTTAGCTAGGTCTTCTATGAGTTTTCCTTCAAACTTAGGGATGTCGGAAGGTAGCTTGGTGGGCATATTCAACCATGTGGGGTCATGCAAAATGTGATATTTCATCATTTTGGTTAAATATGGGATATTGAGTGATGCCAAACATGGCATGGAAGGGGTGGTGCCTCCCATGGTGTGTGAAAGGGAAGAAGTGGTCCCCTATGGGGAAGGTTGGGAGCTTGTACCTTGTGAAGAAGGTCGGGCTCCACCTCCTTGTGGTGGAGTACTAGTAGTTGTGTTGTTCTAGATATTGGTGCCAAGCAAGGTATATCCAATAAACGTTTATCCTAGAACCATGGCACTTATTAGTGTGTGTGAGTTTGTGCTGATGTGTCAGCCAAATTGGGGAAACCTCCCAAAATTGGGGGGAGGTTTCTCAAACGTCGAGACCGAAGGGGATGTTTTGGTTCCCCTATGATTCTGGACTATATGTGAATGCATGAAAGTGGTAGTGAGAAGAAAAATAAAGGAAGAAGTGCTTTGGGAACTATCTCAAAAATGTACTTTCAAATTGTATGTAATCAAATGTTGGAAATCATACATAAAGCAAGTAACAATGTAATATGGTTGATGGTTTTATCTATGTGGGGGAATAAAATAAAATGCATGTCTCGTAATAAACCTATTTTCATTCCTCTCAAAAAGAACAGGGCCTTCTAAAAGGACTCAACTATGGGGCATGAATCCATCGGAAGAGGAGCTATTAAAGGTTTGAATAATCAGTTATAATGAGGGGTGAAGGGGGAATATCCTGAAAGGAATGGTGATCTTTCCCAACAATCATTCAAAATCTGGGTGAAGGGGGAATATCCTGAAAGGAATGGCGATCTTTCCCAACAATCATTCAAAATCTGATTAAGGTGCGATTGCAGCCCACAACCGCCACCTGGGTAGATAAAACATAGGTTTGGACACTAAGTTACCTCGATCAAGCATGACATTCATATTTTCGACCTCATAAATGGGTCACATGCTAGATTCTTTCCAAGGGTTGGGTGACCCAAGGAGGCACACATAGAACAATTGGACCTCATCCTTCGACCCTTCACGAGTGTCTCCCTACCTAGTTATGGTGTAGGAATTCTTGATTGGGAGGATTTCAGTACCCAATTTCACAAATTTCTAAGTTTTCAATGAGAAAAATGATAATGGGGAGTTATTTGGATACCTGTCCCCAAACTCATAACTTAGACTACAATTTTCTTTTGTGTTCCTCCTGTGGAGGTTAAAAATGTGTTCTTTACGGTTTCTTTTAGGATGTGAAAGTGGGATGTGAGGTTGGGGTCATGGTCCAACCTTGTTGTTTAAGAGTGGTGTGATCAAAATATTTACACTAAACAAATGAATCCCTTCTGATCCTCCTAGATCACTTATGGGTGCGGGGAAAAGAGCATACTACTGTTTCAAGTATCTAGTGAAAATATTTCAAATATGTGGTCATGTTGTGTGCAAGAAGTGATGGTGAATGAATATTTTCAATAATTTAATGTTTTTAATTTTAAAATGTCAACATTGCTTGGTCCTTTATAAATCATGTTTATCCCTAAGTTACTAAATTTCACAAACAAACCTTGCAAAAAATGAAAATCCCTTGGTAACTAGCATGGTGGACATGTGGGTTGTTACTTTTGATATTTTAATCTTCCTAGAATGTTATCTTAATATAAGAAGTCTTTGAAACTATCCCTAGATTATAGTGTGTGGGCATGTATGGCCCCTTACAAATCCTGAAACTTCCTAGGTGGTTCACTCAAAAAAATTGAAAGTATCCTAATATTGTGCACATGTGGGCATGTATAGGCCCTTACAAAAATTTTAGATTATGTTTCAACAAACAAACTAAGAAGTATTGGCCTCTCCTAAAATGGTTGATTTTGAACAGAGATGAGGGTTTCTTTAGCAATCTCTTTTTCTAATTTCCAAGGTCACACAAGGATGCAAGGAAAGAGCATACTCCAAGATTGTCCAAGTAGTCTTCTAGTCCTGATTTAATGTGATGTTTTGTAAAAGGAAATCTTTCAATGTTTAAAATTCAAATGCCAAACTTTAATCCATCCACGTGGCAACCAAGGAAATAAGATATGATGGTTCCTTTTAATCTCCCTAGATGCCTATGTGTGACTAAGTATCTATGCAAGAATGAATCCCAAGCTTGCTTTTTATGTATTTTACAAACTACATAAAATAAATCTAAGCTACTTGGTGAAAAATGGGCTCAACAAGCCTTACAAGTAGTGAAAAATGGGCTCAATAAGCCTTACAATTAGTGAAAAATGGGCTCAACAAGCCTTACAATTAGTGAAAAATAAGGATTATGTGTGGCTATGTGTTGAGACATTCATGCACAGTGGGAACTATGCATAGTGTGCGCAGTCTATGAGTGTAGAAAACTCGCATAATTGTGCAGTGCACGTGTTTTTTGGACCCAAACATGTGCACACAATGAAAAATGGTGGGATAAGAATTTTAAATTGGTTCTCTCAATCAAATATCGAATTCCAATGTATGAGGATAGGGCAAGGATAGTTTTGGTTCCTGCAAACAAAAGAGATTGAGAATAAAAACTCTAATAGCCTACTTGAGGAGGAATTTGGATTCCAATACCCAATATGGTCTCCAATTTATTTGGGTATTTTTTTCACTAAAGTGAGCAAAAAGAGACCCCTTTGGTTTCCTTCATCGGCCAGCAAAAAACCACAAAACAATGATTAGTAGCTTAGTGAACCCACAAGCAAGAGAGACAGAAACATGACAAGAAAGGAATGACAAATAAAGAAAACTAAACTAAGTAACTATAAACAAAGGATGCATGAAACATGACAGAAAGAGTGGTTACCCAATAGAGAATGGTCTTTGAAATCGAGAACATCAATAGGAGAAATGTGGGATTTATGAATCCCGTATTACTCATAGGGAGGGCTCTTGAATCTTTCAAAGTAGATCTTTTACTCTCTTATTTTGAATTGACAATGGTGAATAACTCTATGGAAAATATTTCCAAGAGGTGGAATGTCTTCCCTATGAAATGCTTTCTCAAGCTATTCTCAAGAGAACAAATGGTTTCTCTAAGAGTAATTGAGCAGCATAACAATACAATGAACTTCTTCTCTTTTAGCATAGATTGGTCATCTATTTAAAGGACCATACCAAGGTATTTCATAACTTGTTCCAAGTGTGAATGGGAGACCTTTAGAGGTACATCCCATCCTTTCAATCATCCCAAGGCGATTTTTAGGTTGATCTTGGGGTCTTTTCTTGACTCACTTCATCCTGGAAGTGGTTGAAGCCTGAGCAAATTCATAAATGTGTTGTTTCCACATCTGCATGGGTTTCTTTAGGGAAAATCACGTGGGGAATGCACTATGCACATTTGAAGTTGTTTTGGACTACATGAATGTGCATGCGCTAGCTTTGTTGAAAGTACGCAGAAATTTATGGGTCTTTTATATAGTTTTGATCATGTTGATAAAATAGGTTTTGTAAATGATGGAAGTATGTTGTGTCTATGATGGTTGTTTATTCATCCATTGTTTTTATTTCTATGAGCAATTTTTTGGTGATACGACATAAGAAGATAGAAGCCAGAGTACATATTTTTCCTAAGTTTTATCCCATTTTTGGAGATCCTCGTTGAACACCTAGTAGACAACAAGCAAGGCCCTCACTGGTCACTAGTGGCTCAACAAGCGAGGCACTGAAAAACTTCTAGAATCATGGAGTTACGAGGTGATAGGCGAGGGATGAGTTGGATATTCATGGAAAATTCCTAGGAAATCACATCATTCGATTCTCTAGTGGTCTCTAGAAGCTCTCTGAAACCTCCTCCAAATATTTATATAACAAAGGTAAGCCTTGGGAAAGAGGAGGAATAATTGATATTAATGCTATGTTGTCCATTTTCATAGGTACTTGTTGCATCTACCACATCCAGAAGTCATTGAAGCCTAGCCTAACCAATGAGCTAATGTAGGAGAAAGGAGCAAGGAGGTCAAGGGAGAAGGCATCAACAACCAAGGTATGAGTTTGATGTACTACTCTTACATTTATTAATAGATAATTTTTTTTCCCACCTATAAATGTTTGTAATTGATGAACAAATGTTTAGATCTGATTCATATTGTTCTATATCGGATTAGAATCAAATCAGATCTTGTATTATAATCCCAAGTAGAGAGGTAGAAAGGTTTTTCTTATCTTTTGTATGAAGGAAGTGAGTTGTGGAGCTTGGAGTTGGAGTTTCAAGACTACAACATCCAAGAGATACGAAGAAAACCCTCAATAAAGGAATGAAAACTTCACCACTCCTTAGGATAATCATGAATCTATGTGATTGAATCTAGATCTAGGAAAACCAAATGATCTATTAATAAATGTAAGAGTACTACATAAAACTCATATATTGGATGTTGATGGTTACTCCTTTGACCTCCTTACTCCTTTCTCCTCCTTTAGCACCTTGGTCATACTAGGATTCACTGACTTCTAGTTGTGGTAGATAGAACAAGTACCTCTGCAATTGGACAACATAACATTACTCTCAATTCTTCCTCCTCTTGTCCAAGGCTTGGGAGAGATTCTAGAGACCAATAGATACTCTAATGATGTGAGTTCGTAGGCCTTTTCCATGAATATCCAACTCATCCCTCACCTATCACCTCATAACTCCCTAATTCTAGAATTTTTGCAGTTCCTCGCTTGTTGAGCCACTAGTGACTAGAGAGGGCCTCACGTGTTGTCTACTAGGTGTCCAATGAGGATCTACAAAAATGGGATAAACCTTAGGTAAAAGATGTATTTTGTATTTTATAATCTTATGGATTCATCTCTGGCCTATAGGGTGTAAATTAAGGCTATAACAATAGTCTGGTAGTAAATTTCCCCCATTACCAGCTTGTTTGGTACATGATCTGACAGTATGTGTGGGGCCCCAGTGGCTTCAAAGATCCTGATAAAAGTGATCTTTTCCTCCAAATACTAGTGTCCTATCCTTGAGATGACCTTCTTTGTTTCTTTTGAAAGTCTTGGGCAATCCTGCTTCAAAATAAGGGAGTATATTGTTAAATCCTAGGTCTGCACCTTTTCCTTCTATTCCTCCATCAACCCATCCATTTGTCAACCTAGTTTCTACTTAGTTTTTCATCATGGTGTGTTGAGTCATTTTTATTTGTTCTCATTTTGATATTTTTTTTCCATGTTAACTTACGCCTTTGATGCAAAAATAACACTGATTGCAAGAACGCCCCTATTCTTGCAAGCAACAGAAATCGTGCTCTTTTATGATTTTTAATGTTCATAAAAATTTAAAAGTTTAAATTAAGCTTTGTTGGCGCCTCGCATATGTTTTCATGTCTTTGTGCACTCAATATCACACATCTTACCACTATTTTAACCATCATTACATACTTCGTTCTAAGGATCATGCAGGTTTTCACCTTGAAATGTTATTATTGGAAGGTTCGTGTGAAATAATTATTGTAGGTGGTAAAGGAACCTGAAACTAAACATACATTCGGCCATCACTTCCAGCAGAAGCACCTAGAACACAATGGTTTTTCCTCGAGAGCGTTGGAAATTGAATAGAATAGAGCCAACAAGGCTCAAACTGTTTGAAGAAATCCCAGAAATCATATGCATATTTATCATAGGGGAATGGTTCAATTTTATAAAAAAGAGTTACGTAGATAAAGGTAGAATACGAAGGGAATTCAAATTTGGGAAGCATGTGTTCCTAAAAGTTAAACCAAAGAAAATTTCATTATGGTTGGGGAGAGATACTAAGATAGCATCCAAATATTATGGTCCTTTTTAAATCCTAGATATGATAGGGCTCATAAAGGCTCATAATGTATTTCATGTATCTTTGTTTAAAGAATTATGTGCATGATCCTAACCATCCCATTGATTGGGCTTTGATCTAGATGGAATCATAAGGAGACTTCCCAATACAACCAGTTTGCATCTTAGACAAGAATATTACATTTCTTGATAATAGAGTGATAGGGTAGATAAAGGTCCAATGGACCCATTACAACCCTATTGAAGCAACATGGGAGTTAGAGGGAATTATGTGGGAGGAGCACTTGCATATCTTTTGAATTTTTTGATAATTGTACATAGTTATGATAATGCACCAAGGATGGTGCAAATATAAGTGAGGGGATGTAATACCCCATTTTTGACCCCTAGATTATGAATGTGTATGTAATGATGAAATATATATAAGAAAAACATATGTGACTTTGTAAATATGTACATTTGAATATGATATAAGTACCACAAAGGCTACAAATGAAAAAGGAAAAAGAAAGGGAGCTATGAGTTCACAAGAGGGGAAAGAAATATGGTTTAAGGGAATAAGTGAAAAAAAATGTTATTTCATTGATATGCATCCCTTTATCCTAATATCCCTAACCATTTCCTTTGTTATGAAATTGTTCATAAATCATGATATCAATGTCCCAAAAGAGAGATACATGGACTTTCAATGAAGGAACACAATATCTCCTTTCCATGCAACTATAATATAAGAATTTGTGCATGCAAGTTCATTATTATTATCTTTCATTCTTCCTTGGGTTTTCTTCTATGAACTTAGACGACCATAGTATTGTTGTCATGAAATTGTCAAAAATTATTTCCATGAAACCATGATAAAAGTATGACTAATTTAATGGGTGTTTGTTGATATATAAGAAGAAATTAATTACAATTGAAACTTCCCTTGTTCCCAATAATAGAGATTCCTTGGCCAACTTGTGTTGGAGCACTGGAGGGAAGTGGGATAGCCTAAAGGAATATTTAATAGTGAAGGGGATGATCTCATTATTATTGTTGGGTAACTTGAGAAGGGAAGAGGGTATGGTTGAGTGGGATAGTTTTATTGTTGGTTATATTTACCTGTGAATTCTAGGAATTGGGATAAGTGAGAGAACTAGAGCCAAGCCATGGGAACTCACCATTATGGGTTCATATCCTAAGATTAGGAGTGGCCTTTGCTTAAAATAGATTAGGTTTGACACATATCCTATGGTTGGGTGGATTGTTCTTCATTTGTATCTAGTTGGTGGATACTTCATAAAAAGACAAGTATTTCTTTAATTGTTTATGAATATGCAATGATTATTATTTTTCATGTGATGGATTTATTATTTTATATTTTGTTCAACTTTGAATTTATGTAACTTATTATGTATATTTAAGATGAGTGGCATTGTATGTTGGATACATTATTAGGGTTGAAATTAAATTTTTATTCATATGTTATCAATAGGGAAATTGGATTAACAAATTGTGGTTTTTTAGTACCTCATAGCCTCAACAATGGTCTAGACAATACTGTGTATGTTACATATGAGGTAAGGTTTGTGGAACCATCACAGAAGTTGCAATGCTTAAAGGATCCAAGGATAAAATTATGACTGAGGGAACGATAAATAATCACTTGGACCTTGGTTATAAAGTGGAGGAGTCATTCGAGATGAAGAATGGAAGAGGGTATGCTCTTTGGTTATAGTTTCTCTAGAAGGAGGTAGGATAGACCCACTTAGGAGGTAAAACTCTTCAGATGGAGAGAGATAGCTCTTCCCCTATTTTGAGTGATGAGGGGATTCTCCCCTTTCTTCCTCAATAATGGAACAAGAATCACCCTAGTAAAGGGATTTGAGAAGCCACATGTGGGAGCCTCAAGAGCAGTTAAGGAATCAATGAAAAATTATGTTTGATTCCAAGATTCATGCCAAATGATGAGCCTAGAAAGGAGGCTCATGAGTGGATATCTATATTTTGACATGCTAATGGCACTAACCTCTACAACCTCAATTATGAAGGGGTAAAGGCTAGAAGGGAAAATTACTTTGGAAAGAAATCAGATGAGAGGTCACAAAGAGAATAGGATTTCCTTACTTTGGAGGAAAGAGACACAACATCACCTATGGTTTCAAAGGCCTGGAGGAAAGAGACATAAGAAGGGTTCATGAGAGCTTTCTAATGGAGACACCCAAATTTACTGAGAGAATAGATTCACAAGTTTCCCCTTGTATTATTAGGGTGGGGTTGGAAGACCACCCTACCATACACTACTAATAAGGAGAGAAAAGAGGGGGTGGGGTCACCACTCAATTTGAGGGAAAATTTGAGAGACCATAGGGTGAGGAAATAGAGGATTGTTGGCCCTTGGGTATGGAAGTAAACGAATATTAAGGCAGAAAAGATGGAATGTGAACTGTGTGGAAGACACAGTGATTGATACTGGGTCGAAGTGATTAGAAGAGAAGAAAAGATGGTGCGAAGTAAGAGAAATCAAGCTATTGGATGAGGAGATCAATGATGACAGATCATCAAGGAAGATGGATTGTGGACAACTCAGTAAGAAAAAAAATCCACCGTTGGATGCTTTGGAGCACTGCACGAGAAGGAAGGAAAGACAGGCTAGCGAAGCCCTGAAAACGCAGGTCAACTTGAACTAAGGTTTTAGACACCTAGGGTTTTGGTATGTAGGGTTTTGAAACTTAGGTTTTGGCCTAACACTGTCGGTGAGCTATTGTAATGTATAAATAAAGTTCTAAAGGACCTGGGATGTGTTGGTGCTAAGTAGGTTGAAAGTTCATTATTATTGTGAGATTGAGTGATTACTACTATGTGAGAGAGAAATGCTAGTGTGAGGGCCTTATGTATTGTAAGATCTTCAACTAGGTGCAAAGATCAACCCTACAGCTTGGTGCACAGGGAGGGAAAACAGAGAGAAAGAGAGGAGATCTGCTAGCTAAGAGAACAAATAAGAACTATATGCTTCCATCTTAATATATTATAAAGCACAGTTCTATGTAAGTAGCCCTAGGGAGACGGTTAACCATGTACATCTTTGTGTTGTGTCTGATTGATGTTGTGTTCTCTTGTTTATGGATATATTGTTATTGCATTATTGTTTTAGATCTGACAGTTAGTTGTGCGAATTAGATCTAAGTTGGCAATTGATATCTAGATGTTGTGTTGTTCTTATATTGGATCCATTGTGTATTCCCTTGGTTGTAGACATCTGTGTCCTGCAACCCCCCATAGCTACTTCGGGTGAGACTTCATCTGCCTCGCAGGTGTTGCCGAAAGGGCCAGTAGTTAGGGCTTGTTGGTGCACTCTTTTTTGTGGGTGGGAAATCCCTCCTATGGACTAGCACTAAGGGTTTTATCATGCATGCAGAAATGACCTAAAGATTCTTACTTGTTACCATCATCCCATGCCTAGACCCCCATTACTCATATGTAAATACAAGGCTCAAGAGATTAAGTTGACGTACTTTATTATTCGTGTTTGATGTCGATCCCTTTTCGTGCTTGGTTGTTCTTTGACTGCAACTCTCCTCCCAATGTTGACCTACATTCACTAAAGACAAACAAAGAACTCCACATGCATTTGATCTATGAACTAACGGGTTAGATATTTAATCAATCATACAATCAATATTCCAATAATGAAAATATCATATGGCGGGATGGGAAAAGAAACTCTTTTATTAACTTCACAATGATACCTTACAATGATAAAGTCGTTTACTGCTCCTTGATCCTGGTCATGGGACCTTCTTCCACTGTCTTCCAACTGCTTTTCTCTATACTTCTCTTTGCACAGGGATGGCTAAAGGTTGGTACAAAGGGAATTCTCAATCGAGTATAGTTTCTTTACTATGATTCTCCTCCTTTCAAATGGGACCCCTAACCCTTCTTTTATAGGCTAGAAGAAGCTAGGTATTTGGTCGAGTGACTGGCCATGCATGGTTGAAAGGTTTAGTTAACTTACCCAAAGTTGTGTGTTCAGTCAACAACTTTCCTTTTTTCGTTATTTTGTAGGTACACGTGGGTTGTCTTGGGTCAGCCAACATGTACACATGTGCAGTAATGGAGTAGGGTGTGTGGGTCTTTATAAAAGGGGTTTTTAAGAAGAGTTGTTCAGCAGTGTTTTGGCAAAGAAGGAATCTGAGATGGCCTGATGCCAGGTAAGCATGTCTGGTGCAGATTAGGGTTATAACAGATGCCCCCTAATGTGTGAGGTCAGAAGAGAATCTAATTGATGAAATACATTAACAATCTTCACCGATGTGCCGAACAAGTGAGCCCAGGGACCAGAAATCGGGAGGTGTCGTCTGCAAAATAATAATTGTCTCACCGAGGCAGGCATACCCATGCTTGGGATAAAATAAAATCATGTCTACCAATCAAATACACTATAGATAAATGTCATATAACTATATAAAGTGTATCCGCGAGAAATACACAGCGGAGCTACATATCAAAATCAAAAATATATACGTGTAGAGTATCCATCTTCTAGAAGATGATAAGGCCTGATGGTTGGAGATGAGGTCTTCAGAGCTCGAGAAACAACTTCAAAATCTTCAAAACTTGGATAGGAGTGTAATATGAGTGTACGACTTCACTACCCAGAGGTCTTTGATGACTCGTCGGTCATGGACTAGAGAATCTTGATGATCAAACTGAAGGCTTCATTGGCTTCGAACAAAGGCTTGATTGGATGTTCTGGATGGTCAGGCAAGAGGGAAAGAGACAAACTGCAGAGGGGCCGACTCAGGCTTGGTAAAAAATTTCCTTGGACAATAGCATGACAAATGATGAGACTCAGGCAGCATGTCATTAACATAAGTTTACGAGGCAGGAGGCAACGCAAATTCTCCATATGTTTCGAAGAATAACCAAATGGAGGAGGAAACAACTCTATGTAGCGAGAACAACTTCCTAAGGTCGTATTAAATCCCAGATTTTGACGAACAAACGGAAAAATGTGCTTTATCCAAGGGCGACTCATTATGCTGCCAATAAAAAGAAAATACTTTTCCCTTCCTCTTTTTGGGGTATATTTGATTTTTTTGTCTTTTTCAATAATTTTGGAAAAAGAATAAAAGAATGTTACGTTACAAAGGAGGGATGAGTGTTGCAAACATACAAGTTCGAGGTGCAAGGACAAGACTGATGTTCAAAGTAAGGACACTCAGGAAAAATCCTCCAGGGGCCAAAGGTGTCAAGACGTAGAGGCAATGTGCTACAGGGCTTGCGTATAAGGCATGATTTAGATGGTTCAGTTGAGAGTAACATGGAGTTGGCATTAGGCCAAAGACGTGGGTATGCAAATGCAATTAATAAAACACACAATGGTAACATCCTTTGATGTAAGTTTAACGAGCCCAGAGAAGGTAAGCTCGACGATTTTTCATATTTAGAGAGTCTGAAAAACGTAGAAGGAGACTCCATTGGGGTACCGTTTTCGAAGGTAGTCTAGTCGATTCGAAAAAGGGGTAAACTAGCACTGACAATACGTCTATTCAAAACCATTTTAATGAGTGTGACAAAGACAAGATCACTCGGCCATTTTTTCATTTTTAATGAGTCTGAAAAAAGATTAACTATGGACTCCGTCAGGAATGTTCTTCTGGACCACTTTAACGAGTGTGAAAGAATAAGGTCACTCTGTGATCTTTTCAATTTTAGGGAGTTTGAAAAGAGCTTAAATATGGACTCCGTGGGGGTTCCTTTTTCGTACATTTAGTCCCTTAGGCCCGAAAAGGGTTAAAATGATACTTGAGAGTATTGTTCTAGAGAACTGAAGTTCCTTAGAGTATACCTTTGTTCATACAGTTGACCATCTGGACCGAAAAAGGGGTAAACTATCGTCGGATAGACGTGACTTCAAATTTCAGTTTAACAAGCGTGAAAGGCCACAAGATCGCTCGACAATCTTTTCATGTTTAGAGGGTCTAAAAAGGGATTAAAAGAATACTCGTTATTTTTTTTGGGAGTCCCAAGTGTGAGGTCAAGAGTGAAAAGGAATTATGAAAATGAGGCTCAAACTCGTAATCAGGAAAAACTATGGAGGACTCCCGAGCCTATAGTCTTTAGTGACTGCATGGACACCATCATGCAACCAGGATCTACCTAGGGCATCCATGTTATGGTAGGCTCTACCACCAAATTACGACACTTATAAAGAAGTAATGAGGGTTCTGTGTTGCAACTCGGTGGGATCGATCCTATGGCAAAGCAGAAAAGACAACGAGATGCAGAAAGTCAGGGTGGAATGCTGACTTAAATGCAACGAGCTAGAAAAAATGACTTTTTACCAAAGGACCATCCAAACGCCCAAATATCAAAAAAAATTCCAAATACCCAAAGGAATACCTCCCTTGATCATCCAAAGAAAACTCCTAAACCATCTTAAATGATTTTCAGTTTAGAAAAAATGACAAAAGGGTCCGAAAATTGACAAAAAAGGGCCAAAAAACTCTATAAATAGAAGTTGGCAACTCATTATCACCATTGTTAATTCAGAAATTGACTAAAATCCAAAACTACCCCTTTGTGAAAAGAATTGATTCCAGGAGCTTCGGTGGACGAAACAACCATCTGCTTGGACTAAGTAAGTATAAAATCTCTCCTCTTCCAATTTAAACCTTTATTTATGCTTTTAGTTTCAAGTTTTGGGGGGACATCGACCTTCAAAAGGTTGGCCCTAGGTCCATGCAGGATTTCCTATGACAGGCCGCGTGTACACTCGGGCAGAGGAAAAATTGCATGCGTGTACACGCGAATATCATAATTACAGCCCGCGTGGACCCTTGATTTAATGGAAAAAAAATTAAAAAGCAAGGGTTAACCCTCTTGAACTTGGTTTTTTGCAGGATGTATGTTCACTGGAGGGAAAGGGAGCATGAGGAGATTAGTGAGTTGTTCGGGGAAGACCCCAATGTTGTTGTTGCCTTAATGCAATGTGGGTTGTTCAAGTTCTTCCTATGTCCTTTTATGCGAACACAACCTAGGCTACTGAATGCCTTGGTTGATTATTGGCATCCCGACGTAGAGGCCTTTATGCTAGAGGGGCAGTCACTGGTGCCGACTACAGAGGACATATATTTTTTTACTGGCCTCTCCAAGAGAGGGGAACCAGTCAATTTCCGCACATTTCCTTCGGGGCCTCATAACATATCGAAATTGATAGGAGTTTATTGTGAGGCTGGTATAGACCGATCGAGCTCTCAGGTGCCAATAAGCAAGACCACCGATTTATCACTGCAGGCGATTGTGTTGCTTATTGGGTGGATGATTGGTTCAGCAACTCTACATAAAGCATCCTTTGCACAGATGAACTGTGCAGTCGAGTGCTTAAATGCACAGATATTTGACTGGATAACTACACTATTGGATTGTATGAAGAGGTAGCTGACAGATTATCGGTTGTGGACGTAGAGGAACTTCGGGTTCGGGACAATTCTATTCTCTTTCTTCTTTGAAAGAGTTCCTAGTTTCATTCCTCGAGTGGTGGTATGAGGACATCAGGCCTCTCTTCCTGTGGTTTACAGATGGGCAGTGTTACTACCACGACAAGGTGGTGGAAGGACCAATGAGTCCTTTGATGATGACTTCTTTTATTGGTTGTCGCGATAGATCCCAGTCATAGAGGATTACCCTTATGCTGGGACTGATTTCTCAAGAGATCCTAAGATATCGGTACCTCCTGGCGAGGAGCGAGGAGAGACGGGTAAGTTTGCATTGTTTTGTTTTTTTTTTTTTTGTTTTTTTTTGTGAAACATATGTAATTTTTTATGTTTTTGTTTTTTATATATATCATTTTTTTTATACCAAAGTATTTGAAAGATATGTGTCTATTATGTGCAAATGTGGGACCAGTGCGACCTGTGGATTATGTGAGGAACAGGCATCGTCCTCGGCCAGGGGTTGCACCTGCCGTCGCAGGGGGACCGACAGCAGCAGGAGAGCTTCCAACCAGTGAGGCTGAGAGGGTTTTGAGACGAGTCGAGCGAAACTTTACCTCGCTCACCTGTACAGTCCCTATGGAAAAGATTGAGGATCTGCCACCATCTATGCAACCTCGTGTAGTGGGGGCACCATGGACGTGGGTCCAACTATTTCGGCGTTTAGCAAACATTGTTGATCATTAAAACAGGGCCCACAAGCCCTGACCTTAGTTAGTCTAGACTTTTCACGTGCTGAGAGCACTACTTTTATATATTTTTTGAGGGCATAAGCCCCATGACTCATTACTGGTCATACTTTTGAGGCGCTTGCGTCCACCTATGTACTCTGATGATTATGATATTATATATGGATTTTTATGTATTTTTGTGTCTTATGGATCATATTTTCCTTTAAAAATGTATTTACATGTTGCAAGATACCAGATATAATAAATATGTAGAACAGAAATAAAATGCTAGAAATGGCATAATAACAATAATATATCCAGCATAATCTCCGCAATAACACAGAAATGATATAAGAACAACAACAGAAATAACACTTTGATTCAGAAAGAAATGTTCACAAGCCTCTTCGAGGGGGAAACCTCCAATCGAGCAGTGCTCTGTTACAATAATCTCCAAGATAGGGTTTCCATACCCTCGACCCTTATTTATACTAAATATGTCTATCAAGAGAAGCATCTAGAGGAATATCCTTCTAGAAGAGGAAGCTTCTATTAGGTGTTCTTACATCCACCTTATTCTATTTTATTGAAAGGCCTTATTAATATTGACCTTTATTACATCCGAATATATTGATCTACCTATGTGCAGGTTAGCACCCTAACATGTTCGCCCCCTTAAAAATAGCCTTGTCCTCAAGGCTTGAGATGAGGAAATTACTGCAGAATGGTAGCTGGTTCCCAAGTGGCATCTACTGGATTTGTATCTTTCCACTAGACTAGCACTTCCTTGATGGTTCTCTGACACAGGCGATGCTCACGCTGGTCCAAAACGGCTTCTGGATGTAGCCAAATGGATCCTTCTTTAGCTAACTCGGGAAGGTTGGTTTGAATTTGGCACCTAGTTCCAATCACCTTCTTTAAGCATGAAATATGGAAAAATGAATGTAGCTTCGACTGACTGGGCAGAGCTAACTGATATGCAACGTGTCCCACATGCTTGAGAACTGTATAAGGACCATAAAATTTGGGCGCTATCTTCTGACAATGCTCGGCCTTGAGGGAAGTTTTCTTGTATGGTTGCAGTCGCAGAAACACCTGATCCCCTTCTGCAAATTGACGTTCAGTGTGACCTTGATCTGCTTGTTGCTTCATGCGATTTTGTGCCATGACCAAGTTCTCTTTAAGGGTACGAAGAATATCCTCTCAAACTGTAAGTGTTTATTCAACCGCCTGGACCTTCGAGGTACCCGGTAAGTATGAGAGAACTGAAGGTGGCTTATGTCCATATACCGCTTCAAAAGGAGTCATGCGAGTAGCTATATGGTAGGAAGTGTTGTACCACCATTCGGATAGGGGTAGCCATTGAGCCCACTGATGTTGTTTTTCAGAGGAAAAACACCTCAGATATGTTTCCAAACACTTGTTGACAACTTCCATTTGACCATCAGTCTAGGGATGATAAGTTGTGCTGAGATGAAATTGGGTGCCCTGGAGCTTAAACAGCTCTTGCCAAAAATTGCTTATGAAAGTTGGGTCACAATCAGAAACAATAGAGTGTGGCATGTTGTGAAGCTTGAAGACCTATTCCATGAAAAGTTGAGCCACCGTGGATGCAGTAAATGGGTGTTCAAGAGTGCAGAAATGAGAATACTTGGAAAGGCGATCCAAAAACACCATTATGACTGATTTATTCCCTGATTTGGGTAAGCCGGTAATAAAGTCCATAGAGATATCCTTCCAAATAGCTGGTGGAATCGGAAGCGGTTGTAGTGTGCTCGGAGATTTGACTGTTTCTCCCTTGTTGCATTGACACACCTCACACTCAGTGACAAAATTACGGATGTCCTGTTTCATGCCATCCCAGAAAAAAGAACGTTTGACTCTGTCATATGTTTTGGTGAACCCTGAGTGCCCCACTGTGGGTGTAGCATGAAGCTCAGAAAGTACCGTGGATTTAATCTTTGATTGTTTACTTAAATACAAACGACCTTTGTATTGAATCTCATCCTGGAGAAAAGAGTACCCTGGGGGAGCCGGAGCCTTGGTCTGCAATTGTTGGATCAGATGTGAACTTTTGGGATCTTGAAGCCATTCCTAGAGCATAGCTTGGAGCCAATCGGGTACAATTAAGGAAAGAGAAAAAAGGGATCCTTCTTCTTCATATTTTCAGGACAGTGCATCCGCCACTACATTGTCTTTTCCCTTCTTGTAAATGATCTCATAATCATAACCAAAGAGCTTAGTCACCCATTTTTGTTGCTCCTAGGAGGAAATGCATTGTTCCAGAAAGTACTTGAGGCTTTGATGGTCGGTCTTGATTTGGAAGCATTTCCCCAAAAGATAAGGGTGCCACAGATCAACGGCATGCAGAATAGCCAACATTTCATTTTCATAAATGGGTTTTCCCAGATTCCTTTCAGATAGTTGCTTGCTGGTGAAGGCCAAAGGTCAACGCTCTTGCATAAGGACAATGTCGATTCCTTTACTTGAGGCATCACATTCCAACACAAAGGTCTTTGTGAAATCAGGAAGGGCCAGAACTGGAGTGGTGCACATGGTCGTCTTCAAGGTTTGAAAATCTTGAGCAGCGCCTGGAGTCCATGTGAAAGAGTTCTTTTTGAGGAGAGCAGTGAGAGGTGCTGCAATCTTTCTGTAGTTCTTAAAAAACTTGTGATAATACCCTGTTAAGCCCAAAAATCCATGCAATATTTTGAGAGTCTTTGGGTACAACCAATCTTGCATAGCTTCAATCTTTTTTGGATCCACCCTGACGCCATCCTTGCCAACCAGATGACCCAAGTATTCCACTTCTGAGGCACCAAAAGCACATTTAGACTGTTTCATGAAAATTTGGTGCTGGGAGAGGAGATGGAGAACTTGATCCACATGAGTAAGATGGTATGTCCAGGTTTTGCTATAGATGAGGATATCATCAAAGAAAACTAAGACAAAATGACGGAGAAAGGGATGGAAGACATGATTCATGAGGCTTTGGAAGGTGGAGGGGGCATTACACAAGCCAAAGGGAATGACCAAAAACTCATAGTGGACCTCATGAGTGCAAAAGGCTGTCTTGGGAATGTCTGCCTCTTTCATACATATCTGGTGATAGCCTGAGCGAAGATCAAGTTTAGTAAAGAATTGGGCGCCACTCAATTCATCCAGGAGGTCATCAATGACAGGAATGGGAAATTTGTCTTTAATGGTTAGTTTGTTGAGGGAACAGAAGTTAGGACACATTCTCCAAGAACCTTCTTTCTTCAGAACGATGACTACAGGAGAAGAGTAAGGGCTCGTACTAGGGTGGATAACGCCTACATTAAGGAGTTCCTGGACCATTTTCTCAATTTCATTTTTTTGTGAGAAGGGGTGGCGATATGGATGGATATTGGGAAGAAGGCTTCTGGGTACAAGGGGAATGGAATGATCATGAACACCGCGGGAAAGAGGGAGGCATTAGAGAGTGGAAAACACTATTTGATGTTTAGAAAGGAGAGCTTGGAGGTCATGTGGCACCGGGGGTGTCTTTGTTGCTTGAATGGCATGGAATTGGGCAATGACACCAGAATGACCTTTTTTGAGCATCTTTTCCATGCGATGGGAACTAATGAACACAGGTGAACCAGCAATGATGCCTTGGAATTTATATTGGTGGCATTCCTGGTTGAATTGCATGGTTAATGCCTTAAAATCCATGAGAATGGGACCCAAAGTTCTTAGCCAGTCTGCACCCAACACAATATCACAACCACCCATGTCGATAGCAAACATATGGGATTTTAGGTGGTAGTCACCGATTTGGAGATGCACATTTTCACAGCGCCCTCCACATTTCATGGAACCACCATTGGCAATCATGATTTGGAAATTGTTGACAGCATGGATGTAGCAATGAGTTTCTTGGGCAATGTGGTGATGAATAAAATTATGGGTGCTTCCACTATCAACCAGAATGATGACCTTCCAATGCTTGATGTAACCAATTAACTTGAGGGTTTAGGGAGCGGAAAAGCCAGTGAGAGCATTGAGGGAAATGACGGGTTCTACTTCAGGAGGGTCTGAGAGAGGGGTTATGTCAGTGATTTTAGGTGACTCAGACACAAGGAGAGTTTCAACATCCTCTTTTGAAATATCCTCAGAGATGGCCATAAAAATATTTTGTTCCTTACACTTGTGGCCCGGGAAATATTTGTCATCACAATTATAACAAAGGTCTTTGAGTTGGCATTCAGCCATTTCATCCCTGGTCAATTTTTGGATTTTTAATGGGGTGGAGGGAGTAGTGGGAGTGACGGGTTTTGGGCGAGGGATAGAGGAGGGTTTTCGGTTTTGAGATGATACAACCTGTTGTGCTTCTTTATCTCTTTTAATAGCCTCCACCCAAGTTGAGGGTCGAGCCAAGAGGACATGGGCCCTAATCTCCTCTTTGAGGCCACTAATAAAACATTCTCGAAAGAAAGAATCAGTCATGCCCTCTGTCCGAAAATCTAGGTGCTCAAAGGCAGCTATGAAGTCTTCTATTGTTCCAGATTGTTTCAACTTTGTCAAATGGCCCAAATGGTTGGTGTCCGTGTCAAAGCGTTCATAAAGCTCAGTCACAAATTGGGTCCAAGCAATATACCCTTGACGTGAAGTTTTTCTCCATTGCCACCATTGCCAACGTTCTTGATCTAGATGGAGAACACCATACGAGAGTTTGGCTAAGTCATCTGTAATGCCATATAAAGATAAATAATGTTCCATTTGGGTTACCCAACCAGTGGGGTCCGAGCCATCAAATTTGGTCATGTCCACCTGCGGAAGGCGTATGTCACGTTGAAAGTGATGGGACTGAAAGGTATGGGAATGGGAGGAAGTTTCGCCTTCATTCTTTGGAGGTGCTTCAGAGAAATGGTCATCTGTAAAGATCTTCAGTTTGGTGCAGAGTGATGTAAAGACAGATTCAAGCTGGGTGGTCAGTTCTTGTTTGACTTCCTTCATTGAGGACTGCATGGTTGTATTTATGGTAGCATTGATGGACGAATCGATGGAGGAAACAGTAGCACTGAGTTGTTTCACTTCTTTTTGGGTTTCTAGGAAACCATATTGCATGGTGTTGAAGCAATCTTCCAAGTCTTGGCTATGGGTATGGGCCATGAGGATGGGTGAACTGAAAAGGGGCAGGCGGGGTCAAAAAAATTGCCAAAAAATGATATGGATGAATGTGATAAGGGCAGAGAGATGAATCCAATGGAATAGGTCTCAAATAATGGTGAAATATACTCTGGTCTGAAGAATACTGCAGTGATGAAATCCCCAAATGCTTAACCAGAAAGAGATGTGTATTTACTTGGCAACCCGAACACAGTTGCATGGAAATAGATCTGGTATGTTTTTAATTTGTTTATGTTTTTGTTCCCCAAGGGTTAGGTATTCAAGGGTTCTACAGACAAGGGTTTGCCCTGTGTTATAGCTCTCTGATATACATGTGGGGTCCAACAGTAGTACTCGGCCCAATATCTCAGGGCACTAACTAAGGAGGATAGACCGTACCCTTAGCCGTACTACTTGACTACCCAGGTACTAGAGAGTATCTTCTTGAGTGTTGTTCTCGGTGACACTATAGAAATCCGATGACCAATAGGTTTATCTAAAGAGGGCTTCAGGAAATCTAGGTCATTCTGTACAAAAGTGTTGTCTGATGTGCTACCATTCGAAGGGGTACCAACAGGGGTTACAAGGGTGGCCAACAGATGTGCGCTTAAGAACCACTTGTATTTCCTGCATGTATGAATCCCTCAACCGCGGGTTTATGCGTGTAATGACAGATCTCTGTGGTTTAAAGATGCTGGAATACGTCTCTACCCTGGAAAAAAAGTTCCCACAATTTTTGCCAAGGAAAGTGCTCTGATACCACTTGCAAGATACCAGATATAATAAATATGAAGAACAGAAATAAAATGCTAGAAATGGCAGAATAACAGTAATATATCCAGCATAATCTCCACAATAACACATAAATGATATAAGAACAACAATAGAAATAACACTTTGATTCAAAAAGCAATGTTCATAGGCCTCTTTGAGGGGGCAACCTCCAATTGAGCAGCGCTCTGTTACAATAATCTCCAAGCTAGGGTTTTCATACCCTCGACCCTTATTTATACTAAATATGTCTATCAAGAGAAGCATCTAGAGGAAGATCCTTCTAGAAGCGGAAGCTTCTATTAGGTCTTCTTACATCCACCTTATTCTATTTTATTGAAAGGCCTTATTATATTGACCTTTATTACATCCGAATATATTGATCTACCTATGTGTGGGTTAGGACCCTAACACATGTGTATGTGTATGTCTTTTTATATGTCTGCGAGATGCCAGTCTAAAATTTCATTAGCTAGAGTATCTGTAATTTGGTTTTATCTCCTAGGTACATGAAAATATGTAATATAATCAAAGCTTCATTCTAAGAGACATACCCTAAGGAATCGTCGGTGTAAAGACGGATCATGAACACGATAGACTCTATTTAACTGAGACACAACCAGCTAAGCATCTAAATAGACCCGGAGATGAGAGATACCAAATGACAAAGCATCACGAAGCAACTCAATAACTGCATTGTACTCGATGAAATTGTTTGTGGTGTCACCTAAGCATATACCTCTGGAAGATAATAACTGGCCTCGAGGTGTAAAAATTACCCAAGCTGCGGAGGCAAGCCTCCGAGTGTGTTGACTAGCACCGTCTGCTTACCCAATGAACACCTCTGATTCACTTGACATCTGCCACAATGACAAAAGATAACATCAAAAATGACACGTCCATAATACTAAAAGAAACTAGAAAGTAATAGTACAAAGACTATACATATGTTACAAAAAGTTACCCAAGGTGACCTACCTATGAGTAATACTTCTTGAGGTAGAGCCCATTTCTAGGCTCTGCCAAAGAATTTCCCTCAAAGTCGACCAGATGAAAAGCGCCTTTTTTTAGAACCTCTTTTACGATGAAAGGTCTGAACCACATAGGTTTGAATTTTCCTACCCCCAGGGGGTCCTTATCTTGGTCATAGATCAGGACAAGGTCGCCTTCAGAAAAACTTCAAGGAAAAATGGACCGATCATACTGGCACTTGACTTTATGTTTTTGAGCCTTGTTGTCCAGGGCCGCATCACGATGCTACTCATTGAGCCGCTCAAGGTAAAATAACCGTTCTTCAAGTGGAGAAGTGTCTGGAAATAACTATACTGCCAACTTTAGGGATGGGATCTAACATTCGATAGGCAAGACTGCTTCCAGCCCGTAAACGAGTTGAAAAGGTGAGAAACTGGTTGCAGTCTTAACAAACGTTTGGTAAGCCAATAATGCCGAGTATAACATCAAATGCCAATTTGACTTGGCTGAGTTGATCGTTCGCTATAGGATGGTCTTAAGAGATTTATTTACATCTTCCACCTGACCATTTTCTTGGGGATAGTAGGGTGACGAATGTTCTTGCCGCAATCCAAGATTTGATGTTAACTCGGTCATCATCTGGTTCTAAAAGTGACTGCCATGGTCAATGACAATCTCTCTCGGGACGTCGAACCTTGCTATTATCTGGTTGAATAAAAAGAGAGTTGCAGTCTCCCCATCATCTTTAAACGTTGGCATAGCTTCGACCCACTTCGTGAAGTAGTCTACAGCTACAATGATATAACAGTGCCCCCTAGTTGAAGGAGGGTTGCATATAGTGTAATCAATCTCCCACTTGGTGAAGGGACCAACTGTGATGATAGGAAACATGGGAGCGGGATGTGCCCTCATCTTCGGAGAAAAGATCTGACATGGGTGGCACTTCTTGACCGATTCGATACAATATTTGATTAGTGTCGGCCAAAATTAACATGCTCGTAAAATATTTTGGGTTGTTGCCAACCCAGAAAAATGACCGCCACATGCTCCAGTATGGCAATCGTTAAGCACGATAACTGCTTCTTCGTGAGTGAGGCATCGGCGCAGGATGTAGTCTACACCTCTCTGATACAACGTTTCATCGAGTATAAGATAATTCTTAGCATGAAGGCGTATACGGCGACACTCATCATGAGAAGCAGAGGTGGGGCACTTCAAAGTCTGGAGATAGACAAGTATATCTCTGTACCAAGGATCCGAAGATGCGATCAAAAACATATCTCCTCTGATAGGCGACTCTTTATGCATAACCTCACCTTACTCAACCGGAAGTTCTGAAATAAGTTCTGCGAATACCAGTGACTTTTTGGATTTCGCTAAAATGAAATCTAAGTCGAATTCCTAGAGTACGACTATCCATCTACTGATCTTTCCACCTATTACTTGTCATCACAACACATATTGAAATGGATTCACAACAGCAATGACGGTGGTCTTGCGAAACAAAACATAATGACGGAACCGTTGAACAGCATGGACTGCTGCCAATGCAAGTTTTTCGATATGAGAATAATTGAGTTCCGATCCAACTAGGCCTCGTCTCAGGTAATAGATCACATATTCTGAGAACAAATCATCTTCCTAAACTAAGACCATGTTGATGGTTGACTCTACTGCAGCTAGGTATAATAAGTAATCTTTGTTATAGTTAGGTGGCTAAAGCAGAGGGGCAGTTGTGAGGGCATGTTTCAATGCTTCGAAAGAGCGTTGAGTGGCATCGTCCCAATAAAAAGGAACATCTTTCTTCAGTAAGCGCATAAATCCCTTTGTGATCTCGTCATAGTTAGTGATGAAACGCCTTAAAAAATTCGCCTTGCCCTGTAGACTCTGAAGTTGAAGGATTGTGCGTGGGGGAGGCAACTGAATTATTGCCTCAACCTTGAGAGGATTGACCATGATCCCTGTTGTTGACACTATGAAACCTAACAAATGTCCTGATGTTACGCAAAAGCTGCACTTGTTTGGATTCAAGCGAATCCGGAAGTAGTGACATCGCTAAAAGATAAGTCGGAGGTGTGTGGGATGATCCGTTCTCTTGTGAGATCGAGATGCTAAATCATCTAAATAGGCCTCGACTATATGCTTGAGATCATGAAAAGAAAAAGACATGGCCCGCTGAAAGGTCGCTCTAGCATTTTTGAGACCAAATGGCATCTTACGATACGTGAATGTACCCCATGGACAAATGAATGTCGTTTAGTGTTGGTCTTCGGGTTTGATTTTTATTTGATTATATCTCGAAAAATCGTCCATGAAAGAGAAGGCCTCGCAACTTGCACATTCATCAATTATCTGGTCGATGAATGGTGTGGGAAAATTATCTTTTGGACAGGCCTTGTTCAGATCACGGAAGTCCATACATACATGAATCGTGCCCTGTTTCTTATTAACCGGCACAGGATTTGACACCCATTGGGTCAAATGGATAGGATTGATAAAACCGGATTTTAGCAGTTTCTCAACTTCAACCTTAATGGTTGTTGCTTTCCTAGGATTAATTGGACGAAGCTTCTGTCAAACAGGCTTGGCATCTAGATAAGTTGTGATTTCATGTTCGACTATTTTTGGATCGATGCTTGGCATTTCCTCGTAAGACCAGGCAAAAACGTCGCGGAATTCTTTAAATAGATCTGTGTAGATTTGAATCTCTTCAGGGGAATAGTCAGCTCCGACGAAAACATTCTCCAAGATGCCAGGGGTTCTAGAGATATTAATCGGTATGGTTTCAGTGATAGTTGCCATGTTACCCTTGACATAAACCTCATGTGTAGCTAAGGGATTAATAGGACAAGACCTATCTCCAATCATAGTCAAGGTGAATTCTTCGACTTCGATTCTAGCTAACTATGGGAGGAAGTATGATATGTGATGGTGATCGTCCCAGGGTTTGTCCAGACTAGTCATTGCTTCAATTATTGCTTCGTCGAAAGGCAATACTAAGTCTAACAAATCGGTGTTAGCGAAAGAACCTTGAGCTCAAATAGGCTCTAGAATCGAATCTAACTCTTGTGCAGGAGTTGGATCTATGTTGGCTGAAGCTTGCTGGACTAAAGAGTACACTACTTCAGCTATGGACAAGGGCATGGACATGCCAGGGTGCCCTGTCCCTTCCATCGTGGTTGATGGGGAAGGAAGTATCCATGGATCGTTGAAGTAAGTCATGCAAAACGACGAAACTTGGAAAATCTCAACCTTATGGTGGTCGGATATGAACTTGAGATCGCCCGAAGGGGGTTGGTAATCGAAGGTACCCATCAAAGATGGGAACAAACCAACCCCTACGTTGACTATTCCTAGTTGGGGATTATCAATCATTGGGATCGTCGATACCCCTAATGAAGGGTCAGGTCTAGAGAAAGACAATTGATCAATGGTCACAATCCGGTCCTCCTGTGGAAACAACAAGATCTAGAAAACTGTAGCAACAATTGCTTGCATGGCATAAGTCCAAATCCTTCCTAACAAGAGATTGTAGTCAAGGGACGCGTCGACTACTTCTACCTCGATGCACACGGTCTTCCCTCCTAACTGCATGGGGAAAGAGGGAATGATACCATGTGGTTGGAACGAATGACCATCGAAAGCAGTGAGAAGAGTAGGTGATAGAGACAAAACGGGCTGGCCAATGGCCTTCCAACATGCCAATGACATAATGCATGTCGAGGCACCCTCATCAACCACCGTATGGAAAATGTTTCGAGTAAAAGTTTTCATGGGATGAGCCACTACTATCTGAAATCTTATGTGGTAAGGCAGACAAGGTTTTAAGTCGGTTGTATCTAGCATGATTGTACCCAGATTACAAGTCTCGGTAGATCCTAAAGCGGCTAACAAAGTGTTGGCGACGGAAGTCACTCCTAGATTGCAGCAGGAGCAGAGCCCGACGCCCATCAGTTTATGTCACGATTTGTGTATGAAAGGGGTGATCGAATGGAAGTAAACTCGGACGATATTGTTTCGACTCCGAAACTAGGCCAGGCATGCATGGGCAAGTGAGGTCTTATTTGTACTCCAGACAGTGAGTTGTAGTAAGGGTGAGTAGGGGGAATACTTGTATCAGAGAGATGCAAAGGTCTATTGTCAACATCAGGTTTCTAGCATACTGTAGGAGAATGCATTTAAACGTGAGATCTTCTTACATTCAAACGCAGAAAACCAGAGAATACAATAGTGTCACAATAAATCCTTTATCATAACACAACTGCAATAATTCATGTGAATCAGTCAATCATGAACTCCCTCAGTATGAGATGAAAACTAGATGGAATAAGGAAACTGTCTTTCATTAAACAATAAATCTTACATACAGATGCATAACCAGAGAACTAGAGTGCTTGTTAAAACATTACAATTGGGAGCTCCGCTCTACCATCGATGCTTGAAAAATATCAAAATTAAGTATATATATTCCTAAACATTTGCCCAACAGAGGACCACGGGACTTTTGGGATGAGCAGTATCTTCAATCAAATCTGGCCTGCACTCCCCTGTCATACACCACCTTAATTCTGCATGGCTCACGCCAGGGGGTAGCTGAGCCTTTAAATGCTGAATTAGTATGTGCAGGCTTCCCTAGCGAGTCGAGGACTCGGTGTGGCTTCCATGAGAAGAACCAGTACAAAAGACCTTCTCGGGTAGGCTTTCAGCCGGAACATCCATACTTTGCAATTAATGAGTGAGGCGAGGTTTCAACCACCCTCTCTCTTCTTCATTCATTCCCAGCAGGTACCGGGATTTAGATCACGTCGAATCGGCGTCTGGAGAACACAGTGCCCCCATTGTGAAACTTAATTCGACGCTTTTGGCATCCCCTTCGTACAGCCCTTTCAACTTTCTCGAGTGACCACAGGTCGTGACCTTATGCCTATTTTCCAAAGGTTCTTCCGGCGTTTCGACGATTTCAGCTATAAAGAATGGGAGGCTCCTTGTATCCTGAAACACCGATCCCCGATACGCCGACTGGCCGCCACCTGTCCCAATTGGATCAGATGACCCAGATTTACCTTTAACTATGGGCGCTACCCTTCGTGCTAAATATCGAGCAACTTGACAGCCCTGAAAACCCGATGACCATCGATTCGCTTTGCAGTTGAATCTCGGCGGCTGACAACCAACACTTCGCCCGCTCACTTGACTTGTAACTGGAAAATGGATTCTCTCGTGCTGCGCTCGGGCACTTCCCATGCTACCTGCAGACCTGGGTACCTTTGTGCCCAAGACAAAAATTGTCGCTAACATTAGGCTCCATGGGGGATAGAGTCGTCCCTGTGATGCTCTAAGAACTCATTTTGCAGTTTCAGTGCCTTGCTATTGGGCTATGGAGTCATTTACTAAGCCGAAAATATACAAATAGAAAATGACCAAAGAACTAAAGGACAATATTTACAAACAAAGGAGCCGTCTAAGGCTCAAACAAAACATTTCTTTAGAAAATGCCCATTTACTGGATTGTTGAAAACCTCTTCACCCTCCAGATCGTGCAACTGGTACGTGTTGTTTGAGAAGACCTCGGAGATTTTGAAGAGACCGATCCAGAGGGCGTCAAACTTTCTATTTTTTCCCTTATCTTGTCTGGGTGCATCCCACTTAAGTACCGAATCCCTGATCTCGAACTCCTTCTTCCTGACCTTCCTGTCAAAAGCCTGTTTGACCCTTTGCTGATGACTATGAGTTGTGTCCCTCACCTGTTCCCTCATCTGTTGTACTTCTACTACCTGATGAATCCTTCTGATCATATGATCCAGCTCTCCTTCATAATCTTGAAAGAACTTTGCCACAGGTAAGGCGAGCTGGGTGGGAAAAACCACCTCTGCTTCGTAAACCAACTGAAAAGGCGAGATGCCCAGGGATTTCTTCATTGTCACTCGATCAACCCATAAAGAAAATTTCAACTTCGAATCCCAGGCCCTTTTGTTGTCCTCCAATAGTCTTTTGATGATCCTTATCAGGCCCTTGTTGGAGGACTCTGCTAAACCATTTCCTTGGGGATAGTAGGGGGTGGAGTGAATTAGCGAGATATGGAACTTCTCACATAACTCAATGAGAGGCTCAGATTTGAAAGAAGCAGCATTATCAGTGACGATCCTGCTGGGACAACCAAATCTGGCTATGATATCCTCCAGGAAGCTGATAATTACTTTGTGGGATGTACTTCTGGTGGGGGAAGCTTCTATCCACTTGGTGAAATAATCTGTTGCAGTCAGGATCCATCTGTGCTGGCCACTTGAGGGAGGATGAATTTCCCCGATAAATTCTAGCCCCCACTATTGAAAAGGTGTTGAAGCTATCACAGGCTTCAGTGGTAGTGGCCCAAGCTGTTGTTTCCCTGAGAACTTTTGGCATTTGATGCAGGCCCTGATTTCTCTGCTAAAATCACCAAATAAAGTGGGCCAGTAATACCCATCCTTGAGGATTTTTTGAGCTGTGGTCTTCCAGAAATGATGCCCCCCACAAAGGCCTCTGTCGAAATCAATCATAACCTTCTGGGCTTCTGGTGGGTTCAGACATCTAAGCAGCACTCCTAGGGGGTCTCTCCAATATAAGACTTGCCCAATGAGGCAATATCTGACTGCCTTGAGCTTTAAAGCTCTTGCCTTACTTTTACACATTCCATCCGGGGGCTTCAACTCCTGCAGAAAGTACAAAATGTCACGATACCAGGCACACTCTGCCAGCAATACGCCTTCCTGAGAGCATTGATTGGGCAACTCAGCTTGTTGAATTCCTGAGCAGGTATTGATCAAACTAACTCCCAAGGATTCATAATTGGATTCAGCCAGTAGCTTGGCTAAACCTTGCCCCTTAACTAACTTGGTGGGCTTTATTTCCAAGTCAAATTCCAGGATTCTAGCGATCCATCTGCCTCTTCTCCCATCTATATCGGGCTGCACAAGGATGTCCTTCACAGAAGCCGAAGGAATGTATGTGGTTACCTTTGAGTGCAAGACATAGACTCTGAAATCTTTGAGAGCTTTCACTAAAGCATAGGCCTGCTTCTCCATGATTTCATACATGATCTCTGCATCTCTTAATGCCTTGCTAAAGAAGGCAATGGGTTGCTCCCATCCTTCTTCATTTTTCTGCAATAACACTGCTGCTATCGTATCGAAGGAAGCAAAAGAAAAAACTAGGAAAGGCTTGAAATAATCAGGACTAATATTAGTGCCCTCTTTATTTGGACAAAATATTCCCTGGGTTCAGCGGTCCATTTCACTTCGTTTCCCTTTCTGAGCATGGTCGTGATGTGTTTTACCAGTTCAGCAAAATTTGAGACAAATCTCCTCAGGAAATTAATCTTTCCTAAAAAGGCCTGGACCTCTTTTTTAGACCTGGGAAGTGACAGGGTTTGAATTGCCTCCACTCTGCTAGGATCAATCCTCACTCCTTCCACTGATACTATATGGCCTAACATCTTTCCCTCCATCATAGCAAATAAGGATTTCTTGGGATTTAGGGAGAGACCAAACCTCCGGCACTTCAAGAAAACTTTCCTTAAGTGATGGCAGTGCTCTTTATCAGATTTGGAGAAGACTGTGATGTTGTCTAGGTAGATCACTACAAACTGGTCTTTCTCCCTGATGAAGGCTATATCCATGGCTCGCTGAAATGTTTCTCCTGCATTCATAAGTCCAAAAGGCATTTTGGCGTACATGAATGTGCCCCAAGGAGTGGTGAAGGTTGTGTTTTCCCTATCCTCAGGCATGACCGATATCTGATTATAGCCAGAAAACCCATCGATCATGGATATCCTGGATGCACCAGTTACCCTCTACAGTATGTGCTCCATCTTAGGTAGGGGGTAATTGTCTTTCTTTGAGCTCCTGTTCAGGTTCCTGAAATCGACACAAAGCCTGATTTCTCCACTTGTCTTCCTCACCAGAACCAAATTGGCCACCCATTCGAAATATCTCAAGGGGATGATAATCTGGGCCTCTAGCAACTTCTTCACTTCTCTCTCCATGACAGGCAGCAACATGGGATTTATCTGTCTTAGCTTTTGCCTAAATGGCCTAGCTTCTTCCTTCAATGGGATCTTGTGTTCAATGACGGATGTGTCATATGTCTTAAGGTCCTCGTATGACCATGCAAACACATCAGCAAACTCTCTCAGCAACTCAGTATATTCGGCCCTCTGTTCTCTGGTCAAACTTCTTGATAATTTGACAAACCTAGGCCCCTCCTGTGTGCCAGTTGCATTCGGTTGTATTAGCATCTTCATTTGAAACCTTACCTTTTATGGCCACATCATTCCCCTCGAACAGTCTTTCTAAAGGGATTATTCCCCTCAGAATGTGATTGCTAGGCAGATGAATAATATGGTGATTAGCAAATTTATTTAAAAAAACCTCAGGGTGAGGGTCACCTTCCAGGTCGGGATCCTAATCAATGTGCAACGCAGAAAATTCATCAACAGATTGGAGAATTTTTTTGATTTCCAGGTCATCTTCAAATACCTTCCAATGCTTGACGTTATCTGGTACAGAGGGCCTATATCTTATTTCAACATCATATTTGATCATAGGCGGCAGAGGAACTTTGAGCAAACTAGCTGAGACAGTTAAAGAATCAGCTGAAATATTCTCCCCCCTTGGAATGAAAGAAATGTTAAAGGCCAAGAAGAAATTGTCAATCAGGTCCCATACCTCATTTTTGTAATTCCTGAGCCGGGGATTATTAGCACAATAAGCATTTCTGGCTTGCTGGATAATCAACTCAACATCTCCAAATATTGCTATTTCTTTAATTCCCATTTCCTTTGCGGCCCTCATACCCAGAACAAGAGCTTCATACTCTGCCACATTGTTGGTGGTTTCGAATTCCATCTTGTATGACAGGGATATGGCCTCTTGACAAGGTGATATGAAAACCACCCCAGCGCCAGCGCCTTCGCTAGAAGAAGCTCCGTCGAAAAACATCTTCCACGCGGAGGGGGTTGGAGGGGGAATCGGATAATCAAGACTGGGCTACTTTCTGACTTGGCGAGGGTCTTCAGGAGTATCAGTGAGCTGCAATAAACTAGACCCCAAGTCGGTGTCAAGTGAAAAGATGGGGTGATTGGTGGGATTTTCTTCGTCACTAACAATGTAGGCCAACTGAGCTTCTCTATATAACCTCCTTTGTTCTCCTCCGAAGACTGGAATGGTGGCATACGTGAGATCCATCTGTAATGTTCCCCCAAGCTTTTTAATCCAAGATCTAGACAATAGCATGCCAAATTTGGGGGGAACGTCAGCTACCACAATATCCATGACCACACTCTTCATGGGCAGTTGAAACAAAGAAACCACTAGGTCTTTGATGATCCTAGACACTACACTCTTCTTGAATCAAAAGAGTACAAATCATGATAAGTTTTTGTCACCTCTAGTCCGAATTCTTCCATTACTATTTTGGGCATAAGGTTATGGGAAGCCCCTAAATCCATGAGGCAGTTATGCAGCACTTTATCATGTATATTCAGGGATGTGTAGAAGGGAGGGGATGAATCATCTCTATCTTCTACCATGGGCCCTAGGACAACTGTTGGATTTTCATCTTGGAGATTTATTGAGTCAGTGGAAGACTGGGGGAGCTCAGATTGTAGCAGCTTGGAGAGGGACCTTTTGAAATTTTCATTTTTAACGAGTTCAGATAGGGGTACAGGGATTCTAATCTTTTGAATCTCATGCTCACAATTGAAGGAGGGGATAGTCTTAGGAGCTTCCCTTACCTCAGTGACAGGCTCCTTGGCTGTTGGCAAAGCACTCTGAGTTTTATTTTCTTTAGTAGTGGTTGTTGCAGCTTTAGTAGGCCTATCTGCTATGAGGGGCTGGTCTTGGCTGTCAAAGTCTTCTTCTTTCTTTCTTGACCTAAGATTCTATATGTTAGAGGTGTGACCGACCCTTTCTTCATTACCTAAATCATGGATTTGGATGTTCATCAGGGATTTTTCATATGCAGACTGAGTCAAATGGGGAAAAGGAGGAGCTTCTTCAACACAATGAATCTCGGGGTCAAACTCATCCATCTCCTCCCCTCCCTCATGAGTAACCAGGTTATTTTGGAGAGGGGTTTGGATCCTTTGATATTCCCTATCTTTCCCCTTTGGTTCCCTTGGGAAGGCCCGTGGTCCATTGTTATCAGGTCTCCTGAAACCTCTACTATCAACATTCTAGGGATTTCTGTACATGGGATTCCCTTCTAACTCCCACCTTTCCATTCTAGCAAAAAGCGACTTTAGTATTATGGTTGTCTCATCTATCTGAAGGGGCAGGGGAGAGGAGCTGGATGAGGAAGCTTTAGGCCTCTGCCTGGATATGTTTCTACCAGCAGTGTTCCTGAGTCGGTCAACAGCCAATATATTAGATTCTACCTCCACGGTTGCATCTTGCATATGGGCTAGAGTAGTGGCTCTTCTTTCCCTCAACAGGAGGAAGAAATCGGGATCAAAGGTGCTAGCATAAGTGATCTTTGCAGAAGCTTCGGAGGGTTTTATCTCAGCAGGAATTTTATTGTACATTTTATTAAATATCTTGGAGAAGTTAGGGACAAACTCTCCTTCCTTTCTCTTCAAAGACCCAAACTATGTCCTGTAGTACATGAAGTCTTTTTTATCTCCCCACTGTCTCAAAAAGGAATTATCTAAAGCTTCGATCCCATCAATAGATCCAGGAGGCAGGGATTTGAACCATTTTCTAGCTTTGCCTTGAAGGCTATGGACAAAAATCCTCATCCATACGTCTGCATGCATGATGACATTATCATCTGTGAAACGGTAAAAGGCTTCTAGGTGTTCTTCTGCAGTTATGTCCCCCTCACCTGTAAACTTGGGCAATTGCTTGAGGTAACCATCTGTTGGGAGGGCGTTGAGAGGTTGCGGTAGCACGAGGGGAGCATACCTAGCGGCTATAATGGCCTCCATTCTGGTAATAGGGGGATTCACTCCTACCATAGGGATATTATGTGGAGGGGAACTCAGAGGAGAAGGACCCCGAAAAGGGGATGTTGGGGATGATATTTTGAGGGGAGTGGGAAACAATAAGGGATTAAGGGAGAAGGCTAGCGAGCTTAAGTGAGCGGATGCTTCTCTTTGTGTAGAAGGGGAAACAGTAACAAAAGGAGGAGCGGTAGAGCTAGGAGTGGGGAAATCTTCAGTGGTCTTGGGTCTATGCCAAGGTACAATTTCAGGGGAGAGGGGAGTGACAAGGGTTTCTCCCTCCAATCCCAGACCAGGGGAGGAAACCTCAATAGGAACACTCCTGAAATTCAGGAAACGGGAAACTTCAGAAAGTGGTCTGCTAGGAAACTGAGGAGGAGAAAATGGAATTCTTATAGAAGGAGATGGAAGATTATCTGGTTCGGCAGCGGTAGCTTCTCCTTCAGAGACCTTTCCTTTTTCAAGGACCACCTCCCAATCAGTCTCAGGTGTAGCTAGAGGCAGTTGTGGATGGGACCGCGTGTGTCTGCCTCTGAAAGCCACAATTGACACGGAAGGTTCACCACAGTGGAGTCGTCACAATGGAGTTGCCAAGTGCACGGTAGCAATCTTCAAGGGCTCTGATGCCTAATGAACCTTCAGAATCAGAAGCTCAATGTCATTCAATCCCAGGGAATATTTTCAACTTCGTCCCCAGCAACGGCGCCAGAAATGTTGGCGACGGAAGTCACTCCTGGATTGCGGCAGGAGCAGAGCCCAATGCCCATCAGTTTATGTCATGATTTGTGTATGAAAGGCATGATCGAATGGAAGTAAACTCGGACAATATTGTTTTGACTCCAAAACTAGGCCAGGCATGCATGGGAAAGTGAGGTCTTATATGTACTCCAGACAGTGAGTTGTAGTAAGGGTGAGTAGGGGGAAGACTTGTATCAGAGAGATGCAAAGGTCTGTTGTCAACATCAGGTTTCTAGCAGACTATAGGAGAATGCATTTAAACGCGAGATCTTCTTACATTCAAATGCATAAAACCAAAGAATACAATAGTGTCACAATAAATCCTTTATCATAACACAACTGCAATAATTCGTGTGAATCAGTCAATCATGAACTCCCTCAGTATGAGATGAAAACTAGATGGAATAAGGAAACTGTCTTTCATTAAAAAAGAAATCTTACATACAGATGCATAACCAGAGAACTAGAGTGCCTGTTAAAACATTACAATCGGGAGCTCCGCTCTACCATCGATGCTTGAAAAATATCAAAATTAAGTATATATATTCCTAAACATTTGCCCAATAGAGGCCCACGGGACTTTCGGGATGAGGAGTCTCTTCAATCAAATCTGGCCTGCACTCCCCTGTCATACGCCACCTTAATTCTGTATGGCTCGCCCCAGGGGGTAGCTAAGCCTTTAAATGTTGAATTAGCATGTGTAGGCTTCCCTGGCGAGTCGAGGACTCGGCGTGGCTTCCATGAGAAGAACCAGTACAGAGGACCTTCTCAGGTAGACTTTCAACCGAAACATCCATACTTTGCAATTAATGAGTGAGGCGAGGTTTCAACCACCCTCTCTCTTCTTCATTCATTCCCAGCAGGTACCAGGATTTAGATTACGTCGAATCGGTGCCTGGAGAAAACAGTGCCCCCATTCTGAAACTTAATTCATCTCTTTTGGCCTCCCCTTCGTACAACCCTTTCTACTTTCTCGAGTGACCATAGGCCATGACCTTATGCCTATTTTCCAAAGGTGCTTCGAGCGTTTCGGCGATTTCATCTGTAAAGAATGGGAGGCTCCTTATATCCCAAAACACCGATCCCCGATACGCCGACTGGCCACCACCTGTCCCAATTGGATCGGACGACCCAGATTTTCCTTGAACTATGGGCGCTACCCTTCGTGCTAAATCCCAGGCAACTTGACAGCCCTGAAAACCCGATGACCATCAATTCGCTTTGCAATTGAATCTCGACGGCTAACAACCAACACTTCGCCTGCTCGCTGTACTTATAACTGGAAAAGGGATTCTCCCATGATGCGCTCGGGCGCTTCCCATGCTACCTGCAGACCTGGGTACCTTTGTGCCCAAGACAAAAATTGTCGCTAACACAAAGATTTCCTTTGGGAAGAGAAGCTTTGGAGGACCTCCAAAGCGGACATTGCACAAGGGGTTTTGGTTGTGAGAACCTTTCTTGAACGCACCTTTTGGGATGCGTGTCAATGTTTCACCCAAAGTCTTCTCGATCTGGAGAGGAAGAGATGGGAGTTCAACTTCTTTGCTCTTCTCAGAAGTGCTTGGATTACTGTATTCATGTGCTCTAGTCAATATAAAATCATCACCCTTCATCATATACACATTCGTAGATGCAGGATTGTTCGAAGATGGAGAGGGTCCTTGACTGCCCCCTTCCATGCTTGTAGAGTCTTGGGTTAGGTTTTGCCCATGTTGAAATGGATTGGTTAACAAAGTAGGTTGTTGCTGTGTCACAAACTTTTGGGCCTCTGCAAGACGAGGACATTGGTGGGTCGGGTGGTCTTCCACGCACAGGTTGCACGGATACCTCACCTTTTGTTTCTCAGTGTTGCCCCCGCTAGCATTATTAGTGGGTTTCTTATCCCCCTTACCCTTCTTACATTGTTTTTTCTTTCCTACAGGTTGTTGGGTGGCCTTTTGATTTGTCAATTGCACTGTGTGTACATCCGACCTTTGGGTAGGGGGAGCAGCCAAAATAGTAGTTTGGTTGGTTGTTGTGTGTTGTATAGACAATTGTTCCAATTGCTTCGTCAGTTGCTCAGTGGGATTTGTTTGTGCAGAACCAACAATACCATGGGTATGTGGTCCATCTCTCTGTCTGGTTTTATCAAGTATTGAGTGTGGCGCATCTGGAAAGATCTCGTATAATAAACCAGACTAAGAGTAGATTAGCTCAAGCTGTTGAGCTCTCATGATGGAATATTCTTCATAAAACACTCCCAAGGTTGCGACGTCTTTGGATAACTGTGGGACCAAAGACTTAAGGAACCACTCGAGCAGGAATGCTAGTGGGACTGACACCTTAATTAAACTCTTCCGGCGTCTCCATTCTCGGATGTGATCAAAGATATGGTCCACTTTTGTCTGGGAGAAATTGGCCAGCAGTTCTGTGCCAGCATCATATCTCACAGGTAGTTGGAAACGGTTTAGGAAAGCCATTGCCAATTTGCCGAAGGAAGAGTATCTTGAGCGGTTGAGCTCAATGTACCATTTCGCGGCACTCCCAATGAGAGTACGTTGAAACAATTGCAACTGTATGGAATTGTTTTTCAATGAGTTAGATGAGCACCAAAGATGGAAGGTGGTCACATGATCTCCTGGATCTTCATTAGGCTTAGCTTCGAATTTTGGTATGTCTAAATAAAACTTCATCGGCATAGGGGGCCAATGTGGATCGTGATAGATAGGGTCATTCAACAACCTTGTCAAGTCTAGAAAATGCAAGGTTGACAAGAAATGTAGTTTGGGTTGTTGGTGATAACCATGGAAAAAGGGACCTGGAGTTTGACTGGCACCAGGTTGCCAGGAAAAGTTTGGCTACTGGCCTGGGTTCTGGTAAAAACAATGGCCATGACCAGCATACGGATTATGCATGTGAGGAGACATCATCGGTTGATTCCCAAAATAGGACGTAGATGATTGGGCATGCATTACATTCGGAGGACTTTGGGAAGGGTTGCCCCATGCCGATCCCATGGGGATAGACATAGTACCTTGTCCAGGGTTCCATTGGTTTTGAAAATAATTTCCCTAGATCAACATTCCTGATGAGGAAACTGATCCCTGCCAAGAATTCCAAGGCCCTGACGTGGAAGAAGTTCCTAGGTTTTCCCCCTGTGCAGGAATAGTACCCTGCATAGGAATAGGTTGTCCGTAACCGGGATTGCCCTCAGTCAGGAAAGAAGCTGATCAGAAAGCGTTGTTACCAAATGCCCTGAACAAAGAAAATGGTGTCGAACCTATCGGCATATTATGAGAAGGTGGTCCTTGACTCCCTGCTCCAAATAAACTATGGTGTGAAGGTGGCCCGGTGAATCATTGGTGGGTGCCACCGAGCGAAGGGAACGAAGGAGGTATATGACCTCCCCCGTAAGGAAAAGAATTAAAAGGAGATGAAGTGCCCCCCATGTGTCCTTGCAAAGGAGCGTTAGAGCTCCCTACCCCCAGACCTAAAGTCTGTGAAGTGGAGTAGGAAAGTACAGGACTTGTACCTGAGCTAGGCATCCCGTATGAGAACGGAGGGTCTGTCGCACTTGGTGTGAAAGGTGTCGTGGCCGCCGCCATAGATGGGATTGGACCACTATTCGAGGTAGAGGCGGTCGATACCATGGAGGCTCGGACCGGTGATGGTGGGTTACGAGGTGAAAAACCCCCTTTGGTGACAACTATAGTGGGATATGAAGAATTCCCAGAAGAAGTGACAGCATTTGTTTCCATTGCTGCGTGTGACACTGTTTGGCACTCGCAAGGGTGAATTAGTATGATGATGGGTGACGACAGTTCATTGGTTGGAGTTTTGGATGGACCAAGAGCTTTCGCTCCAAAGTCTAAAATGGTTTTTTCCTCCGGATGTTGGTCAAGTACAATTTCTTATGACCCGATCGCTTCAAAATACCCTTGTTGGTCTAGCTTTCTCCTTAGTGGTGGCAGAGGTGGCTCCAGTGTAACTGGTGATAGGCCCAGAAGCCTTCGTGACCAATGGAGCTCATGATCCTCCACTGTGTGAGAATATCAAAGACACACTAGGGCTTTCTATTCATTCAAAAAACAACACACACTAAAAAGGTCACTCCAAGATAAAACAAGCAAACTCTAAACTAGTCGGGAGAACAATTACAACAACCAACACTAGAGAAACTTACTGGTGCAAGTGAAACTCGAACACTGAATCACCATCTGGGTATACTCTGTAAAGCATGGTCTGATGTGTGTCGTAGGTACCATGGTATACCCCCGCAGTCACCTGTATATGTCTCTAAAAAGATAGGCAACTAGGTTGCCAACGCGCGAACAGTCACCAGGCGGGTACAATCGAAAGTCGGGTAGACCACAATGAGCAGGGTATCGAGCCCAAAAATTGTCAAGGGTATCAAAGGCAATTGGTCTGGAAGACAATTGAGGACTTCGAACAGATTCGAGACCCACGAAGCTCCGTGGCAAATGCAATCGACGAAATCCCAAGACAAGCCCTCTATATGTGTTCTCCACTATGATTGGTCCAGCTTTGGAGGGGTTATCTCCACTACCTTTCCGCACATGACCTCATGTTTAGCCCCTGTGTTAGAGGCCGGTCATGGATAAATTTCATGATACTAGACTTTGACACTCCCTAACTCAGACTCCAATGTTTGATGAAATGGCCTTGAAGAGTTTCCTCTCCAACCTAATTCAAGGCCCTAACCCTAAACTAGTTGGTTGACCCTACAAACATAAAAAGTCTAATGAATTTTAGATTTAACACGAATTAGTATGGATTGTCTTAAGTCAAAGGTTATGAAAGTGAAACTAGTGATGTTTGAAAGACGAAAGCAAAATAAACAGAAAGCTGGAAACAAAATAACTTCACTTGACTCAAATCTTAAACAACTTTTCAAACTTAAAAATTTTTCTAAGATCTTTAGAAAGAAAACTCAAAGAAGGATTTCACTTGACTACGATCTACTTATGATCTAAGTAAACCGTCAAGAACTTATGAAAACAAAGAATTTTCCCTGGTTACTAATGCAAAACAACACTATTTAACCAAACAAAAAAAGATTTTTTTTGTTTTTATTTGAATGCTCACAAAGCGAAAAGGAAAAATATCAACAAGTAAAAACTAAAAAAACTTATGGCCTAAGCACAGATCGCAAAGAGTCACTTTAAAAATCACACACAAGCAAATTAAAATTGGAATCTCACACTTGTCTAAAAACCCTATAAAATAAAAATTTTAGGAAAACTTCTTAATGAAAAAGAAAGCTATTGTTGTGATCAAACCTAAGTCACTGACCATTATGACAGAGACCCAAAAACCTGAGAGGTATAAATCCTGTCAAAGGAAAGGATGACTACCTCACCTTCAAAAAAAAAATTCTCCATAAGCACAGTGCTGACAGTTCAACAGCAAGCGTTTGCACGCGAGTTGTGTAAAGTCAGAGCGTGTGTACACGTGTGCTGGCCTTATACAGGTCGTGTGTATCTCTGAAACTCTGAGACAAATGAAAGGCCAAGCAATCCATCCCAGGAAGAGACTACTGGTACTGAGAACCAGGATCTCTTGAAGACTCAGACACTTACTTTAACAGAAAAAAGAAAACAATTCAAGGAAAACTTCATAGAACAAACCAATCTGAGGTGAAACCTAAGCTATAGACTCCAAACAACAAAGACTAGATAGAGTTCCAGAAAACCCCTGAGAAGGATTGTTTCTGACAGGGGAGAGGATGATTGCCACTCTAAAAGAAATTTTATGGAATCCTACACGCGACTGACACTTCCTCAGCTAGCATGTACACACGGGTTGTGAGAAGGTAGGGCACGAGTACATGCGTGCAGAACTTATACAGGCCGCGTGTACCTCTGTGGGTCTCGAAAAAGAAAAAAAATGCAGTCAAGCAAAGAAATAGAGATAACTGGTATGGAATACTAGAATCTTTGTTAGCTCAGACTTTTGCAGAAACTTTAAAAACAAGGAATGAAACCAGTTTTTAAAAATACCCAAAAACCCTGGAGATCCCCAGTATGGTCGCCAATTTTGTTGTGGGTGGGAAATCCCTCCTATGGACTAGCACTAAGGGTTTTATCATGCATGCAAAAATGACCTAAATATTCTTACTTATTACCATCATCCCATGCCTAGACCCCCATTACTCATATGTAAATACAAGGCTCAAGAGATTAAGTTGATGTACCTTATTCTTCATGTTTGATGTCGATTCCTTTTCGCGCTTGGTCGTTCTTTGACTGTAACTCTCCTCCCAATGCTAACATGCATTCACTAAAGACAAACAAAGAACTCCACATGCATTTGATCTATGAACTAACGGGGTAGAGATTTACTCAATCATACAATCAATATTCCAATAATGGCAATCTCATATGGCGGGACGAGAAAATAAACTCTTTTATTAACTTCAAAATGATACCTTACAATGATAAAGTCGGCTACTACTCCTCGATCCTAGTCTTGGGCTCTTCTTCCACTGTCTTCGAACTACTTTTCTCTATACTTCTCTTTTCACAAGGATGGTTAAAGGTTGGGAAAAAGGGAATGCTTAATCGGGTATAGTTTCTTTACTATGATTATCCTCCTTTCAAATGGGACCCCTAACCCTTCTTTTATAGGCTAGAAGAAGCTAGGTATTTGGTCGAGTGACTGGCCATGCATAGCTGAAAGGTTTAGTTAACTTACCCAAAGTTGTGTGTTTTGTCAGCAACTTTCCTTTTTTCGTGCTTTTGTAGGTACACGTGGGTTGTCTTGGGTTAGCTAGAGTGTACACGCGTACAGTAATGGAGTAGGGTGTGTGGGTCTTTATAAAGGGATTTTTAAGAAGAGTTGTTCAGCAATGTTTTGGCAAAGAAGGAATCTGAGATGGCTTAATGCTAGGTAAGCATGTTTGGTGCAAATTAGAGTTATAACACTCTTGGAGATGAACCCTGGGTCTGCCCCTGTGCCAACAAATGGTTCTGTTGTTGAGACAAGAATCTTCTTGAGGGAACGTTAAGGTGGTTTCCATCGAAGACAGAGATTCAGAAGTGGATAGAGGATCAAGAAAAAGAATTCACTGAAGCCCAGAACAAGAACCCTAATATTAGTACAGAGGATTGGTTGGAAAGATATATCTTTACTAATATACATGATATTTTCTTTGGAGGAATTCATCAGGAGTTATACGAGTGGCTAGCTAGGTTAGCAAAAACCCAATTTGAGATCAGATATAGACCACTTGTGGTTTGGACGTCGGTGCTGATCAAGAAGTTCAAGAGAGTTGATAACGTCATGTCAAGAGTAGTAGATCACTGGTTCAATAGTACCATTAGAGGGTATATCACCAATTTTGTTGTTGACAGAGTAGAGTCATATAGCCAAGCTTAGAGGTATTTCTTTAAGGGACCCAGAGGAACATTTCTACACTTTTTGAAGTTCAAGATCAAGATGTTATTGCATGAGAAGAACATCTTGAAGATATAGTAGTTGGTCGGATTGGAAAAGGCTAATGTTCCAGAACTCAGATAGTGACAGTGACACAGAGGCTGGACATACACGCAGTGGGAGAGCGTTTAGAGAAGTCCCTCTTGTGAACCTGTTTAAGTAGAACTACGGGGATGAGAATTTCTACAGTGGAGAAGAGGTAGATTTGACAGATGAAGAGCATTTAGAATCTGTTAGGGCAGAGCAAGGGAAAGCTGAAGGACCTCGCCGAGAAGATCCAAAAACTTCCGGAACCGCGCCGACTACTAAGTAAGTATTATTATCCTCTTGTTGTCTCAGTAGCATTAAGCAATCAAAGTAATCAGAGTCACCAGAGCACTCTAAGAACTGTCACTAGCAGTCCACCACATAATCAGACAGGAAACCTAGGAATACTTATGGAAAATGAGATGAGGTTACCCACCTTTACAGGAGATGGATCTGAAGATCCTGATCAACACTGGTTTCTATGTGAAGTTGTATGGAGTATTAAGAATATCACTGACAAAGATGTTAAATGAGCTCAGCTTAGTACTACCCTAAGAGATCGCGCACTGAGCTAGCACATGAAATTTTTCCAACGAACTACACCGAAACCGCTAAATGTCATTAAGACTGAGCTAATTTTTTAATTCAAGAAACCTAAGTCAGAGTCACAGTGCATTACAGAGCTAAAAGAAACCAAGCAAAGAATAGTTGAACCTGTGTGGGAGTTTGTTCATAGATTTAAGACCCTGACAGACCATTTGAGTTTTCAGATCCCAAATGAGAAAAACAAGGAATAGTTCATTGTTGCCCTCTTACCACACATCAGAGTTCTTATGATGCAACAAAAGATTGCTTTGCAAGCTGAGGCACTGGATATCGCCAGAACTTAGAATCGGTCCCTATGGGAGAATCCAGCTCAGGTATGAATCAAATCTTGATCCAGCTAACTAGCTTATCTCTACAGGTCGAAGATATGAAGAAAGACAAGGGAACAGATAAAAGCGAAGACATCTTGTGTATCAAATGAAAATCAGAAGGCCATTGCAAGGAACATTGTCCCTTATTTCATTAATACTTGGCCTCTGGAGCTTCGATCCCTTTGAAGAAAGGTACCCTACCCTGGTGCGAGGTATGTAGAAATCGACATTGCCCTGGTGAATGTTACTATCTGAAAAAATATGTCCAGACACCCACAAATATGTATTGCACATTCTGTAAGTTGGTAGGACACAATGACAGGGATTGTAGGGCTTATGACCTCATGAATGAAAGGTCGAGGGATGTATACAAAATTCAAGGCGAAGTATGGCAAGAAGGAAACATTGCGCAATATAATTCCTCAGGAAGAGGAAACTTCAACCCTCGTGGTGGATTCATATGAAGGGGAAGAGGAGGAGGTATGGGTCGAGGTCGAGGATAGATCATCTGTTACAACTGCATGCATCCAGGACACTTAGAAAGGGACTATCAAAACCCTTGTACCACTTGCAGCTACTGCAACTCATTCGAACATGTTATCAAAGATTGTCCTAGCCAAACTTTAGGAGAGACGAGGACCTCATCCAAACTCACAAGTTCAACTGATATATGCTAAACCTCGCAGAGAGGACCCTAGAGTATTTGTTATCACTAGAGGAGGCATTGTTACAGGAGAAGACAGAGCGACCTAAGGAAATACTACAAAAGAATCAGGAGTCAGAGAAGACACAAGTTTTTTATGCAAAGAAAGAAAAACAAATATTTGAGGAGGCAAGAAAAGAATTCAGGAGAGACCAAGGTTCTTCATCAAAGACACAACTAGAAGTAAGAGAATGTGGAATGACTCTGGCATTCAACCAGTCTGCTCTGCCATGAGAAGGAAAAGAGGTAAGAAAGCTCATGGAATTCTTATATACTTGTATTAAGTTGATTCAGGATGAAAGCATTGTACAAGAGCTACAAAATTTAATCAGATAGTACGAGTTAGGAAAGACAGATCCCTTGTTGAATAGGGTAGTACACCAAGTCTCTAAAAAGAAAAGGACAAATAAGGAACTACACCTGAGTGCTCAAATTGGAGAGTATGATGTAGACTATGTAGTCCTCAACTTAGGGTCGGAGATCAATGTCATGACGAAGTAGACCTGAGCACTGATGGGAAAACCTAAGTTGATCTACTCCCCTATCAGGCTTAGGATGGATAATCAACAAGCTATAAGCCCCTTTGGAATATAGGAACATGTCCCAGTGGACATCGACAGAGTAAGGATGTTTGCAAACTTTGAGGTGTGTTGTTCCTGAGTTTATGTTTTAAGGCTCTAAAACATACCGTCAAGGCATCCGACAAAAGATTTTTATGATAACGTTTTAAAAATAAAGAAACAAAGAAAGACTAGATCAGATTCAGTTTCTCAACTATCTCTGTCTTGCTTCCCGTTGCTCCTGGATGCTAATATCACATTCAATAGCAGCCCACGATCTTTCTAACTCAGCCCTATTGGTTGATGTTTGCAGAATAGTTTTAAATAAGTTTAGGGCAATGCTTGTTTGATCCTGAATACCAGGTTCTACGTTAGGTTGTCTGCCGTTAGGAACTGTCATGGGTGATATGATTTCTTAAAGGATTTTATAAGAGGGTTTTTTATCGATTGGTCACTTCAGATTTTCAGAGATGATATTAATGAAAACAACTTAAAAATCTAAAACAGTAATGTAAAGACACAATCAAGGCCGTTTCCTGGTTTTGTAACAATTTTGAATTTGTGAACGATGAAACATAAAATAGAGAAATATAAGGCTTTAATCTAGAAAGAATCTTATACTTCAATGAAAAATGATGCAAGAAAAACAATATTTCTAACAGAATTAGATATTAAGGAACAGAAGGTTTACAGGTCTTAAAATCACAGAAGTAATTTCAGAGGAAATACTGTAAAACATTCAACATCCAAACCAATCTGAAACAATAAACAACAATGTATATAACTTCAAATTGATTCACTTGTTAGAAACGCACATTAAGAGGAAAATTTAACAAAAGCATAATGAACAGGGGAAGAAACTTAGTCACAAAATTGCAGGATCCAGAATCTTGTTGCGGTTTCTATTCCGATAAACTTCAAAGTTGATATTACAAAAATTGGCTTTTTCCAAAAATTTTGAAGCCCTCTTTCAGCCTCATGAAATTATATTTATACATTTCTATCAAAGTCTTTTGTTGGTAACTAACCAACTCCCTAATATTACGGTTGCATAAACTAATGTCAACCGTTTGTAATTTATTTCAAAATTCTAAAAATAAAAATGTTTACAAATTTTTAAATTTGAGTTGAAGAACTTTCTTTATCTGCTTCAACCTCTTGAACATATTTCTCTAAAAATTTCACCAAGACTTTAGGAGCCTCTGGTACTTCGTTTGCTTCAAAAGAGAAGAAACTTTTTTGTAGACCTGGCAACTGGCTTGCAATCGTTTTCTCTGTGAACTTAACTTTCTCCAATTTCGAACTTGAAGCTATCATCCATTTGTCAATTTCTGCAATGTTGACCACTTTAACATTTGAGATTTCCACTTTCTTTTCTTCAAGTTCTTCTTTTGTTTTCAGTTGATGCCTGTTAATGTCGATTTCTCCGAGCAACTCGGAAAAATCATCTGTCCCGATATGAACTGAATCTTTTTCAATAAAATCGAAGATCTTTTGACAATCTTCATTGACTCCTTTTGTAATTCTTTTATATCCTTCCAATTTCATTTCCCAAACCTTTATCAGTATGTCTCCTTTCATCTGCTCTGAAATGGATAATTTATGTGATTTTCCAGTTTCTTCTTTTTGTAAAGAAGTTATTATCTTTTGGAAAGAATTCCTTGCTGCTTTAGCTTCTTTTTCTTTTTGCACTACCTTTTCCATAGACCTCTTAGATTCTTGAAAATAATTCTGGATGATCTCCAGATTACAGAATATCTTYTGTTGTTCTTYMTCAATATTTWCATATATMTCTKATGCTTTAKTCTTGAAATGTTCCATYTCAATCACTTGWTTAGTAATYGAAATGATTTTATCTTGCAGAGATTTATTTTCATTGCCCAGCTTTTGCACTTGTTCTTGAGTAACCTGTATCATGTTTTTTGCCTCATCCAAATTTTCATTTAACTTTTGGATTTCTTGGATGTCTTTGAGTCTAGCCTGTTCTAGACCTTTTTGTATCCCCCAGCCAATAATTTTTTCATTCTCTTTTAATCTGTCCTGTAGCTGCATTATTTCCTGATCCTTTTGCTCTATCATAGTTATTAGATTTCCTACAGAGTACATGTTGGTTGATGTTATAGCACCCATGGTTCCCGCTAACTCTGTAGCGAATTCTCCCTCATTTAGCTTCTTTCCATCAATGATAATTTTATGTTTTTTGACCGTTCTTTCTCCTACAAGATGTAATTCCTGTTTCAAGACAGCTCTTCGTTTTTTACTGAAAAAAATAATCAGATGAAGGAATTTCATCTCTGGTGATTGGCTCTAAATCACTTACATATAGAGCTCCTTCATGAGGAATTCCAAAAGTGGATTGAAGTGGAGTCAATGTTGTAATAGGACTACCAAGTTCCTGTGAAGCTGTTCCCCCGACATTTTTTGGAATATCATCAAGGTCTATTGGGTTTGTTTCTATTCCTTTTCCCTTTTCTGTCTGTCTTTCTTTGGCCTGAGAATCCTCTGTATTCTGAGGAGGTATTTCAGACTCTTCCAATTTATTTTTGTCACTTGCATTATACTGAAGAATGGTTTCAAACCCCGGAGGAATTGTTTCTTGCTCTTGTGTTAGCATCTCACCTTGTAAAATCTTTGGCAGACATTGCCTTCTATTTCTTTGAAAAGATGCAAACCCCACCTGTGCATCAGGTGACAAGGTTTTCACTCTGCTCTGAACTTCTTCATAAGATTTAGCATTTCTAAAAACATCATCATAAACTGAGACTTCATGTTCATATGCTTTCAAACCACATTGTGTGAAATGCCGACTGATTATTTGGTATGGGTCGTGTTTCCTGAGCTCTATATTTACTAACTTTACTTCGTCCATTGATTCGGCTTCTGCCTTAGAATGGTCCATGTTTAATAAAACAAATTTTCCTAGATAAACAGGAAAAGATGGCCATGCCTTTTTCTGTTGAGCTTTTAATTCTAACCCAATACCACCATTTACTAGCTATTAATCCACTTCTCTGCATATTAACCTGTCTGGTAATATTTTTGGGAGTGCATGAGGCAGAATGGTACATCCATAAACCCTCACATATGAAAAATTTTCCTCGATGAACCAGTCAGCGACTATTTTAAGGTTTTCCATGATGGTATTAGAAATACGAGGGGGATTGCATCCCAGGAATAATTTGTGCAGAGGGATCATTACATAATGACAAACCTCATAAAAAACATTTTTTTCATTTTCTTCCCACAGAGCTAAGTGGTACTTATGGACAGGCTCTGGACAAGAAACATTCCAACTCCAATTCATTAATGGAAAAGGAGTCTTAAAACAAATAGCATCCATGATATAAGCTGACATATAAAAGGACACTGGTTGTCCTTTTGACCTAGCTGCTTTGTAATTTATAACCTCTAAAGTGATGTTGTCTGATAAAATTTTGTGCCAATTGAAACTGTGTTCCTCTGAAACTTCTTCTAAGAAAGGTGTCCAGTTTGCATTAAAGTGAAAAGGATCCTTTCTTCCAAAGAGTCTACATAACATCATTGCTACATATACCATATATTCATTTAAGGAAGCAGAGGCATAAATTCCCTGTTCATTAGCCCTAAACCTGTTTTCATCTCTGGCCCATCCTTTTATCATGTCAGGGTATGTTTGGCCACCTTCAATGCACTCTTTCTTTTGAAATGCAGCTACAAACTCAGAATTATAAGTGTGTCTATAACTAGGTGAGAGATTATACATTACTTGGATATGTTCAGGTCTGAATGAGCCGACAACAGCTCCTTGTTCGTTCAGAATACTTCTGGTCGGTACATCAACTTTATCCAGTGCCCAGGCTATCATATCAGTATATGAAACAAGTTTGGGGCGAGCAGCAACCTTATGAAGCTCGGTCTCGGCGATATCTCGGAGATGGTTGTCTGCACCAGTGTCTGCATATTTAAGCTCCTCTTCCAATTCTTCTGCAATTGCAGCCCATAATTTGACAAAGTGTACTACCCCAGCTGCAGTGGTATCAAAAATAATATCACCTTCTGGTTGCTCTTCATTTTTCTTCGAAGCCTTTTTGGGTGCCATAGCTCTGTGCTCACTTTGTAAACCTGTAACAGAGAGGAATTTAGCTTCGAAATGATAATGTAAACGTTTCAAAATTTGTTTTGAATATATCATAAAAGTATTGAAATCTGTACCTCTGTTATGAAATTAATGCAAAAGATATCCCCGAATATATGCATTTAATGTTTGTACCTGAGCTTTTCCAATATTTGAAAAAACTTTCCAAATTGAATAATGGCGTATTAAATATCAGTTATCAACATTTTTACTTTAAACCTTGTTTATTCGAATGATTAATTATTGTTAATCGTGATTTAAAATTTAAGAACACTCGTATCGGGGTTTCAGAACTTTTGATGTCAAGGAAACAAGTCATCAAAGAACCCCGATTGACGAAATCCCGATGTATTATTTAAGTTAAAACATTTTAATTATCTTAATTAATCCAGATTAAACTTTTTTCGAGATTTCATTAATCGGGAAATCGGGGATCGGGAAATCGGGAAATTCAATGTCATGAAAATTGCTTCATTCAAAACTCCAAATCCCAATATCCTGATATGATTATTGACTCTTAATCATGCTTAACATTAATTAAATTAACTCCAAACTTCACTTAAGGATTAACTATATCGCAAAATCGGGAAATCGAGAAATACGATGACAAGTTTCTTTGTATTCACAAAATCGCGAATCCCGATTTCCCGATATGATTAACTTAAAGTTTAAACCCTTTTTAAATCTGATTTAAGTAAATGATGTTTTCAATTAAGGATTAGTGTATCGGGAAATCGGGGATCAGGATTTCGCCATTCAATATGCGTTAAACATTTGTTCATGCAAAATTCCAAATCTCGATATCTCGATGTAAATTAAAATTCTTTAAGTTTTAAAACAAAGTCCGTTTTTTATAAGATTTTTTCGAATAATTATTGAAAAACTTATATTCGTTTAGAGTTTTATCATTCTTTGGCCAAAATGAACCATAAGGGCATCGCGAATTAGAACAAGATGAAAATTTTGGCTTTAGGAAATTTATAAAATGCAAAGACTCAAAAACACAAAAAAAAATTATCCTCGGGGTTAAAAATTCAAGGTCTGTTTCAACAAGGTGATTGAGATAGATGATGATAGTTGTCCTTATCCTGGGTTGTTAGGAATTGATTGGGCTTTCAATAATTCCATTGTGGTTGATTTACGTAAAAGAAGAATGATGTTTTAAGGAGATGGCCTTAGGGTCATTGCACCTTTAGATCCCGACAAAGGTAAGAGATACACAAAACCTATCAGGGAAGAATACTACGCATATGAACTAGAAAACATATACAAATTAATAGCCAGACAGTATGATTACATTAATCCTATAGCGGATGGGAACCTAAGCTGGCGAAGTGACAATGCATGTTCATTAGATTCATAAGAAGCACTGGATGACTGGAAGAACAAAATGTACAAAGTATCTACAAGGAGATGTGCTAGATTAACCAAAGAAGTCTGTTGGATCGGCACAACAGTAAGTAACTTGCCCACCTTTGATGTTCTAAATCATTTAGAATATTTCTTGTTGGAATTTGAAGAAATGGTACCAATGCAATAAATATTCTTGGCAATGGATAAGGCCCTGAAAGAAACCCCACCAAGATGGTGGGGGACACACAAAAACAACATTACAGAATGGATACAATGTCGCACTTTAATGACAGTGCAATTTTCAGAGCAAGTAGAAGGCTGCAAAGTTAGGTACACGGGTCAAATTTGTCCAAAGGAACATTTGCGACGTTGCGAGGAAGCCTAGAGTGGCATTCCTCAAGAGAAGTGGGTGCACAAATTCATCAACACACTGGACACAACCCCTATCAATTGGTACCTACAAGAAGAAATGTGCCTCATCACTGCAGATTGGGAAGGTATGACTCAGAACTTTGCAACTACCTTTTTATTTGAAAGCCAATATCCTACAGTGGATCAAGCATTATAGATCATAAGACAGAAATTATTTGAGGAGGCACCTAGCCTCCCTTTGAAACAAGAAGAGGACAAATGGACTGCGCTTCTCCAAAAATTGCAAGGCTATTACAATAGCAATGCTAACGAAGACGATGATCCTAGGAAGGTGAACATCACAGAAACAGAAGACCAAAGAGACATAGAAGGACTAGGAGTTGAACTACCTTTCATTGGACAACCAATTAATATCAAGAAAGTCAATATCAGAACAGAGAAAACACTGAATCTTGCAAATGTTGGAGCTTATTGGGATGCTTCCACTATTGACAAGATCACAGAGTTACTGCATGAATATCAGGACTTGTTTCTAACCAAGTTCACTGATATGAAGGGAATTAAAGGGCTTGTGGGAGAGATGAGGATCCATTTGAAACCAGATGCAAGGCTAGTCAAATAGAGACCCTACATATTGAACCCTAAATATAAGGAGAAAGTGAATATTGAACTTGACATAATGTTGGAAGAAGGAATCATAGAACCTGTTGAAGAGTTAGAGTGGATTATCCCTATGGTGGTACAATATAAGAAGAAAGGAGAAATCAGGATCTGTGTATATCCCAGGAAGTTGAATGATGCATGTTTGCATGACCCATTCCCTATGCCATTCACTGACGAAGTGTTAGATAATGTAGGAGGACAGGAGGTAGATTCTTTTACAGATGGATTTTTCAGGATACCATCAGATCCGGATTGCCAAGGAAGATCGCCATAAGACCACATTTGCAACAGAATGGGGATCCTACTAGTATACAGTGATGTCGTTTGGATTGAAGAATGCCCCAGCCATCGTTTCTAGGGTGGTGGTCGAAGTGTTCAAGGAGTTTTTACATAAATTCCTAGAAGCATATTTTGATGATTGGACTGTTTTTAGCTTATTACAAAATCATATTGAATGTTTAAGATTAATGTTGGATAAGTGCAGGCAGTGTCATATTTCCTTGAACCTGATGAAGTGCATATTATTTTCACCCTTAGGAGTCATGTTAGGTCATATTGTGTGTAAGCAAGGATTGTTGGTAGACCCATCTAAGATTGCCATTATAGTTGATCTGCCCCCTCCTACTTCAGTTAGATAGTTGTGCACTGTGCTGGGACACACTGGATATTACAGGAAGTTCATTAAAGGCTATGCACAGATCACAACACCCATGGAGAATATTTTGAAGATAGACTGTCAGTTTAACTGGACAGAAGAATGCCAAAAAAGCTTTGACACACTGAAACAGAAAATGGTTACTGCGCCTATTCTGGTTTTTCCAGATTGGAGCAAGGAATTTCACGTACATGTCGATGCATCTTCTATTGCATTAGGAGTTGTGTTATCACAACCGAGAACTAGAGACATTGACCACCCATTAGCCTTTGCTAGTAGGAAGCTATCAATAGCTGAAATTAATTACACCACCACTGAGAGAGAAGGGTTATCCATGGTGTATGCACTGCAAATGTTTTTCCACTACTAGTTGGGAGGACACTTTAAAATGTTTACTGATCACTCTGCACTGAAATACCTAGTCAACAAGCCAGTGTTGGGGGGGAGAATATGCATATCGATTATGCTATTTTAAGAATATGATTTTGAGATTGTGGTTAAGCTAGGAAGAATGAACAAAGGTCCTGGCCACTTGTCGAGGTTGGAACATGGAGAAGAGCCTACTAGTTTGGAGGATACACTATCAGATGCACAATTGCTGGCCATTAGAAATATTGATGGTCACTTCGCGGAGATAGTCCAGTTCCTGTCAACAAGAATGACACTGAGTGAATATACAATCACCCATAAGAAACAGTTGGTAGTGCGCGCTGCAGAATTTTCACTTATAGCTGGACAACTATACAAGATGGGACCTGATGAGATATTAAGGAGGTGTGTTATGGAGGCAGAGCGACCATTGATCCTCACAAAATCTCATGAAGGCATCACAGGAGGACACTATACAGGGAAAGAAACAACGCAGAAGGTTCTTAAAGCTGGCCTTTGGTGGCCTACCTTACACAGAGATGCTAAGGAATATTACAGAGCCTGTGATGTATGTCAAAGAGTTGGGAAACTGTCCAAAAGAGATGAAATGCCTTTAGCACCATAGTTGACCCTACAAGAATTTGAGAAATGGGCCATTCATTTCGTGGGGCCTATAAACCCACTAGGGAAGCATAAAGGAGCCAGGTACATAGTCACTGTGACAGAGTACTTGACCAGATGGGCCAAAGCAAGAGAAGTTAAGGACTGTAGTGCAACTATAGTTGCGCACTTCATATTTGATGACATCATGACCAGGTTTGGATGCCCAAAGATCCTTATGAGCGATCAAGGCACACATTTTATCAATAATATCGTTGAAGCATTGGCTGAGGAATTTGTAGTCCATCATCAGAAGAACACACCCTACCATCCACAAGAAAATGGGACAGTTGAAGCATTCAATAAGATCTTCGAGACAACGCTGACGAAGATCTGCAGTATTGTTAGTGTCCTATAATGATAGGAGATTTGAGTATTCATATATTTTTTGTGGGTCTCATGATGAAGTTCCTGGCTTTTTGGTCTTGTTATCTCCTGAAATAAATTTTCCAATTTATTGTCATTAGGTGATAGGATGGTCACTAGATGAAAGATTTTTTGTTATTTTTAAGTTAAGTGTCTTTAAGATGAGTTTTAGACTTGTCTTTTCAAGAAGTGATGAGTCTGTACTTTTATTAGAAAAATCCAAAATTTCACTTTCGGTAGCTAAGGGCCATTTTTCAAAGCATTCTAAGCTGCCGAAAGTTGTCACTTTCGGTAGCTAAAATGGCATGTGCGAGGCACTCTAAGCTGTCGAAATGCACAATTTTTCCAATAGTTGGCCTGTCCCATTGGACTCTCAACCCGTCGATAGTACACACGCCATCATCATCTCAAGTGTTGCCAAATCGACTGGAATCTGATCATGATACGATCTGGGCAAGTGATGTATGTTTGATATGATTATTTGGTGAGATCTATTAAACCCTAATATAGTAGATACGAGTTCCCCGCTTCCAACTAAGATCACCATAAACTCACATCATTTGTTTTTTACCTAATCTATCATGTGGTTATTTGTCCTGGTCAAACGATGCAATCATCATTATGATTTGAGTTTCATTATTTATTAAAGGTTTATTCTAAAAGATTGTCATTCAAATTTTTCCCCATATCACGCATTCTTCCTCTGCTCGAGCTTCAATTCTCCCTCTATCAGTGCCACTGTGTCTCCCCAAACCCGGTTTTATTGTATTGCAGGTGTTGACGATTGTTTTTGCCAATGAAGAAGGGAGGGGCTCTGCTCAGGAAAGAGCTTAATGATATAACATATCTGGAATCTCACCCTAATATTTGCCAAATGCTCAGAGATGTTGGTTGCTACAAGTATTGTGAAAAACTAAAAGGTTTTCACCAAGGAGTGGCTGAGGCATTTGCATTAACCTTTGATGGAGCCAAGGCCAAAGTGGGAACAATTGAGTTACAGGTTAATGAAGCCATTGTTGTAGCAGCAACAGAGATACCTAGGACTGGTGAAAGATGGTTTAAATAACCATTACTAAAGACATCGATTTTAGGTCTTATCTCAAGCCTGAACACAAATATATTATTTGGAAGAAATATATCCCTAGATCCTACTTGGAGGAAAAGTGGCAACACTTGCTCAAAGCAATCTAGGTATATATTACATGTGAAGGCAGATATGGTAGAGTAATTTTCTACCATTTCAAGCTCATGAACCATTTCACAAGTAGATGTCCTTTGAATCTTCCCTCACCTTCATATAAGTTTGACAAAAATGACACACCAAGTCCAGGCCAAACTTAGCAAGGTGCAGGGTAGGATTTTCCATCATAGCCTCATCAAACTCATATTGCTTGAAGAATTGTAGAGGAGGGATGAGAATTGGGAGCATCTTCTTTTTTGGAGTGAATTTGAACCAAAACCCCAGCCTAAGGACAAAAAGAAGACTTCATCCACTAAATATTCAACACCACAGAGTAGTAAAAGGAAAAGAAGATCCATCTCCCCAGTAATTGCAGAGGAGCCAACCTCTTCCTCTAAGTCCAAGAGAGCCAAAAATATGCTTGATTTCAGCCAAGCTACAGAAGGGAAAACTAGTGCCTCTAGTAAAAATGTCTTGAATCTGCCTTATACAGATTTAGAGGAGGAGGTCGACTTTATGGAAGAAGAAATTCTTGAGCAAGCATCTCCTGAAAAAACAACACCTGGAGTCCAAAGTTCTGAGCATGAAGCCACTGATTTTCAAACTCCTGAAGAAGCACCTTTCTCACCTGAAGCTCAAGATCTGAAGGTCCCTGAAGCATCAATAAGAAAACACAGGAATTTAGCATCAAAGAAGATCAAAAAGCTTGAGGAAGAATTCATGGAGCTGAAGTTGCTGGAAAAGGTGGTCAAATCCAGAAATGAGACCATCACGAGGACATCATCAGAGGTAAGAGATTGTTTTCAAAGACTAGCTAAAATGCATGTTAAATTGGAAAAGAAGAACAAAAGGCTGCTTAAAGAAAGCAAGAAGTTGAAGAAGGTAGCTAGATGATTGAAGGTGAAACTAAGGCTCAAATATGTAAAGCCTATAGCTCATACGGGCCTGGAAAATCTAGCAGAGGCTGCAGAGAACTTGATATGATTAACCTTGAAGTTCTAGAGACTGAAGGAATTTCAATTTTGAAGTTTTGATGAAGATTTTCAAAGCTTGTGGTTTCGGCATCTTGCGCGTGTTTCAAAAGGCGTTGTTAGCTGCTGAAAGCTTCACTTTCAGTAGCTTACCCTCATGATTTTACGCTTCTAAGCCACCGAAAGCGTAGGAACTGGCAGAATACTCATTTTTGCTCAAATCGAGGATTTTTGTTTCCATATTATGTGGGAATAGTTTTTAAGGAAAGATAAGAATTAAAGGGATACAGATCATCATCCCTTTCCAGTTTTTTAGGCAAATGATAAGGCAAGAAGACTACGTGGTTTTTCAATTTTTGGCCAAAATTGCTCAACTGTCAAAGAAGGAATTCGAAAGTGCTCTATTGTCTTATGAAGACTACTGAGGAGATCAAATATTGTTGAAGACTTAGTTGTTAAGGGTTTGACCCTTAAATCAGGACTAGATCCTACACATCATATTATTTTGATCTTGTTTTATTTTTAGTATATCAAATCCAGTTTTATAGGATTTTGAACTTTTTGTAAAGGATATAAAGCCTATGACTTTAAGAAAGAAAGGGGTTTGACTTGGGGGGACCTGAATGGAAATATGGCATGGAAATTTCATATCCTACTGTAAAATTGCTCAAAGGTTGTAAGCGACTGTAATAGATGAATACAAAGACACTTTATTTCCAGATTCTTGTGTCATTTTTCTATGGGGAAGTTTTCTTGATGTAAATTGTCATCCTCTTGTCTCTCATATTTTTTTTCTTTTCTCACTGCGTATAAGAAGAATATGCTCAGGATTTGTCTTGGACACCATGATCTGGCTTAAAAACAATGTTTATTTTTTCTTCTGAAGATTGAATGCAGAATTCGGATAATCTCTTCTCTGCATTTGAAATGATCTCTGATCTTTTCCTCTCTCCATCTCACAAATTATAAGGATCCACTGATGTGACTATCTTGCCTGGTTACATATGTCTCTGTTATTTATTTATCAAATCATCTTTAATATTTGACTCCATTTATCCCAATGGTCCTTTTCCATGTCTCAACCAAACCAATTAAAAAATCCATAAACAAACCCATGTTCTGCATAACTAGCCTAATATCATATTCCAAATAAATTTAAATTTGACAGAGAGATCCCTCTCTGAGTCTTGGAGGGCTAGATCCATGACGCAAAGCAGTTTTGTGGTTACCCCTGTCGATTTCCTCCTCAGCTTGGGAAATTACAGGGTGATAACATAATGGTGACCATACTGGGGACTTTCTCCAGCAGTGCACTTCAAGTTCCATATCTGATCACTGATGGTGGATAGTGACTAGAGACACGAAGGCTGAGATCATTCACCTAGTGACTCCAATCTCCAGATCAGTTCTGATTCGAAGAATCCACTAGAGGAAGAATGTGAAAGATGGCAAGGCAACCTGGAAAGATCAGGTATTCAAACTCAAATTGTATCCAAGACATCGTTGGCTCTATATGTAATTGTATTCTCTCCTATTATAATTCTGGTCAAGAATTTATTGCTGAAGCTCATAATGATCATGTTCAAGCTAAAGAACCTCAAAGGATTAATCCTTTACCTATAGCTCTAATATACACTCCCATATATGTAGATAGCCCAGTAAGACACAAATCTCATGCTTCATCTCCTACCATTGTTGAAATTCCAGTTAACCATAAGCCCCTTTCTTTACCTCCTATATCTGCAAAGATCCCAGACATATACAAGCCCCTAGATTTTCCTCCTGTTCTCCATTACTTCCCTGCCAATTATAACAATAATCTGCCTAGGTTTGATGGAGAGAACGCCAATATCACTGTTGAAAAACACATCCATAGGTTTGAATATTTCCTTGACCTTTATGAGGTTGAACATGACGATGTCTATATCAGGATGTTTGCCCTGTCTTTGCAAGGTAAAGTTAAAAATTGGTTTAAAAACCTTACAGTTGCAAGCATAAAAAAATTTCATCAATTTGTACAAGTTTTCCTAGATCAATGGGTGATCATGAGAAATGTATTTCTCATCCTAAAAGAGTATGACCATTTGAAAATACAACCAGGGGAGACAGTACATCAGTTTTCAGCAAGGTTCAATAAGGTATATCATGCGATGCCTGCTAATATAAGGCCACCCCCAGGATCGGCTCACTTGCATTTCCTAGATGCCTTCGATCCTAAGATGGCATTTCAACTAAGAGAAAGGAACACTGCCACCCTTGAAGAAATGAAAAGGATTGCAGTTGATGTGGAAGCTAACTTACTGAACAGAAAGGATAAATTAGAAGCATTGATGAAAGACAAAATAGAAAAAGAATAGTTGATATCTTCAGAAGTGAAATTAGATATTCGGACTAACACAGTGAATAAATTAATGCATAATATTAGTAGCAGAGAGGAACTTGCTATTCAAATACCTTAGGTTCCATTAATGCTAGAAAAGGCAAGGATCAATGTCCCCAAACACCTTCCATCCCAGCCTCAGCATTTTGATCCACCCAATTATTACTTCATGTACTCAATCCACGACATAGCCAAAGATGAAGTTCAAAATCAGATGGTGATGAGAAAACCTCTTGATATGATGTGCATGTTTGATGACCTTGCATATAGAAATGATTTTCCTGAATTCAATCTTTGGAAGTTCTCAATGTGCTCGGTAACTGAACCCTTTTGCTTGAGATTTATCAATTGGCTAAAGAAGGTATTGCTCCTTGTATCCTCATAGTGTTCTATCATTTCTTCCGTGAAAATTGTCCAAGTGACGAGTGATTTGCAAGAACAAATCCATCGATACCATACAAATTGATTAGCTTCTAAATATAAAGAAGCAATTCGTACCTTTTGTGTATGTGGCACATTGTGGAGATCAAAGAATTGCTCCATCTGAAGTATCCATGTGATTGGGTCCTTGCCATCAAACTTCCTCATATCAATCTTAGGAACGTGGTTGGTCT
>ML794008.1:906355-933379 GCA_009831015.1 Picea engelmannii
ATATTTCTTCTGTTGTATCTCCCAAGTTTCGGCCCTTCTGGGTATGAAACTTTCTTTTATGTATTTCTCTGATATTTCTTCTCTGCAATGCCATAGGTCTGATCAAAATTGGATGTGCCAAGTGGAATTTACGGTAACTTCCCTACAACTTGCCAATTTTTGGCCTTTCCAGGAGATCTCACTTGTATAGTGTGCCCTGCACAAAATAATCGATATAAAATTATGAAACTCACACCAAAAATACGATAGACTATCCCCGATCCAATGAAACCAGTCCCACGCAATTTGGATACTCTAGGAAGAAGTTATGATTGTTTTACCTGGAACACCTTCTTGAGACTAGTCAATAGGACTAGTCAGATACCCTAACTTACACAGGGTGTATCTACAAATTTAAGATGACCCAGACTATAAACATTTTACCACAAATACCTTACTAATTTCTATAAATAGCCTCCAGAGATCAGGGTATGAAACGTCACAGAAAAATTTTTATAGCGAATATTCCGCAATGAATCAATTCAGGACGATTCCAGAACCCTATCTTGTACAGGTTGTATCTCCAAAAGTATAAGGTCTCAGGAGCTGATTTTTTAACCCAACGTACCTTGATCCATCTAATAAATATCCTCCAATCTGCTCCTTCTGAAACATTGCAGAAAAAAATTTATAGAGAAAATTCCAAGGTGTCTTAGATGTAGCAGCAAAATCCCAAGACCTTGAGCTCTGATACCATATGTTAAGAACCAAATATCAATATAGCATAGAAAATCCTCAGAAAAAGTACTCAACGCCTTGAAAAAGAGAGAATTTCAGATAATAAGCCTCTTTGAGGGGGCAACCTCCTTTTACCCCACTTAAATGTTCAAGTACAGGATGATTCAAAATGAAATTGTCTCCTTGGTATATATAGGAGACTAGGAGGTATAATTACGACTAATGGCCTAAAGCCGACATAAATAAAATAACATTACTAATATAATATGCCTCAATTAAGGGGTAATGAGCCAATATTAGGGCTTAACACAGAGAGCACATGTGTGGCACCCGGTCATAAGGTTGAATTGACTGATTCAGAATGCCAAGAAATAGGTCAAGTCTATATTGATCCTATAGGTGTCTATATGGAAAAAAATTTCATCTCAGAATGACCATACTTTTCCATCATTTTTGTCTCTTTGTTGATTTATCAAGCTCCCTATGATGATGATCAGGCTCACACTCATTTTCACATACCCTTAACAAACCTATTTCTAAATCAGGTGAAAAACATTGAAAGGGCCAAGGTACCGGATCCAACTTTTGACTGGTTATACTAGATATTTCATATTGATTAAGATCAAGCATTCTCAAGTTAGAATAGGATGTATGTATATAAATAAGATCATCAGATCAACATTTTATCATATTTACCGTATGCAAATAAGCTTGTTGGGGCAAGTATGTGGTTTATTTTGTTTGTTGTTTTACTTCAAAGACTCAGTCAAGGTCAGAATGGATAATCAACTAATTTACAGTCACTAAGGTGCAGGACGAATCAAGATACAGGTTGTGGGATCAGCCCAATGGATAAGGCACTAATTTACGAATCCGGAGATCTGAGATTCTTGACACCTCCTCAGGAGTTTCCATCCCCAGTTGGAGCCTATGTTAGTGTCCTATAACGATAGGAGATTTGATGATTCAGATATTATTTGTGGGTCTCATGATGAAGTTCCTGGCTTGTTGGTCTTGTTATCTCCTGAAATAAATTTTCCAATTTATTGTCATTAGGTGATAGGATGGTCACTAGATGAAATACATTTTGTTATTTTTGAGTTAAGTGTCTTTAAGATGAGTTTTGGACTTGTCTTTTCAAGAAGTGATGAGTCTGTACTTTTATTAGAAAAATCAAAAATTTAACTTTCGGTAGCTAAGAGCCATTTTTCAAAGCATTCTGAGCTGTCAAAAGCTGTCACTTTCAGTAGCTAAAACAACATGTGTGAGGTGCTCTAAGCTGCCAAAATGTAGAATTTTTCCAACGGTTGGCCTGTCCCATTGGACTCTCAACCCATCGGTAGTACATGCGCCATCATCATATCATGTGTTGCCGAAATCGACTGGAATCGAATCATGATACGATATGGGCAAGTGATGTATGTCTAATATGATTATTTGGTGAGATCTATTAAACCCTAATCTAGTAGATCTGAGTTCCCTGCTGCCAAATAATATCACCATAAACTCACATCATTCATTTTTTACCTAATCTATCACATGGTTATCTGTCATAGTCGAACGATGCAATCATCATTATGATTTGAGTTCCGTTCTTTATTAAAGGTTTATTCTAAAAGATTGTCATTCAAATTTTTCCCCATATCACGCATTCTTCCTCTGCTCGAGCTTCAATTCGCCCTCTATCAACGCCATTGTGTCTCCCCAAGCCCGATTTTATTGTATTGCAGGTGTTGACGATTGTTTTTGCTGATGAAGAAGGGAGGGGCTCTGCTCAGGAAAGAGCTTAATGATATAACATATCTGGAATCTCACCTTGAGATTTGCCAGATGTTCAGAGATGTTGGTTGCTATAGGTATTGTGAAAAACTGAAAGGTTTTCACCAAGGAGTGGCTGAGGAATTTGCATTAACCTTTGATGGAGCCAAGGCCAAAGTGGGAACAATTCAGTTACTGGTTAATGAATCCATTTTTGCAACAGCAACAGAGATATCTAGGACTAGTGAAAGATGGTTTAAATTGGCCATTACTAAAGACATCGAGTTCAGGTCTTATCTCAAGCCTGAACACAAATGTATTATTTGGAAGAAAGATATCCCTAGATCCTACTTGGAGGAAAAGTGGAAACACTTGCTCAAAGCAATCTAGGTATATATTACATGTGAAGGCAGATATGGTAGAGTAATTTTCTACCATTTCAAGCTCATGAACCATTTCACAAGTAGATGTCCTTTGAATCTACCCTTCTACCTTCATAGAAGTTTGACAAAAATGACACACCAAGTCCAGGCCAAACCTAGCAAGGTGCAAGGTAGGATTTTCCATCATAGCCTCATCAAACTCATAGTTCTTGAAGAATTGCAGAGGAGGGATAAGAATTGGGAGCATCTTCTTTTTTGCGGTCAATTTGAACCAGAACCCCAGCCTAAGGAAAAAAAGAAGACTTCATCCACTAAATCTTCAACACCACAGAGTAGTAAAAGGAAAAGAAGATCCATTTTTCCAGTAATTGCAGTGGAGCCAGCCTCTTCTTCTAAGTCCAAGAGAGCCAAAAAGATGCTTAATTTCAGCCAAGCTATAGAAGGGAAAACTAGTGCCTCCAGTAAAAATGTCTTGAATCTACCTTATACAGATTTAGAGGAGGAGGTAGAATTTATGGAAGAAGAGATGCCTGAGCAAGCATCTCCTGAAGAAACAACAACTGGAGTCCAAAGTTCTGAGCATGAAGCCCTTGATTTTCAAACTCTTGAAGAAGCACCTTTCTCACCTGAAGCTCAAGATATGGAGGTCCCTGAAGCATCAATAAGAAAACACAGTAAGTCAGCATCAAAGAAGATCAAAAATCTTGAGGAAGAAGTCATGGAGCTGAAGTTGTTGGAAAAGGGGGTCAAATCCGAAAATGAGACCATCACGAGGACATCATCAAAGGTAAGAGACTGTTTTCAAAGACTAGCTAAAATGCATGTTAAATTGGAAAAAAAGAACAAAAGGTTGCTTAAAGAAAACAAGAAGTTGCAGAAGGTAGCTAGATGTTTGAAGGTGAAACTAAGGCTCAAAGATGTAAATCCTATAGCTCATCTGGGCCTGGAAAATCTAGCAAAGGCTGCAGAGAACCTGAATGATTAACCTTGAAGTTCGAGAGACTAAAGGAATTTCAATTTTGAAGTTTTGATGAAGATTTTCAAAGCTTGTGGTTTCGGCAACTTGTGCAAGTTTCAAAAGGCATTGTCAGTTGTCGAAACCTCCGCTTTCGGTAGCTTACCCTCACAATTTTACACTTCTAAGCCACTCAAAGCGCAGGAACTGGAAGAATACTCATTTTTTCTCAAATTGAGGATTTTTGTTTCCAGATTATGTGGGAATAGTTTTTAAGGAAAGATAAGAATTAAAGGGATACATATCGTCATCTCTTTCCAGTTTTTGAGGCAGATGATAAGGCAAGAAGACTAACTGGTTTTTCTATTTTTGGCCAAAATTGCTCAGCTGTCAAAGGAGGAATTCGAAATTTCTCTACTGTCTTATGAAGACTATTGAGGAGATAAAAGATTGTTGAAGACTTAGTTGATAAGGGTTTGACCCTTAAATCAAGACTAGATCCTACACATCATATTATTTTGATCTTGTTTTATTTTTAGTATATCAGATCCAGTTTTATAGGATTTTGAACTTGTTTGTAAAGGCTATAAAGCATATGACTTTAAGAAAGAAAGGGGTTCGACTTGGGGGGACATGAATGGAAATTTGGCATGGAAATTTCATCTCCTACTATAAAATTGCTCAAAGGTTGTAAGCGACTGTAATAGATGAATACAAAGACACTTTATTTCCAAATTCTTGTGTCATTTTTCTGTGGTGAAGTTTTCTTGATGTAAATTGTCATTATCTTGTCTCTCATATTGTTTTTCTTTTCTCATTGCTTATAAGAAGAATATGCCCAGGATTTGTCTTGGACACCCTGATCTGGCTTAAAAACAATGTTTATGTTTTCTTTTGAAGATTGAATGTAGAATTTGGATAAGCTCTGCTCTGCATTTGAAATGATCTCTGATCTTTTCCTCTCTCCATCTCACAAATTATAAGGATCCACTGATGTGACTGTCTTGCCTGGTTACATATGTCTCTGTTATTTATTTATCAAATCATCTTTAATCTTTGACTCCATTTTGCCCAATGGTCCTTTTCCATGTCTCAACCAAACCAATTAAAAAATCCATAAAAAAAACCCATGTTCTGCATAACTAGCCTAATATCCTATTCCAAATAAATCTAAATTTGATAGAGAGATCCCTCTCTGAGTCTTGGAGGGCTAGATCCCTGAATCAAAGTAGTTTTTTGGTTACACCTGTCGATTTCCTCCTTAGCCTGGGAAATTACAGGGTGATAACAAGTATGAACAGGGATGACTGGAATTTAAGAGTACCAGCAGTACTATGGGCCTATAGAACCACTTGCAAGAAGCTAAAAATGTAGACCCCCTTTAAGTTGGTTTATGGTCTTGAAGCAGTTGTCCCGATGGAATATTTGGTTCCAAGCTTAAGAATCGCAACCTTTACAGATATGGATGACACTGGCGTTGTTCAAGAGAGGCTCACGCAGTTGGTCGAACTAGAAGAAGTTAGATTTATTGCAGGATTCCATCAGCAGGTACAAAAGGAAAGAGAAAAGGCCTACCATGACAGACACATCAAGAAGAAGGCATTTAAGCAAGGCAACTTGGTACTGATGTATGACAGTAAGTTCATGAAGCATCTAGGAAAGTTCATAACGCATTGGCTTGGGCCATACAAGGTTGCCTATGTTACAGAAGGAGGATTTGCATAGTTGAATACTTTGAATGGATAATGGAAGGAAGGTTTGTTGAACGAGAGCCAGTTGAAATTGTATTATGACAACCCACTGCCTTGCAGCTCTCATTAACAGCATATGGAAAAGGGTCTAGGTACCAGGTGTAGTTGAAACTAGGTACCAGACACAAAAAAGATAGTCTACACACAGTGCGGAGGAAAGAGAAGAAAGCACAGGCTGCTCCACGTAGACCGGATTCAAAGAAAATCAAAAGGATCAGATATGAAGTGCCTCGGGACGAGTCACAGGTGTGTGACTCGTCCATCAAGAAGAAGACAGATTTATTGCAGGATTCCATCAGCAGGTACATAAGGAAAGAGAAAATGCCTACCATGACAGACACATCAATAAGAAGGCATTTAAGCAAGGCGACTTGGTACTGATATATGACAGTAAGTTCATGAAGCATCCATGAAAGTTCACAATGCATTGGCTTGGGCCATACGAGGTTTCCTATGTTACAGAAGGAGGAGTTGAGCAGTTGAAGACTTTGAATGGAGAATGGAAGGAAGGTTTGGTGAACAGGAGTCGTTTTAAATTTTATTATGACAACCCGTTGCCTCGCAGCTCTCATTAACAACATATGGAAAAGGGTCCAGGTACCAGGTGCAGTTGAAACTGGGTACCAGACATAGAAAAGACAGTCTACACATAGTGGGGAGGAAAGAGAAGAAAGCACAGGATGCTTCGTGCAGCCTGAAGTCGAAGAAAATTAGAAGGATCAGATCTGAAGTACCTCGGGATGAGTCACAGGTGAGTGTTGGGGGGTTGTTGGCCCTTGGGTATGGAAGTAAGTGAAGATTAATGCAGAAAAGATGGAATGTGAAATGCACGGAAGACACAGTGATTGATATTGGGTCGAAGTGAGCAGAAGTGAAGAAAAGACAGTGCAAAGTAAGAGAAAGAAAGTCGTTGGACGAGGAGATCGAGTCTAACATATCATCAAGGAAGATGGATCGTGGACAACTCAGTAAGCAGAAAAATCCACCGTTGGATGCTTTGGAGCACCACGCGAGAAGGAAGGAAAGACAAGTTGGCGAAGCCCTGAAAACATGGATCAAGTTGACCTAGGTTTTTATACGCCTAGGGTTTTGGTATCTAGAGTTTTGACACTTAGGTTTTGGCCTAAGGTTGTCAGTGAGATATTGTAATGTATAAATAAAAGTCTAAAGGACCTGGCATGTGTTGGTGCTAAGTAGGTTGAAATTTCATTGTTATTGTGAGATTGAGTGACTACTACTGTGTGAGAGAGAAGTGTTGGTGTGAGGGCCTTTTGTATTGTAATATCTTCAGTTGGGTGTGAAGATGAACCATGCAGCTGGGTGCGCAGGGAGGGAAAACAAAGAGAAAGAGAGAAGATCTGCTAGCTAAGAGCGCAAATAAGAACTGTATGCTTCCATATTAATATATTATAAAGAACATTTATGTGGACGTAGCCCTAGGGAGAGGGTGAACCACATACATATTTGTGTTGTGTGTGATTGATGTTGTGTTCTCTTGTTTATGGATATATTGTTATTTCATTATTGTGTTAGATCTGACAGTTAGTTGTGCGAAGTAGATCTAAGCTGGAAATTGATATCTAGATGATGTTTTGTTCTTGTATTGGATCCACTTTTTATTCCCTTGATTGTAGACATTTGTTTCCTACAACCCCCCGTAGCTACTTCAAGTGAGACTGCATCTGCCTCGCAGGTGTTTTCGAAAAGGCCAGTAGTTAGGGCTTGTTGGTGCGCTCTTGGAGATGAACCCTGGGTCTTCCCCTATGCCAACAAGGATCAAAGGGAGGGTGAGAGCCACTAGGATAATTAGGTTTTTATATCTTGATTATATTAACCTATGGTTGTAGAGATTAAGGTACGTAATTAAGGTTTCAAATAAGATTTTATCAACAAATTAGAAAAGGAAAAACTCCTTTAGTGAGATATGTTAGGATATTTACAAATTAGGGTTAATTTACCAAAATTTCCTTTAGTGAGATATGTTAGGATATTTAGACACTTAGGATTTAGTTAATATCGACTTGGTCTAATGTGTATTAGGTAAAAGTGTGTTTCTTAGTGTGTTTCCTTAGTATACATCAGTATGCATTTGTAGTTAGGTAATATGATGGTCACGATATGTTCTTGACATAGAGTGATCTAACGATTCATATTCTCCTCGATATTATTGGCTACATTGATATGTGTCTTAACACTTGATTTGTCCATAATATTTATTCAAATAGAATGGAGGGTAATTTTCCTATGATCGATTGTGAGAAACTCTCTTGTAAATGTCTCTTTAATATTTTCCTTTTTCATTACTAAATTGGTCCAAGTGGCCACATTGGTTGGGATCGTGGATGTTTCCTCGTAGGGGTTTTACCACGTGAAAACTTTGGTGTGTTGATATTTGATATGGTAGTGTGAGTGGTTATTGAAGGTGTTCGTCCCTTTTTGGAATACCTATGTTGTCTATAATGGTATCAGAGCGAGGTTGAAGACCCACTCCTGTTGTAGATCGAGATCATGAATTTGTGTTGCCCAATCTCTGGAATTTATCATTTCCATACATTTCTGGGCTAAGAGGATTATTCTATTGTGTATGGAGCGATAATTTCAGTTAGGAATTCCTTTATTTTCACTTGAAAAGGTTTATGTTTTCCCAATATATAGCCATTTAATTCAAATTCGAAGGTATAAAGCTCGAATACACCCTTTTTAAATTTTTAAAGAGATAATATTTTGGTTTTATTTCGGTTTTCTGTTTTTTGTTTCTGGGTTGCTACTCTTTTATATCTTCATATTCTCTTTTACCTTTGCTTTGTTTGATCTCATAAAATCATAAAAAGAGCAGAAAGGGTTTCCTTATCTTTGTATTATCTTTGTCATGCACCCTGTGAGATCTTGGTAAATCAGAAACAGAGGGAAAATTTCCATTTTTTGGGTAAGCTAACCGAGATCTAGTCCTTGTTTTCCTCAAGAAGCAAATTTTTTTCTTGTGTGAAAATATTTTTTTATGAGCACGTTCTCTAAGGCCATCTTCAACAACAACAAATCTCCTTCTAAACAATATAATATTTTTTGCACTAGCTCACTTGGTTAAATTTTCTTTATTAAGTAAGAGGTCTCGAGTTCAAGTCTTTTTTTGTTAATTTTTTTTTTTTTAATTCATGCATTCATTGTAAACTGCATTTCACTCAAGTTATAAAAGTGAATCACTATTGGTTAATATTTTATTTTAAGTTATTTTGCATGCAACTTTCATTTACAAAGTAACTTCATTGTAAAATTGATTCACTCTTGTTCTATAAAAGTGGGTCACTTCATAAGTAACTTATTTAAAAGTGAGATTATAGGAATAGTTAGGAGGAGTATCACCACGTGGACAAACTTCTACCTACCACGTGGCTCTTTGGTTATCGTTTATGCCTTTTTTTAAAACGGAATAACTTTCACATACGAAGTCCATTTTCAGTGTCGTTTTTTTAAACAACCTATTTTTTAGATATCTTTCCATCCATACCATCAGTTTCATCTTTTTTTTTGCATATATTTTAATATGACATCTCCCACTGATCTTTTGATTACTAGTACCAACTAATTCTCATGGAAATCATGTATGGAGGATGTATTAAGAAGTAAAGTAGTGTACTAGATTACCTTGGGAAAAGAACTAGAACCCATGGATGATGAAAATAAATTAAAATTGGCCATTAAGATGATGAAGCACGTGGACTGGTCGGAATGTCCATCTCTCATTATTTAACATTTCACCTTCAAGGAATTGTTGACCCTGGTGATGCTTGGGTAAATATTGAAACTATGTTTCTAAACACAATATTATTATAGCCCACCAATTGGTGAATCAGATAATGACCTTAAGTGTAAATCATTTTCCTTGCATTGAAGATTACTTATCTAAGTTAAAAACAGTTATAATTTTATGTGTAGAATGAAAAATAGATATGTCGGAAGATCGATGCATATATGTCATTCTTGCTAAGCTTGGTAGTGCATATTATGGTTTTGCATATATCTTTTATGCCAACAGAGAAGCTCTAGAGAGTGTTTATTAAAAACTTTCTCCTTAGTCCTTTTGTGATTCTCTAATTCAAGAGCAAGATAAGCTTCAACTTGGATTGATTAGCACTACAGTTACATCCAACAAAGCCTTAGTGACCCAACAAAAAGATAAATCCAAGAAGTAACATCCTCACCACAATAACAAGAAAAACAAGGGTCCCAAACCCTCTTAGTCGGCTTTAGCTCCTAATGGTGACAAAGGAGAAAAATATAAAAATAAGAAGACCGACAGACAATCAAACTTTTGTGGGAAATATGGTCATGATTAATCCAAATGTTTTAAGAAGATGGCATCTTTAGAAGTAGTGATGAATAAGCACAACATCAATATTGATTCATCTTCTTCTTCTCATGGACATGCACTTTCTACTTCTGGTTTCTCCTTCAATGCAACTTCTACTTATTCTTTTGATGAGTGGCTTATTTATTATGGAGCATTTTATCATACGACTAAGGGTAAATCCACTTTTTCTACTTTAAATGAATGTAACTCCAAGAAAATATTTGTTGGTGATGATATATCTCTTAGTGTTGTAGGGTCTGGAACAGTTCAAGTAGATAGTGGTCATTTCAATGATGTTTTATGTGTAACAAGTCTTTCCTACAACCTTCTATCAGTACATCAAATCACTCATTCAGGTGAAGGTAAAACCATAGATTTTTCACCTCATCAATTTGTAAGAAAGGATCTAAAATATCCTCAGCATGTTCTTGCAACTTGAATTGTTGATGATATTACCAAGTTGTAAAAGTTTGACAACTTTAAGTCATCATCTTTTCCATCATTTTTTGTTTCTCATAGTGATGACTTGAACAAACTTTGGCATGAGCGGTTTGGTCATCTAAACTATCTCTCATTGCAGAAACTATGTAATCAACATATGGTGTCTGGTCTTCCTCTTGTTTTGTGCAAATATGGTGTTTATGTTGGTTGTGTTCTCTGCAAAAATCATCGGGATAATTTTGAAAAATGTGTCTCTTGGAACGCCTCGACCCCTTTGCATATTGTTCAAAATTAATTGTGTGGTCCACTTTCTTCTCCTTCTTTTTCTGGGTGCAATTATTTCTTAACTTTTATTGATGAATTTTCCAGACACACTTGGGTTTACGTCTTAAAAATTAAGAGAGAATTTTTTGACAAGTTCTTAGCCTACAAGGTCCTTATAGAAAAGAAATTTGGACATCAACTTCAAAGGTTAAGAACAGATAATCGAGGAGAATATGTGAACATTCAATTTACAAGTTACTACACTACATAGGGAATCCAAATATAACACATTATTCCATATACACCACAAAAAAATGGTGTTGTTGAGAGAAAGAACCACACATTAAAAGAAATGGCTAATTGTATGATTCAATCTAAGGGATTAAGTCTAAAGTATTGGGTGGAAGCCATTAACTATAAAAATTGCATAGTAAATTGCACTCACACAAAGGCTCTTAAAAATGTAACATTGGAAGAAGCATGGAATAAAATTAAGCCAGATGTAAGTCAATTCCATGTATTTGGCAATGTAGCATGGGCTCATAATCCCGATGAGAAAAGTAAAGCATTGCATACTAAAAGTGAAAAGTTTATATTTTTTGGTTATTCTCAAGATTTCAAAGGTTAGAAACTTCTTCAACCACATTGTAATGAAATTATTATTAGGAGAGATGTTAAATTTGATGAAAATCTCTTGGAATGTGAGCCTAATTTGGCGTTTATGCCTTCTTTGTCCTGCGAGCCATCTTCGGCATTTGTGCCATATTCTATTCCTATTATGGTTTCTTATTCTTCATATGATGGCAGTGAGGATGAAAATCCACCTCCGCCTTCTCACCTTCCTCCGGATGAGTCCACTGAACCTTAACCTACATCAATACCACCCCTTTCTAGATGGGTTTGTTCAACATGAGAAGCAACTAGTGATGTTGTCATTGATCATTCAAGTCAGGGTAAGACACATTCATAGTTCCATTGAGCCTCTTCTTTTTTGGCTCAAGTTTCAAAAACTTGTGATCTAGAGACATTTGCAGAAGCTTCAATCCATCCATTCTTGGATATATCAATGAATGAGGAGTATCACTTTTTAATGGCGAATGATACTTGGGATCTTGTACCTCTTCCAAAAGGAAGAAAACTTCTCAAATGTAAATGGGTCTATAGAACTATGTATAAATAAGATGGAAATGTTGAAAGTCATAAATCTCGGTTAGTTACTAAAGGATTTTTCCAAGTTGAAGGAATTGACTATAATGAAACCTTTTCCCCTATAGCCAAAATAAATTTGACCTGCCTTGTTTTATCCCTTGCATCCTCACATAAATGGGAGGTCCATCAGATGGATGTAAAATATGCCTTCTTGCATGGGGATTTGCGAGAAGAAATATACATGGAACAACCTCCTTGCTATGTCCAAAATGACCCCAGCCTTGTTTGTCACCTTAAGAAATATCTTTATGGTCTTAACCAAGCTCTCTGAGCTTGGTATGCCAAAATGAACAATTTTCTTCTTTCCACTGAATTTTCTAAATGTTATACAGATCCTAATGTCTATACCAAAAAAGTAGGAATCCATCTCATAATTATTGTTCTTTATGTCGATGATCTTATCCTCACTGGTAGTGACCCAAAACTTTTGACCCATGTGAAATCCGGCCTTAAAAATAAATTTGAAATGACAAACTTAAGCTATTTGCACTATTTCCATGGCCTCCAAGTATTGAAAACCAAGGAGGGAATCTTTCTTTCCGATTCTAAGTATGTGTGTGACCTTCTTCACAGCTTCACATGGAAAAATCTAAATGTAACATCCCCCATCGCAACTGAGGGACATTACGGTGTGGAATACTCATAAAAACAAAATTATGTTAACCAATTTAATTCATTTACAAATAATTGATTTCATGTAGTTTTCATCTACGAATTATAATCATATTTAACTATTATTCACTGACATTCACTTGATACATCTACAACATGATAAATCAACATGAATGAAGTCTAATAATTCAACGCAACAACATATAATTTGTTTTTGAATACATAGAGTTCATGCACAACAATAAAACTCATAAAAAACACATCACCAAGATTGAACACTTATCTTTTATAAGAGATGTGCAACCAACTACTTCGAATGGATGTTCCATCCAACCATAGACTTGTTGTTCCAAATCTCAATATAAAATCACCCCCGAGCTGAGGCTATTAATCCACAAAATATGGTGGTCTCTCACAGTCCACTCACAGCTCATAATCTCACAACCCACTGATATATTCTTATAACTATCCCTACATTCCATCATCTCTCTTCCTCTTGGCCTACCCAACCCAAGGAATGTACCCCTTCACTGATCACAATCCCTCAGACATCCCATTCATTTATCAAGGTCTATCTGGTACAGGTAACTAGGAATCTCTCAGTTGAGAACTCAAGGGAACTTATTGCTAGGAAAACTACCAGTGAACCAACAAAAAACACTTACTGTTACAGTGCAACTTGCCCAGGATTTCACTCTTGAGGCATGACATCTTGTTCTTCAGTTTCCAACTCCAAATATGCTTCAATACACTCCATCTTGCTCTAGAATTCTCCCTCCATGGTTGCACCAATGCCAATCTCTATTCCCTTCTCTCTTCTTTCTCCTCATGCATAAAAACTCAATATGTAAAATTGTTGTCGCAACCCATACGAATTTCCTCTCCTTTGGATTGCTTGCTTGACTCACACTCTTCCCCAAGATGATTGTACTCAAACACCATGTGCCCAATAAATTTGGGATGTAACTACTCACACCCACCCTCTTACATGTATTCAGTGATTGGCTTTGGGAACACTCAATCAGAATTTAGGAGATCCATACACCAATAGAAAATTTAGGGAAATGGGTTGAAGTAATATTCATGGGAATTTCCCCCTTAGGCCCTGTAGCGTCCCTGGACACCCACGCTAGGAAGTGCCACTACAAAATAATCAAACTGGTATGTTCAAGTTCTTGATATCAGTTTGTAACACCCCCAACCTTCTACTAGGAAATGCCACTTAAAAATAAATACAAAACAAAACTTCTCACTATGTTTTGATAATCGAATTGTCTATACCCAGGCATAGACCCATTGGGCTATGACAGACAGAGTATTTGTGGAACATCATACATATAAACTTAAACAGCTAATATGCATTCTACTAATACATAATTAATGCAAAAATCACAAAACATCATACATGCAGCAACACATGCAATTCTTATAAATATAAAGACATGTACATGATACACAACATACAAATTAACATAGAAATGGTACTTATATTTTTATAAGAATACCATCAACTGCATGCAGACCTTCCATGAACATCCCAGCCTTAGACCACACTTCTCATCACTATCAGTAGTGGGTCACCCCCAAGCTGGGACTAAACTCCACCCAGAGTAAAGGGATTCCTAGGCTAGGTTGAGACTACAAAAACTTTCACAATGCATCAAGAAGGATTCCCTCCAAGGAGCCTACTTATTCCCACTGATCATAGACTCTCATTCCCCACATTCCTGTCCCACCTCGGGAATATACACCTTCACTATTCCACAGTGCATCGATTGTTCCACTTCCCTTCCAGGGCTTCAGCAACAGGCCGGGTCAGGAATTCTCAGAGATTTGTAGATGTTACTGGACCCTCCGAGAGAAATCACCTTCCCAACAATCTCTCTCACCTGGAGAGATTTGCTCACATGCCTGACAACCTGTTTCTTCAATTCATGGGCCTAGCAACCCGCCTCTTCAAACCAAAATCCTAACAACCTACTTCTTTTGTCCAGCTCCTAAGTCAAATGGTAACCATAGTAGAAAAATTGGTTATGGGTTCTAGTAATGACAGCAAGCCACACCAGTCCAGAGAAAACGTGGGTAGCAACGGAAAAATGGCTAGGGCACGATATGGCTCAGGCCAAATGAGTTAGCTTCATGGGTTTGTAGGTATCATAGGTTGCTGAGGTCAACAATGGAGATCATGGCTCAACTCGTTAGTGTGTGTGTGCATGGGAAGGATGGAAAGAATGGCCAGTGAACAACCACAATGGCGGATTTTCCCCATAACACTGCATGCTCCTAGGTTGACACATGTCTCTCTTGGGAGATCATTTCTCTCCACTTGGAGTTCGTTCCTCTCCCCAAAGGAACTTAGTATAACAAGGGTTATTTCCCCAAAGCTTAGTCTTTTAGGAAAGTATATTATAATATTCCCTTGGCAATAATCCCTCTAGCTTAGCCATTTTTCCTAGCCTCTCAACCCCATCCCTTTCCCTACCTAGTGGAGCTTAGTCCCCCATAACTCTTTCTTCGTGGTTGGTATACACATAGAAATGTAATTATATTAATGATGTGAGTATTTACAAATACAAAATCAGGTTCCCTAGATTTCAACATCTAGGCTCTTCTGCCTAATAAACATATAATCCTCCAAGATTATAAACATTTGGCTCACCAGACTATAAACATCATAAAAATTCAGTAGGGGCTTGGCCTTGGGGTATTACAATCCCCTCCCCTTATTATGTGCAATGTCCTCAATGCATATTACTTACATAATATCAACAATATTTCCAAAATCTTCAAAAATATTTGGGTATTCCGCCCGCATAGCATCTTCATTCTCCCAAGTTGCATCCTCATGATTTTCCGGTCCATAATGCATACCAGATGCACTTGAAAAGTGCTTCCTTTCTCCACCCGAATCACATTCCAATCAATAACATGATTAGCATCAAGTATATATTTATTGAGCAATGATACATGGAATACATTATGAATAATCATAGATGTAGGTAATGCAAACATGTAAGCTACTAGTCCAATCCTCTCTAGCATTTCAAACAACCCACAATATATGGCTTCCAACTTGGAACAATTTCCCAACTTCAAGGAACTTATGTTGGCCTTCACCTTCAAGAAAACATGATCACCCACTTTAAATTCCCTATGAGTTCTTCCCTTTTCAACATATCTTTTCTTCCTGTCTTAGGCAACCTTTAAATTTTGTTTTATCTTCAAAATTTGCTCTTCCATTTACCTAAGCAAATTTGGCCAACAATTGCTCTATCTGTTGGGTTGTCCAATCTTACTGGTGTGTTGCACTTTCTTCCATAAAGTGCTTCAAATGGGCTCATTTTCAGTGATGCTTGGTACCCATTGTTGTAGGAAAATTCTACCAAGTGTAGATAATTTTCCCATTTAGATGGTTTTTCCATCACATACATTCTTAGCATATCCTTTACCACTTGGCTCGCCCTTTATGTTTTCCCATTAGACCCAGGATGATAGGCTATGTTGAAGTTCATATTTGTTCTGAACCCTTTGAATAATCCCTTCCAGAACTTTGAGGTAAAATTTGGGTCTCTGTCAGACACAATTGTCTTGGGTATGCCATGAAAGTGTGTTACTTCCCTCATATAAATATCAACATTGGTTTCCTTGTGAGTAACCTTCATAGGAATGAAATGGGCAGATTTAGTAAGCTTGTCCACCACCACCATGATAGAATCATGTTGCTTGCTTGTTCTAGGAAATCTGGTGATGAAATCCATTGTCACCACTTCCCACTTCCACTCAGGAATGGGAAATGGATGTAGCAACCAAGCTGGGTGTTTATGTTCAACCTTGACCTTTTGACACTCCAAACATTTATCAATGTACTCAGTAATCTCCTTCTACATGCCTGGCCAATAGTATTGGATTTTGACTACTGCAACTATTTTCTGATATCCCGGGTGTCCCGCATAAGGTACATTATGCATCTCTTTCAAAATTGTACTCATCAATTCATGAGAATTGCGTACATAAATTCTATTCCTGTATAGGATAATTTCATCAGTTCCCAATTCATAATCTTCGACTTTCTGCTGCATTTTACCTTGTTGTAATTTTGTCACTAACTCCATGTACTGCAAATATGATTTTGCAGCCTCTGAAATTTTTCCTTTAAGATCAGTTTGATACATGATAATGGTTGTAGCATGCAATTCATGCACTCTCCTTCTAAGTGCATTAGCTACTTTGTTTTATTTTCCTTTTATGTTCTTGATATCAAAGTCATACTCACAGAGGAATTCTAACCATCTACTCTACCTGGAATTTAAATTTGGTTGATCAAATAGATATTTCAGACCATTATGGTCTATCCTCGGCTCAAACCTCTTTCCCATGAGGTAGTTCCTCCACTTCTTCAAGGTGTGCACTATGGCTGCCAACTCTAAATCATGAGTGGCATGGATCCTTTCATGCTCTTTCAATTTTATGGATTCAAAACATATCACAAATCCATTCTGAATAAGGACTCCACCAAGACCTTATTTGCATGCATCTGTGAAAAACACAAAATCTTCATTTGGATCTACAATCCTCATAATTAGAGCACTGGTTAACAATTTCTTCAATTGATGGAAGCTCTTTTCACATTACGTTGTCCATTGAAACTTCACCCCCTTCCTTTGCAAGGAGTTAATTGGGTGAGAAAACCTCGAAACCCTTATAATGAATCTTCTGTAGTAGCCATCTAGACCCATGAAGGATTTGACTTATGTCACATTCTTAGGTGATATTCACCCTTCAATGGCCTCAATCTTTTCATGATCCACTTTTATCCCTTCTTCAAATATGATATGCCCCAAATAGTGAATTTGGTTCTGATAAAATGAGCACTTGCTCAATTTGGAATACATTTGGTGCTCTCTTAACACTTGTAACACCATCCTCAAGTGATGCACATGCTCTTCTTCTGAATTGGAATACATAAGTATGTCATCCAAAAAGACAATGACAAACTTTTCTAAGTATTCCCGAAAGACACCATTCATTAAGCACATAAAAATAGCTGGTGCATTTGATAACCCAAATGGCACCACTGTGAACTCATAATAACCGTACCTTGTTCTGAAGGCAGTATTGTTGATGTCTTCATCTTTGATTCTTACCTGATGATATCCTGACCTAAGATCAATCTTTGAGAATATCCTTGCATCATTTAACTGGTCAAAGAGATCATCTATCCTTGGCAAATGATACTTGTTCTTTATAGTCACTTTGTTTAATTGTTCGAAGTCAATGCAAAATCTTAATGTCCCATCTTTATTCTTCATGAATAAAATTGGGGCACCCCAAGGTGACACACTTGGTCGTATATACTCGTTCTTCAAAATTTATTCAAGCTGCATTTGCAACTCCTTCAGCTCTGGAGTACTCATCTGGTAGGGAGTCTTACATACTGGAGTTTCTCCAGGAATTAATTTTATAGATAAATCAATATCTCTCTTTGGGGGTAGTCCTGGTATCTCCTTAAACACATCCTCAAAATCTTTCAGGACTGTATGATCCTCAAGATTTGGCACCTTATCCTTAGGTGATTCCTCCATATGCGCTGCAAATATTTGGCATTCATTCCTGTAGCACTTCTTCAATTGCATTGTTGACATCTCTCAGACAGTAACTTCGCTAGGAATTCCTTGGATTGTTCTTGGATTCCCTTCCTCATTCAAGCAAGTAAATGTCTTGTTATGAGAGTCTAAGACAGCATGGTGTTGGTCCAACCAATCCATACCAATTAAATAGTCATGTGAACCCAAGGACAGGATGTTCAAAGGTTTCTTGGTACTTATCCCATTCATGTCCACTAGACATGATTTAACCAACTCAACAACCTTTCTCCTGGCTCATGTAGCCAGCTCACCAACCAAGATTTTCCATGCTTTCTTCTTGGCAAATGAAATCTTTCCACTACCTTAGGATCTATATAGCTATGACTAGCCCCTGAATATATTAAAATAGTAAAGGCATGGTTATTGATCATACCTTCTACTTCAATCATGTGTGATTGAAACTCAACTTGCTTGTTGTCCAGGGTTGCATAGATCCTTGGTATACATCTGCCCATGTCCTCCACTGTTTCATCTTGTTGTACATTGTGGACAACTCTCACTTTGTCAATTTTGTGAGGACCATCTCTAAACTTATGGTCTCCTTTACAACTAAACTTAAACAACTAATATGCATTCTACTAATACACAATTAATGTGGAAATCATAGAAAATCATACATGCAACAACACATGCAATTGTTATAAATATAAAGACATGTACAGGATACACAACATACAAATTAACATAGAAATGGTGCTTATATTTTTATGAGAAGGCCACCAACTACGTGTAGACCTTCCATGAACCTCTTAGCCTTAGACCACATTGCTCATCACTCTCAGCAGTGCGTCACCCTCGATCTGGGACTAAACTCCACCCATGGAAAAGGGATTCTTAGGCTAGGATGAGACTACAAAAAGTTTCACAATACATTAGGAAGGATTCCCTCCAAGAAGCCTACTTATGCTCACCGCTCACATACTCTCATTCTCCACATTCCTATCCCACCCCGAGAATATACACCTTCACTATTCCACAGTCCATTGGCTTCTCCACTTCCCTTTTAGGGCTTCAGCAATAGGCAGAATCAAGAATTCTCAGAGCTCTATAGTTTCTGTTGGACTCCCTCCAGGAAAAATCACTTCCCTAGCAATCTCTCTCACCTGGAGAGAGTTTCTCATAGGCCTGACAACCTACTTCTTTTGTCCAACTCCTAAGTCAAACGGTGACCACAATAGCAAAATCAAGTATGGGTTCTAGTAATGACAGCAAGCCACGCTAGTCCAAAGAAAATGTGGGTAGCAACAGCAAAATGGCTAAATGGCTAAGGCGTGATATGGCTCAGGCCAAAAGGGTTAGCTTCATGGGTTTGCAGGTATCAAAGGTTGCAAAGGTCAACAATGGAGGTCATGGCTCAGCTCATCAGTGCGTGCGTGCATGGGAAGGATGGGAAAGAATGGATAGTGAACCCCAACAACGACGAATTTTCCCCATAAAACTCCATGCGCCCATGTTGACACATGGCTCTCATGGGAGCTCGTTCCTCTCCACTTGGAGTTCGTCCCTCTCCCCAAAGGAACTTAGTATACGAGGGGTTATTTCCCCAAACCTTAGTCTTTTAGGAAAGTATATTATAATATTCACTTGGAAATAAGCCCTCTAACTTATCCCTTTTTCCTAGCCTCTCAGCCCCATCCCTTTCCCTACCCAGTGGAGTTTAGTCCCCCATAACTCTTTCTTTGTGGTTGGTCTACTTGTAGCGATGTAATTATATTAATGATCTGAGTATTTACATATACAAAATTAGGCTCCCTGGCCTTCATCATCTAGGCTCTTTGGCCTAATAAATATATACGTCTCCCATCTTATAAACACTTGGATCACCAGCCTATAAACATGATTACAATTCAGCAAGGGCTCGGCCTTGGGGTATTACAGGACCCTCTTGTCCATTATCCTAGACTCACCCTTCTCTTGTGGATTAATTCATCCCCCATCTCTTTTCCATGTCCCCTTAGGAGTTGGTATCACATTTTATTATTAAAACATAGAAATACAATTCACATATTACATAACTTTCTCCGTAGCCACACATTATATCTACATAAGCATTAATTAAACTGGGGATTATATTGGGGATGTTACATTCCCTCTCACCTACAATTGAGTATCTTCCTCGGCGCAATCTATGGCAATATACATATATGAAAATTTACATCACAATACTTAGAAAGTAAAAATTCTACAATTTAATAACTCCAACAACAATTCCAACCATAATTTCATGTTCCTCTCAACTCGTCGACCCAAGGTGTTGAGATTTGGGTATCTTGGAAAGTGGTCCCCTAGTGTTTGTGAGATTATAAACACATGTGGGAAGTACTTTGTACCATGTACCATGTACTTTATGTCTAATTTCACTTTGACTTAGGAGATTTAAGTCAAAAGTGAAATTTGGTCATTTAAGCCTAAAATGACAATTAATTCACTTTGTGGGTAAATTAAGGGACATAAAGTGAAACTATGAAAACTTAAGTAAAGTGGGTTTTGAGTTGAGATTTACTTGAGATGATATCAAAAATTGACTTAGGATGAGATGATATGATATCATCCACCCATTTATTAGGTTTCCTTATGCATCCTTAAGGAGGGCACAAGGGGAAAGGAGAGCTCATTATTCACTTGTATGTTCACCAAAGGAGTTTGGAGAAGGGAAAGAGGATCAGAATGGAAGCATTGGGAGAGAAGATCTTGGGTTCCTCCTTTCATGGAGGGATCATGAAGGCTTAGGGCCCAGCTTATTTGTGGAGGTTGTTCTTGCTAGGAGGAGGGCACACAACTAGCAAGGAGATCTTGCAGTGGTCAAATTGATTTGAGGATATTTTCAGTGGAGAGGCAGCACACGAGAGCACATTGTGGTGCAAGGGTTTCTCCATCAGAGCTTCAGGGAGAAAGGGTGCTTCATTTTAGTGGATAGAGCTATATTTGAGGAGGGTGCACCATGCTTGGGCGCATCTCTCACTCTTGGACTTGTGTTGTAGCTTGAGACAAGCTGCTATTGTATCAGGTTCATTTGTTTCATGTACTTTTTGTATTTCGCCTTCTATTTTCCACATATATATACTTTCATTCCAAACTGGTTTTCCCCTGGGGGGGTTATCCAGGGTCATGTTGACCAAAAATACCTGTGTTCATTTTCATGTATGTTTGTTTTTAGAACAATATTATTTCAGCTCTAAAATATCTATAGGTGTGTTATATAGCTTATGGTATGCATGTGCTAACATCTTGTGACAAAACTACATGCTAGAGCACCCATTTGGCCTATGTAACCGTAACAGAACAACAAAGAAGTTACTGAATAGTTTGTTGTTATAAAACCACAACAAACCCTTGTTTGACAGTTGAAACTTAGAGCCAACCTGAGGTCAAAGACAGACCTAGTTGGCAGCTTGTTAGGACCTGGAAAATCTTCATTAATTAAACTAGGGATTATAGTGGGGATGTTACATTCCCTCTCACCTATAATTGTGTGTCTTCCTCAATGCACTCTATGGTGATATACATATATGAAAATTTACATCACAATACTTATAAAGTAAAAATTCTACAATTTTATAACTCTAACAACAATTGCAACCATAATTTCATGTTCCTCTCAACTCGGCGACCCAAAGAATGCACCATTCGTTTATCAGAGATAACCCAAGGGATGTACCATATGTTTATTGAGGCTAAACCAAGTAATGAGCCATTCTTTTATCAAGGTCAAAATAGAGTAGTGCATTTTGTCTTCTTCAAAATTGTCAAAAATTTACGGATATTCTACCCGCATGTTTTCTTCATGCTCCCATGTAGCATCTTCAGGACCATAACAATTCCATTGAACCTTTACCAGCCTCATGGCTTTTTTTCTAAGAACTTTGACTTTCTAGTCCAGGATGTGTACAGGTTCCACCTGGAAATCCCCTTCGTTCTCCACCTGGATCACATTCCAATCAATTATGTGGTTAGGGTCAGGCACATATTTATTTAATAATGACACATGAAATACATTATGCACTCTCATGGATGCAAAAAATGCTAGAATGTATGCAACTGGACCTATATTTTTTAATATTTCAAAATGCCCACAATATGTTACTGCCTAAACTTATCAAACTTTGCTTTGCCTTTTTTTTTAATAACACTTGTTCTCCCACTTTAAAATCTATGAAAACTCGATTCTTGTCTGCATAAATTTTCTACCTATCCTGGGCAACCTTTAAATTCTACTTTATCTTTTCCATTTACTCTTCCATTTCCTTCAACAAATCTAACCCAACAATTGCTCTATCTGTTGGATTATCCCAACTCATTGGAGTGTTACATTTTCTACCATACAATGCTTCAAACAGACTCATTTTTAATGAGGCCCGATACCCATTATTGTATGAAAATTCCACTAAATGAATATAATCTTCCCACTTTGATGGATGATCCATCACATACATTCTAAGCATGTCCTCAATTATCCTTTTAGTCCTCTTTGTTTTCCCATCTGAATCTGGGTGATATGTCATACTAAGATTTAAATTTGTTCCAAATCCTTTGAACAAACCTTTCCAAAAATTGGAAGTAAACTTTGGATCTCTATCTAAAACTATTTCCTTAGGCACTCCATGTAGCCTAGAAATTTCTTTCATGTATATTTATGCAATATTTCTTGCCTTGTGTGTAGTCTTTACTGGAATAAAATGTGTTGCCTTCATCAATTTATCCACTACCACCATGATGGAATCATGTTGCTTCATTGTTATGGGAAGCTTTGTAATAAAATCAACTATGACAACATCCCACTTCCATTCAGGAATGGGAAATAGTTGTAGCAAACCTATTGGATGCTTATGTTCAGTCTTCACTTTTTGGCATTCTAGACATCTAGCTATGTAATTAGCCACTTCCTTCTTCATTCCTGGCCAAAAATATTGGCTTCTTACAAGTGCAATTGTTTTATGATATTTTGGGTTCCCAACATATGGCACATTATGCATTTCCTTCAACACTATCTTTTTCATATCATTAGAATTCAACACATATACCTTACCTTTGTACATGATAATTCCATCTTCTTTCATCTCATAAGAATTAAATTTCTGTTGAAAATTACCTTGTTGTAATATATCTTTTATTTTGAGATATTGTTGATCCAAATTTGATGTCGCGACAATTTTGTGTTTGAAATATGTTATGTACATGATAATGGTTGCAACATGCTTCTCATGTGCCCTCCTATTGAGTGCATCAACCACTTGATTTTATTTTCCCTTTATATGATTAATTATGAAGTCATATTCACTCAAAAATTCCAACCATCTAGTATGTCTAGCATTTAATGTTGGTTTTCCAAAACAATTCTTTAGACCACAGTGGTCTATCGTTAGCTCTAATTGCTTCCCCATAAGATAATGTCTCTACATTTTTAATGCATCTACAATTGTTGCTAACTGCAAGTCATGTGTAGCATAAATTCTTTCATGCTCTTTTAAGTTTTTGGACTCACAGCATACCACATGATCCCTTTGACTGAGGACTCCAATGAGCCCTTCCTTGCATGCATCGGTGCACACAAAAACAACTTCATTTGGGTATTTAATCTTCAATATTGGTGCACTTTTCAATATTTCCTTCAATTGTTGAAAACTTTCTTCACACTTGGAAGTCCATTCAAACTTCAATCCCTTCTTTTGTAAAGAAGTTATTGGAGTTGTAATATTTGAGAATCATTTTATGAATCTTCGGTAATAACCGACAAGACCCATGAATGATCTAACCTTTGTCACATTATTTGGCACTGGCCTTCCTTTAATAGCCTCTATATTCTTAGGATCCATTGTTATCCCATCTGCTGAAATGATATGCCCCAAGTAGTGAATCTTCTTTTGGTAAAAGATGCACTTACTTAGCTTAGCATACAATTTATGCTCTATTAAAACTTGCAACACCATTCTTAAATGTTTCTCATGTTCCAATTTTGACTTAGAGTAGACAAGTATATCATCTAGGAACACAATCACAAACTTTTCTAGGTATTCCTTGAACACTCCATTCATCAAACACATAAAAATTGTTGGGAAATTTGATAGTCCAAATGGTACTACCATGAATTCATAATGCTCATATCTTGTCTTGAATGTTGTCTTCTTGATGTCTTCTTATTTTATCCTTACTTGATGATAACTTGATCTCAAGTCAATCTTGTAAAAGATTCTTTCACCTTTCAACTAATCAAACAAATCATCAATTCTTGGCAAAGGATATTTTTTCTTTATGGTGACCTTATTTAACTATCTGAAATCAATACACATCCTTAAGGTTCCATATTTCTTCTTCACAAAAATAACAGGGGCTCCCCACAGTGACACACTTGGGCGTATATACCCCTTCTTTAACAACTCTTTAAATTTCATTTGCAACTCCTTCAATTATGGAGTTCCCATTCTATAAGGTGTCTTGGACACTGGGGTAGCTTACTGGCACCAAATCAATAGAGAAATCAATGTCTCTTTTTGGTGGCGATCCCAATATTTCTCTAAAAACATCCTCAAGATCCTTTAAGACTGGATGGTCTTCAATGCTTACCACTTTATCTTTGGCTGCCTCTTCCATATGGGCTGCAAAAATTTGACATCCCTTCCTAAAAATCCTCTTCAACTGCATAGATGAAATCTCTCTAACAACTAAAGCTCTTGGAATGCCTTGAATCTTTCCTTACTACCCTTCTTCATCGAGACATGTAATTGTCTTGTTGTAATAGTCTAGGACAACATGGTGATTTTCCAACCAATCCATGCCAATTAGACAATCATATGAACCTAATGGTATGATGTTTACATCCACCTTTGTGTTGATTCTATTCATGTCTATTTCACAATCTTTAACCAACTGATTGATCTTTTTCTTAGCTCCTATGGATAATTCAACTAACTGATATTTCTTATGCTTACTCCTTTGCAAGTGAAATCTTTCAACAATGTTAGCATTTATGTAACTATGGCTAGCTCCAGAATCAATCAAAATTGTTATGGGCTAGTTATCAATCTTACCTTCCACTTCAATCATAGGGAATTGATATTCAAATTTCTTATTTTCCAAGGATGCATAAATCCTTGGTGTGCTTCCTCCCATGTCTTACACTTTTTCAACCTCTTGAATGTTGTGGATAGTCCTCATTATGTCTCATTTTTTAGGGAAGTCCCTATATAAGTGATTTATCTCACATCCCCAACATTGAAAAGGTTGTTTCCTTGGCCTTTTCCAAAATGAATCTGCATTCTTGTGCTCATTTTGGGCTGCTTAACCTTGTTGATTTGTTTGAGAATTATCTTCTGAAAAAAAGTGGCTTAAAACCTTTCTGTCTTTGATCATTTTCCCCTTTCATCTTGTCATTCCAAGCCTTTTGTAAAATTGGCTTTCCTTTGCTTTGATCATAAGGATACCTTGCTCTCCTTATGGTTTCCTCCAAGGTATTAGGGTTATCATATTGAATCTTTTCACTTTAGAAGGAGGGTAACCCACTTAGCAAACTTTGGATTTTAACCTTCTCATCCTTGATGAAGTCAACATACTTCAACAATTCAAAGAATCATTTCACATATTCCTCCATTTTCATGGTTCCCAACTTCAGTTCAAAGAAATATTTCATCTTTCTTTCATAGTAATTCTCAGACAAATATTTCTCTTGAAAATATATTTTGAACTACCTCCATGATATCTTCTTCTCATTAAGGTTCTTGGCTTGCTTAAGTTGATCCCACCACATGTCTACCTTTCCTTGAAAGTGGTAGGTCACAATTCTAGTTTCTACCCATGAGGGGTAATCATGTAGTTGGAAATATTTCTTAATTTCCAATAGTCGGGCCTCGACCTCTTCTCCCTTCCTATGCTCACCATTGAAATTTGTTGGGTTAATATTTCAGAGTTCACCTTGCAAGATGTCTACCTCATGCCTTCTCCTTTTCCTCCTGATAAGAGACACACTTGGGCTACTCTCTGGCCCTAAACTTGCATGGTTTCCTCTAGTGTACTTTTTTGGAGAATGATGGCACCTGCTCATGCTTCTTGACTGCTTATCATTTCCATTATCACCCCTTTTGCTATGGGTTTTTGATGCTAACACTTGTCTAGCACTAGTTGTTTTCTTAGTGCCAGATTCCTTGTTGACTTGCTTATGCAACATGTTTAAGCTCTAAAGTTTCTCTTCCTAAGACTTCATAATCCTTTTGTTATCATCGCTATAGCTTTTCACTTCTCTATGCAGCATTCGCATAGTGATAGACTCATGCCTATATCTTCTTCCATTTGACTTTGTCGCAGAATTTCCCATACTGACATGTAGACCTATGAGCTCTTCCTCATGGCTGTAATATCTTTGAGCATCTTCCATAACTCCTATCCTCATATAAGAACCAAAGTTTCTTTCATGTACCTCTAATTCTGCAAGAAAATGTGCATGCAATAATTACTGTTAGAAACATGCATAACATAAAACATTCCATCCATTAGAATATAGGTTATTTATTCATCATTTTATGGAGGACATAATGCACCAAATAAAAATTATGATTCCTTATATGAATTCCTCTCTAAAACATCTTTCCAACGGTTGTATTCACGCCTCAATCTAAGTTCTGAGCAAAAAGCTACAACATTTACATGCTGAAATTTCCACTATTTTACTGCTACAAAAATCTATTTATTAATTTATGATAATCTTCATTGCCTTACTCCTCAATAACTTTCCATTGACTATTCGTTTTCTCGAATTCGATCTCTAAGCTGAAAGTTATGGTCTGGATGTTGGATTACTGAGAGGGGGAGGTGAATCAGTAATAGAGCAATTTAGTCCCTTTTAACCATATAATCCAAGTGCTATATCAATGAAGCATTATTATCCAATAACTGCAGAGTAAATAAGCAATGAACAAATGAACAATCATACACATACACAGTACACCAGTGT
>ML794009.1:0-23040 GCA_009831015.1 Picea engelmannii
AGAGAAAACAAAGGAGAAAATAGTAGAAGAAAGAAAATCAAAATTGGAGGTCATATCATTCCTAGTCTTTATATGGATATAATTCTTCCCTATCAACTCATTTACATATGAACTTCATATATTTCCTTGGGCTTGGTAAGACATACTCAATGACATATCTAAATATATGAACTTCATTTTTATTATACTCACGTTATTTTTTCTTCACTGTGACCTATGGATTCATCATCTCCCTTCTTCTCATGATCATCTCCTCCCTTTTGTTTCTCCACCCTCCTTTCTCCCCACCACCACCACTTTTCATGTTCTTCCCCCTTCTTTCTTACCTCTATTCTTCGTGCCTCCTTCCTAGGTGTCTCCATGCTTCTTGTGTGGGATTATCTCCACATAATTATTGAATGGTATAAAAATAGGAATATAGTAAAGAATTGAGATAATTATACAGACCCCGTCCCTCACACGGGATCCACTCGACCTCCTAGTCTAGGATCATTCACAATCGAGAGATGGATCAACTCATCGGGCCCTGTTGAGCCCCAAAAATACTTTACACAAGTCCTTCACCTAAGGTGTAGGTCCTACAAAAGACCTGTGAGCTATTTTACTAAGCCCCTTTCCTTTTACAAATCTGAATTCGGCCTTAGCCCCTTTTTACCAATGAAAATGTCATATGACCCTAGGTTGTGACTGAGCGCCAAGTCAAAAGGTGCTAATTCGGGATTCTCCCTTCGATGTTTTCTTCTTTGCTCCAACACATAATCTTTTCCAAGTGTCGAACGTTGAAAAATCACTTGTTCCCATGTATTAAATCAACGGTCCTCAAACTCTGACCGATGGATGGTCCATATTCCTCCTCTTTGGGATTTAGCAATTTCTTCACAACACTTTCTCCACAAATCTCCTTGATCGCCGAAACAACAATTACACTAAGTATCAGATAGACGGTCCTCGGGAACCAATGGATGGACGATCTTGATCTATCCTCTTCGGGCTTCGGTGATTTTCTTTGGTCGTCAAACAACACAACTCTTTATATCTTCCAATGTTGAAACATCAAATGATTATCCTTCCTCCATGTGTCCCATTCTAGATCGATGACTAGGATTCCTTTCGGACTTATGGATTCCTCCCTGTCTACATGACAATTCTCTTTTTCTGAAGTGCCAATTCCCTGAACTGTGGGATCTTGCGCCACGTTTCCTTTCCAAATGGGCGGTTAGGATTGACTCCAGCCTTTGGGCATTCGAGAGTTTAAACAACACTACAATATATTTTCCCAAGAGTGCTAGACCTTCGGATATGATGCCACCTATCCTCCAAGGTCAATGACCCAAAATATTTTGAACGCTGAACTAGCAGGGGTAAGATATGCCCGCCACATGGCATGTCTCGACTGACAGTCAGGATTCTCTCCGGCTCCCAGCCCTTCGGGAGTTCTCAACACTCTGCATATTTTTCTTTCCAAACCCCAAATTGATAGATTTTAGATCTGCACTCCACATGTCCTCTGCATCCGACGATCCATATTTTCTTCAGGCTCCCGGGACTTCGGGAACCTACATGCCTTCTTGACCAATTACCTACTGGAGTGCTATACCTATGGACTCCTTGATATATTTCCACGTGTCCTCTCATTCAACGATGAGGATCTACTCCTCCCTTTGACACTTCAGGGGATTTGAACCCTCCTAACCTTTATTCTCCCGGAGTGTCCTATCCCCAGACCACAGGATCCGGTGACACCTATCCACCGAGATTGACGATGGAGATGGGCTCTGCTGCTTCAGGATTTGGAAATTTTTCCTACACCAACACTGTGTGCTCTCGGAGTGCTAAATCTCTAGTCTTCATGATCCGCTAACATGTTTCTCCTGCACCATGGGAAAATATTCGCTCCAGGACTTCGGAGCTTCGAGAGTCCCCTATACTCTGCACCTCTATTCTTCTGGAATTTCGATCTTACGGATACACATGATCTGTTAACACGTGTCCTTGCAATGGACGGTCCTGATTGATTTCATACTTTGAGACTTTGAGAGACTTGTCTCCTCTGCGCATAAAAATGAAAAACTATGAGCTTGCGAAGTCCTAAGAATGTTGGGATTTAACCATCGGGAAAATTACCTAGATCAAACAGTTTCCATTGCTCATGCCCAGATCTAATAGTTGGTATTTGTTCTCCTCTTGTGTGCTCCTCCTTCATTTTGGACTCTGATCTAATGGTCCAGATCTTCTCTCCTGCCAAGATCAATGGCTACTGTAGCTTCTTGCTATGCGATCGCTACGTCTTTCTCCCTATGAAAGGATTATTTGAAAACATTCAAAGGCCTCAACCTTTGAATATTTCTTTGCGAGCTCTTCTATTTGGCCTCTGCTTGTGTTCCTCGAAATACTTCCCCTCTTGAGCTCTGGACTTTGAAATAATTATGTCTTGCGCTTAGTTTGTGCTATTTCCACAGTCTGAGACTTGGAATGTCTTTTCCTTCTACACTCCTTGAAGGGATTTATGCAAAACTATACTATCCCTCTTGATATTTGAACTTTCTCGGATCTCTAATGGTCTCATCCCTTTTCTCCCTTAATAAATCCTTCTACCCTCCTGGCAGAGAAAACACTCTTCCTCCTGAGATTTTATGGGCTTGAAGCCACTCGAATTTTGGTGCACTCCTTGAGGTCTCTCCTTGAATTTGACTAACACTTAACAAAGTGTTTCCCCTATGCACTATTTTCACTCTGAGTTTCTAAAATACTCAAACTTAAGACTTTTTCCAAAATTCTTCTTGCGCACTCCTTGCGCTTTCTCGATGCACTCCTTTCATATCCTTCTCCTAAGTCCTTAACTCTTCAGGCTCAGTGGTGCACTCCTTTCATATCCTTCTCCTAAGTCCTCAATTCTTCAGGTTCATTGGTGCACTCTATGCACTCCTTGAAGAACTTTCCTCCAGAGTGTTCAGTAACTCTGGTCCTCCTTCTCCTCCAACTAGCTATCAGAGTGTTTAGTAACTCTGACAGGCCTTCCCTGGAATTACTCATTCTGATCTTCATAATGTCTTTGGTGTTCCCACATCGAATGCTCTTTCTCTAAAATCACAACAGATTTCAAGTGCACTCCTTGCACTAGCTTTACAGAGTTTTCTCTAACTCTGGTGTGCACTCCTTGCACAAGCCTAAGAGCCCAGAACTACTCATAATTCCAAAAATATAGAGAACTCTATTAAAACCTATAAATTTAAGATACTTTCACATCTACAACATACATAAATAAATACATAAAAACATCCATAGAATAACCATTCACCACACATAAAAACACAAACACCTCATATACAGGAAAAATTGTTTTTGTATTATATCTGAATGCTTATGTACAAGATTTACAGAGGATGGAATGCAACTAAGTCTCATATATTTTCCTCTCTTCTCTCTTGATCTCTCTCAAATATCTCTCATACTCATAACACTAACTAATGAATTTTGAAAAACAAAGATCTTTTACAAAGGAGGGGCTCCTCGAGCCTTCCCTCCATCTACCTAGTCGCATTGAATTGAATTCAATTACATTCAATGGGCCTCTAGTCTGAATCAGATATAGATCCCTCCTATTGTCATCCATTAAAGGTGAATCTATCTATTACAATAACTCTCCTATAAAAATACAATAGCTTGGATTTCCTTTGAGCCATCAAACATTAAATCAGATTTAATGACATTAAAATTTTAAATTTGGGTTCAAAATGAGAGGGTTGGTGCCTCTCTTTCCTTGGAGCTCATTCCTCCATGTGGGCTGATGCATTTCCTTGTTGGATCTGATTAGGTGGAGCGATGCTCCTGCATCATACTCCTGCACTGACAAAAATCATGAGCTCCTTCTCATGGCTCCCCTGCTACTGAGGTTGAGATCCTCCAGGATCCCAAATCTAAATTTGCAGTTGTCCATCTGCTCCTCTTCCTTGTTGATGTTGTTGTTGTTGTGCTATTACAGGATCTCATTTGATAAACTCCCTCTTGTTTTTGTTTGTCTCCTCCATTGACTTCAACATCATCCTTTTGATTTCTTCTATTACTTTGTCCAGTTGGTCAATTGTCTAGCTCTTCTCCTGCAGTCTACTCTGTTACAACTCCACTTCATTAGTTTCCAAATTGACCTATTGGATATGCTAACTATGCACTATTACCCTTTCCTCCAGGGATTCCACTCCTTTACATAAATCAAAGGGTAGATCAATATGATATTCCATGATGCTTTCATATCTTGTGGCACTATCTTTCCACTCCACTGCAGGTCCAAATACTGCATCCATGCTACTAAGATTTTTCTCAACCATATTCCTTGACAGTTCTATTTTTGTCAGTTCCTCTCCTCGTTCTGGTAAAATTCTAACTTCATCCAACTACTCCTCGGGATGGAATTCTTCTCCACTCTTCACAACTGCATCCCTTTGGCAGTCTTCTTCAGTGTCTTTATTTCTCAACCAATCCTCTAACATCCTTAGCTCCTTCTCCCACTGAGTTAGAATCTAAACTGCATGCTCATCATCTTCTTCCATCTCTTTGGAATATTTCAATGTCTGCTCCTGCTCCTCCTTCATGACAGTCTTGGTTGGTTGTCTCTCCTCTACTGCACCTTCAACATGTGCACTGGCCTCTATTGGGCTTCTTGGCAGGAATATGTTGATTCCTCTAATGATCAGAATGTGCCTCTGATCCTCCTCCTCTGTCAGCACTGCTTGTTGATCTGAACTCCTCTCCTCTAAGTTCATGAGACTCTCATACAGTCTCATCTCATTCTCCTTTCCCACCTGGAAATTGGATTTTTATGACCTTCCCTCCTAGTCGTTTATGAGATCTTCAGTTGATCTCTTCTTATTTCCCACTTGGAAATTTGAAAGTTCACCTCTACCCTCCTGGCAGTCTATGAGATCTCTTCTTGATCTATCTTCATTTCCCTCTTGGAAATTTGCATTATCACCTCTTCCCACCTGAAATTTTATGAGATATTCAGTTGATCTCTCTACCTCATCACTGAGGTTCCTTCCAACCTCTGGTTCACAAATGTAAACCATCTCCTCCTCTGTGGCACTGAGGGTTTCAACATGCCTCATCGACCTCAAATTTTTCTTCTACCTTCTGGAAATCAATTGTTGGATAGGCCACTTTACTTTTCTCTTCAAGGGTCATTCATACCTCCATATTCCTTTTTCTTCCTACTCCATCTTCAACATTATCATGTTGATCTCTACTCTCATCGCCTCGATCTCTTTATCCCACTTCTCTTTTCGCACCTTTTGGTGGCCTCCTTGAGATTTATGCTTATGGCCTTCAGTAGCCATATTCCTCCAATGCCTCTAAGAATGTGATTGGTTCTTCCCCTTCATCCCACTTGGTTTTTTACTTCACCTGCTCTGTAACTAAGAGCACCATTGGATTTCTCCTACAACCCTCTTGGTTGGCTCCTCACTACTACACACTTGTAAACAATCTTCATAGAGAATCAATACTCTCTCTTCTCCTTATCCTGCCTGTTATCTGTAAACCAAAAAAAAACAAGCTCTGATACCTCTTGATGCAGACCCACTCCCTCACCTAGGATCCGCTCAACCTCCCAGTCTAGAATCATTCACAATCGGGAGTTGAATCAGCTCTACGGGCCCTGCTAATCCAAAAAACTCCTTTAAGAGAGATCTTTTACTAAGCCCCTTTCCTTTTACAAATTTGAATTCATCCTTAACCCCTTTTTACCGATGGAAATGGAATATGACCCTGGGCTGTGACCGAGTGCTAAGCCAAAAGGTGCTAATTCGGGCTTCACCCTTCGGATATTTAATCTATGCTCCAAAACACAACCTTTTCCAAGTGTTGAACACTGAAAAAGAACTTGCTCCCATGTATCAAATCGACGATCCTCAAAGTCTGAGCGATGGGCAGTCTAGATTCCTCCTCTTCAAGCTTCGGCGATTTCTTCACAGCAATTTCTCCACAACTCTCTTGGATCACCAAAACAACAATTACGACGAGTCTCATATCGATGGTCCTCAGGAACATATGGATGGACGGTCCTGATCTATCCTCACCGGGCTTCAACAATTTTATTTTCTCATCAAACGACACAACTCTTTATATCTTCCGACGTCGAACAATTATCCTTCCTCCACGTGTCCCCTTCTAGATCGATCGCTAGGATGCCTTCAAGACTTCGAGAGTCCTCCCTGTCTACATGACAATTCTCTTTTTTCGAAGTTCCAAGTCCCCGAACTACGGGATCTTGTGCCACGTGTCCTCTCTAAATGGACAGGTAGGATTGACTCCAACCTTCGGGAGTCCAAAAAAACTAAACTTTATTTTCCTCAAAGTGTTGGACCTCTGAATCTGCTGCCACATTTTCTCCAAGGTCAACGACCCACAATATTTCAAGCATCGAACTAGCAGGGGTAAGATCCACCCTCCACGTGGCTTGTCTCGATCGATGGTTGATATTCTCTCTAGGTCCCAACCCTTCAAGAGTTCTAAACACTCTGAACATTGTTCTTCCCAAACCTTAATCGACAGATTTTAGATCCACACTCCACGTGTCCTCTACATCTGACGGTCCATATTTTCTTTGGTCTCCCAGGTCTTCAATAACCTACATGCCTTCTTGACCAATTACCTCTTGTAGTGCTATACCTTCGGACTCCTCAATCTATTTCAACATGTCCTCCCATTCAATGATTAAGATATACTCCTCCCTTCATCACTTCAGGGAATTTGAACCCTCCTAACCTTTATTCTCCTGGAGTGTCCTCTCCCCGGACCACAGGATCTGGTGACACCTATCCACTGAGATCGACGGTGGAGATGGGCTTCACTACTCTGGACTTTGGAAATTCTTCCTACGCCAACAATGTGTGCTCTTGAAGTGCTAAAGCTATGGTCCTCACGATCTACTCACACGTGTCTCATTCACCAACAACCAGGATTCTCTATGGGACTTCGGAGCATCGGGATTCCCCTATACTCTGCACCTATGTTCTTATGGACTACCAATCTTCTGGATACGCATGATCCGTTAACACATGTCCTTGAAAATGGATGGTCCCAATTGATTTTGGACTTCGGGAGACTTGTCTCCTCTACGCATAAAAATGAAAAATTATGAACTTGTGAAGTCCTAATAATGTTGGGGTTTAACCACTGTGAAACTTACCTGGATTGGATGGTTGTCATTGCTCACACCTAGATCTAAAGGTTGGGATATGTTCTCCTCTTGCACGCTCCTCTTTCTTTTTGGACTCTGATCTAACGATCCAGATCTACTATTTCACCAAGATCGATGGTTGTTGTAGCTTCTCCCTCTGCGATCACTACGTCTTTCTCCCAACTAAAGGATTCTTTGAAAATGTTCAAAGGCCTCAACCTTTGAATCTTTCTCTAAAAGCTCTATTATTTGGCCTCTACTTGTGTTCTTTGAAACACTTCCCCTCCTGAGTTCTGGACTTTTAAATAAGTTTTTTTTTCACTTAGTTTGCACTATTTCCACAGTCTGAGACTTGGACTGTCTCTTCCTTATGCATTCCTTGCAGGGATTTGTGCACAACTGTACTATAGCTCCTGATATTTGAACTTGCTTGGATCTCTAAGGGTCTCAACCCTTTTCTCCCTTAATAAATCCTTATTCCCTCTTGGCAGTAAAGATGCTCTTCCTCTTGAGCTTTTGTGGGCTTGAATCCACTTGACTTCTAGCACACTTCTTGTGCTCTCTCCTTGAATTTGAGTAACACTTAACAGATTGTTTCCCGTGTGCACTCTTTTCACTCTGAGTTTCTTAAATACTTAGACTTAGGATTTTTTCCAAAAGTCTTCTTGTGCACTCCTTGCACTCGCTCGATGCACTCCTTGCAGATCCTTCTCTCGAGTCTTAAACTCTTCAGGCTCACTGGAGCAGTCTTTTCACTCCTTGTAGAACTTTCCTCCAGAGTGTTCAGTAACTATGGTCCACATTCTCCTCCAACTAGCTATCAGAGTGTTTAGTAACTCTAATAGGCCTTCCCTGGCACTAGTCCTTATGAGCTTCAGAAAGGCTCTAGTGTACCCACCTAGAACGCTCTTTCTCTTAACTCAAAACATAGTTCAAGTGAACTCCTTGCACTGGCTTCACATAGTTTTCTCTAACTCTGGTGTGCACTCCTTGCACAATCCTAAGAGCCTAGAACTACTCAGAATTCCACAAATATAGAGAAGTATATCTAAACCTACAAATGTAACATGCTTTCACATATATATCATACATAAAAAAATACAGAAAAACATTCAGAGAATGACCATTCATCACACATAAAAACACAAACAACTCATATGCAGGAAAAACTGCTTATTTATTATATATGAATTCTTTTGTACAATATTTACAAAGGTTGGAATGCAACTAAGTTTCATCTCTTCTCCTCTCTTCTCTCTTGAGCTCTCTCAACTCTCTCTCATAATCATGATACTGACTAATGAATTTTGAAAAACAAATATCTTTTACAAAGGAGGTGCTCCTCGAGCCTTCCCTCCATCTACCTACTCGCATTCAATTGCATTCAATTACATTCAATGGGCATCTAGTCTGAATCATATCTATCTCCCTTATTTTTCTAGCCATTAAATGTGACTCTATCTATTACAATAACTCACCTATACAAAGACAGTCGCTTCGCTTTCCCTTGAGCCATCAAACATTAACTCAAATTTAATTACATTAAAATTTTAAATTTGGGTTCAAAATGAGAGGGTTGACACCTCTCTTTCCTTGGAACTTGTTCCTCTATGTGTGCTGATGTGTTTCTTTGCTAGCATTGATGAGGTGGAGTGATGCTCCTGCATCAGATAACAACATTCAACATAAAAAATAGCACACAAGCATAAAAAATGTAGTATAATACTCATTATAACTAGCGATAGTTGTATTGAAGCTTAGGTGTAAAGTCACAGGGGAGACATGGATAATATTGTTTCTATCTATTTTCACTCTCTCTTGGGATGCAACACCAATTTTCATTGAAAAGAAAAAATAATGGTACTTCTTGGTGTGGTATTTGTTGCACTCCATGTGGCAAATTTTGCAGCTCCTTTTTGTCTTGGATGAGTAAGGAATCCTTTCTATTATCTTGCAAAGGTTTTCATGCACTTGTTATGTCTTTTAAGGGGGACTACTACATTGGTAATTATAGTATCCTTAAAAATATACAAATAACTATTATAATATTATAGTATATGCATATAGATAATTAAACTATTTTTATTGTTTTCTTTAACATGCCTTCATGTTTCACATCCAATAGAAGTAAATGGAACATATTATGAATTAAAAAATGTCTACCATTAAAAAGTGTATGTCTCACATTTTTACAGTTTCTCACTCCCCTAACATGATTGTTTTCTTTACATCCATTAAATCTAGAGGATGAATATTATTGTATTCTCTTTTATTGTTGGAATCATGTGCCTTCCCTAAGTTGTTTTCTATTCTCTTTTTGAGTGCACTATGGTACTTGATGACTTGATATAATTATGTGTTATTTTTTTTAGATATTAATTTTATTTGTAGTTAAAATTAGGGTTTTAGTTTGTTTTTTAGATGTTAATTTCATTTTTAGCACCAGTTAAGGATTTAAATATAAAATTGTTTAGGCTATCTTTCTTGTTAATGATGAGTGGATTTTCAAAGTAGGGGTTGCAACACTTTTTTAAATATGTGAAAAAAAATTAGTATTTTCTATATTAACACCAGAAATGGATGAAGCACTACTAAAATATGGGGTTGTAGCATCACTATAGCCCTCAAACCCTTTGGTAGAGTTTTTTTTTGTTGGTGCACGTTGACTTGCGTGTCATGTTTTTGCATTGTATTTGTGTTGTAGTGACGATGATTAAAATATTAGAAAGGGATCCAAATTTCAACGATAAATCCCATAGTCTTCTTGTTATAGTCTTTATGGGTAGGGAACTATTGAATTCTCTCATAACAAAGACATCTAGGAAAGGGAGGGTATGAGTTTTTTTGGATCTCCATACTAAAATGATTGTATTTAGAGATGTCGTTGAGGTAGTTTAGAAATTAATCAATATTGGTAGGGGTATGGGGAATCCAAATTACAAAAGTATCATTAATAAATAAATCCTAACCATTTGGTTTCAAGGGATATGTATCAAGGATAATTTTTCTCAAAATGATCTCTATATAAATCCTCAACTCTAACAAGGGAAAGGGGGAGAGTTCATTGCATTGTCTTCAATTTACTCATATATAAATATAAATGCCCCATTTTTTTTTTATCCACCATCCGTCTTCTCCATACCACCGTCCTCCTCACCACCACCACCTTCCATCTTCTCCCCCTTATTTATTTCCCCAGTCTCGATTATCTCCATTCATCTTATGTGAAATGATATCCATATAATTCCTAGTCTTTATATGGACTTTATATAATAGCTCATAGTTATTATTATAATAAATGAACATATAGACTTAATGTAAGAATTAGAGTAAGATATTATAATTTTTATTTTTATTTTGGTTGACAATAAAGGAAATAAAGGAAATTGTGGGATCTAGAAGTGAAGCAAAGAAACATTTTATTTTGCTTACAGTTTATATATGGAAAAGTAGAAATCATGTTAGGGATAGTTATGGAAGATATACCTTCAATGTGGGTTCTTATCTTCAGTTGGTTCACTCCCATTATATTATTCTTGTTGTTGAATGTAGTGATTGGAACCATTATTGTTATTTTTGGAATGTGACAAAACAACAACACCTATAGGGACCTTAGAAGAGACCCATATTTATTGGTTTGATCTATGAAATTGGGTAACACATTTTGGAAAGGTGGGGTGAGAAAAATTGTTAGGGACCTAACATCCCTAAACCTTCACATAGATATAATAATATATTTTCGATGTAATAAAGGACGACATTAGTTAATAAGGAATATTTAATAAATTTGAACAAATCAATATAAGAAGACCTAATAGAATCTTCTACTTAAAGAAATATAGTCCACTAGAATGTTCTTTAGAATATAGAATTAGTATAAATAAGAGTAGGAGGCATGAGAAAGCTTGTCTGGAGAATTATCGTAATAGATCTCTTCTCTGCTGGAGGTTTCCCCCTCAGAGAGGCAAGTGAACATTGTTTTCTTTGAATAAATGTGTTATTTTTGGTGTTGCACTTCTCAATATTTTTTTGTTCCATTGATATCTATTGAATATTCATTTTTATACCTATTACATCACATTCTATACCTTACAAGTGGTATCAAATCACTTTCCTTGGAAGGAATTGTGGGTAAAAGTTTTCTTGGGTAGAAACATGTACTACCATCATCTTTAAAGCACATAGATCTATCGTTCAGTGGGTAAAAATGTGGTGGTAAAAACTACATGCAGGCGATACAAACAGTTTCATGGGGTTTCCTAGAAACCAAAGTTTCACCCTTGTTGGAAACCTTTGTAACCCCTGTTGGTACCCCTCAAGTAGTACCGCGTCAAAAAAATATGTACATGGCCATCACTCCCATGTATTGGCAGGTATATCAGGAGTCCCCTAGATCTCTTGAAACCATCCCTAGATCAATCGATTGGTCACTTGATTGTTATAGTGGCATCGAGAACAACACTTGGGAAGATACTCTCTAGTACCTGGGTAATCGGGTAGTACCACTAATAATACAGTCGAGCCTCCTTAGTTGGTGACCTAAGATATTGGGTCGAGTACTATTGTTCGACCCCACACATATATTAGAGAGCTATAACACAAGGTAAACCCTTGTCTATAGGCACTCTGCAAACCCTAACCCCGGGAGAACATACTGACAAGGAACAAAACAGATATTTTGGTCGCACAACCTTGTCTCCTACATCTTGGTCACAAAATTACTATACATTATTTTTTGTTGAGAATTTGGGAATTTTGACACTGCAATATTATTCAAGTCAAAGTATAACTCTACATGAGTAAAAAAAAATTATTGGGGCATCCCACACCCTTATTTGAGACCTATCTCATTGGATTCCCATTTTTGCATTGATCGTTGTGATACCTATCATTTTTACCCCATGGACCCATATGCTTCCTCACTCTCTTATTTCCCACTTAGCCCATTAGTTTCCTCTCGTTTCCCTAATCATAGTGGTATTTATCACTTATCTATTTTTTTAGCTGTGGAACCACTAGGTATCCAAATTGATGAATTCAATTACACTCTCAAACAATTCTTGAAGGAATTCCAATGTCCTTCCTCCTCAGAACCACCTCTATATACTGAAGGTGTTGACTCCAACCAACCTCTGCACTCCCATTCCAATTCCCTACCTCGTGACCCCCATCTTCGTAGATTTGATGTGAACAAATTTGATGGCTCGGATCCAATAGCCTGGGTCACTCAGAGGGAACACTATTTATCCCTACATGGCATTACTGATGAGTTGACCAAGCTTCATTACGAAATTCTCTATTTGGATCTAGAACGATGGAAATGGCAGCAATGGCATAGAAATGCACGCCAAGGGTATGTTGTTTGGTCACAATTATTTTTCGAGTTGTATGAACACTTTGACATGAACACCCATCATTTAGGACATTTGACCAAGTTGAAACCATCTAGAACAGTGGAATATTTTATTGTTTCCTTTGAGAAATTATCTTTTCGAAGGGAGGGAATGACAAATTATTTCTTCTGGGAATGCTTTATCTGTGGCTTCAAGGATGAAATATAATCCCAAGTCATAATTTGTTTCCCCCAAACTTGGTTGGAAGAAACAAAACGTGCCAAGGAGGCATAATAGGTCATCTTGGCCTAGAGAAGAAAAAATTCCTTATTTCCCTTCCCCAAAACCACCACCCCTGCCCCTCAAGCCACTCCTCTCAAGGTCCAAAAATTAACACAGACATAAATGGTTGAATGGAAACTCAAAGGTATTTTCTATAATTGTGATGATAAATGCTTTCCAGGGCACAAGTGTAAAGAACATAAACTTTTTATGGCCATTTTGGAGGATGTTTTCTGATGAATATGTTGAGGTTTCACCTGAAGCATATCTACTCCAAATGGATGATATTATGTTTCCCTCTTATCCTTCCAAAGTTGAACCACTAATTTCAATGAATTCTTTCACTTACTTTTCTACTCCCCAAACCCTCAAATTAATTGGTTGCATTAAGCACGGGAAAGTCATCATCCTAGTTGACAGTGGCAACACTCATAATTTCATTCATCATTTCCTTTCCCAAGAAATATTTTCCTATATATGTGTTTTCAACAATTTTAAAATAGTGATTTCTAATGGTGGTTCCATGAAATGTGGGGGGCGTTGTGAAAATGTGTGCCTACAAATTGGTCAATATAACCTGAAATGTCACATGTTTTCTATTGACATGGTTGGTTTTGAAATTGTTCTTGTTGTTGAATTATTACTCACTCTTAGCCCCATAACCATTGATTTTAAGATTTTAACCATGCAACTCCTACAAAAAGGCCAACATTATAAATTCCAAGGCATTACAATAGGTTCTCCAGAGATCACTAGTTCCCACCCGATGGAAAGGTTACTCAAAAAAGTTCATTTTGTCATCATTTTCCAACTCCATTCCATTCAAGCAGTTGAGAAACCCTCGGTACACCCTGAACTTCAAGCTATCCTTTTCCTCCATCACACTATTTTCCAAACTCCCCAGGGCCTTCCCCCCTCCTGCGGATACCATGACCATTACATTCCTTTAATCTCGGGTACTACCCGATGGGTAGTCTTCCTCCCTTTTTTCACCCTTATCGTCATCCCTTTTCTAAAGATAAATAAATTGAGAAAATTGTCCATGAATTGTTTGAAGCAAGTATTATCCATCCAAGTACTAGCCCCTATTCTTCCCATTTTATCATGGTCCTCAATAAGGAAGGAACTTGGCGCATGTGTCCTGATTTTTGTACCCTCAACAAACTTACCATCAAGGAAAATTTTCACATACCCACCATAGGTGACCTTCTGGATGAAATCGGTGGGGCTAAATACTTTACCAAACTTGACCTCTATTCTGGCTACCACCAAATATGTATGAAACAGGAAAACATCCCCAAGACTGCATCTCACACTCATGAGGACCACTCTAATTTTTTGGTCATGCCCTTTGGTATATCTAATTCCCCCTCCACTTTTCAAAGTCTCATGAAATATGTATTTCATCCTTTCCTCCGTTACTTTGTGTTAGTTTCCTTTGATTATATTCTCATCTATAGTAAAACATTTCCATTCCATCTCACCCATGTAGATCAAACTTTCCATCTCCTCTACAAGCAAAAAATTTTCCTCAAATAGTCTAAATGTGCTTTTGGCATATCTGAAGTTGAGTACCTAGGTCATATTGTTGGAAAGGATGGTGTAAGGGTGGATCCTAAGAAAATTGAAGCTATGTAGAATTAGCTTCACCCTAAAACTCTTAAAAGTTTATGTGGTTTCTTGGGTTTAATGGGATATTATCGTAAATTTGTTCAAAATTATGGAAACATTGTGGCTCCTCTCACAACTCTCATTAAAAATAATGATTTCACTTGGACTCCAGCAACTGACCAATCATTCCAAGCCTTAAAATAAGATATGTGCACTACTCATGTACTGACCCTACCTGAATTTATGAAGACTGTTGTTCTAGAATATGATGGATAAGGGAAAGGAATCAGGGAAGTTCTCATGCAATATGGATGGCCTTTGGCTTTCACCAGCAAACAATTTTCGGACCAACATTTGGGCCAATTGATTTATGAAAAAGAAATTTTATATATCTTGCATGTAGTGGATCTCTAGCACCCTTATCTATTGGGGCAATGCTTCCAAATTAAAACGGATCATAAAAGCCTCAAGTACTTTCTAAAACATTGAATTTCATCCCCGGTGCAACAAAAATGGGTGACCAATTTGTTTGGATATGATTATGAGATTGTTTACAACAAGGGAAAATAAAATGTGGTGGTTGATGCTCTTTCGAGCAAATATTAAGAAGAAGGGTCCATCTTTTCTCTTTCATTCATTGTCGTTGACTCGCTTTAGGTTGTTCACCAAGAATGGTTGTAGGACCCCAAAATTTCCAACCTAATCTAAAAACTTCAACAGAATCCCCAAGGTTCTCCAGGGTACCCTTGGCATAATGAAGAGTTTCTCTATAAATGTAACTTATATTTAAGCAAACAGTCAACCCTTAAATCCAAGGTGATGTCTGAATTTAATGCTTCACCTACAACAGTCCATTCAAGTTTTACCAAAACTTATGAACAAGTCAAATTATCTTTCTTATGGGATGGTATGAAACAAAACATCCACACCTTTTTGGCCCAATGTGATACATGTCAATGCAATTATGGGGAGACTGTCAAACCTCCTACTACAATCCAAATGCTTATGCTTCCACCTACTATTTGGATGGATATTTTTATGGATTTCATTGTTGGCTTACCCAAATTAAGGAATAAGTCAGTCATCATGGTGGTAGTGGATCATCTTTCCAAAATATGGTCATTTATGTGCTCTTCAACACATGTACATAGCATCCACGGTGGCTCAAATGTTTATGGATAGTATCTTCAAACCCCATGGAATGCTTCATTCTATTGTTTTTTACTGTTATTCCAATTTTACCAACAAATTTTGGCAAGAATTATTCAAGCTCATGGGAAACCAATTGCATCTCAAAAAATCATATTATCCACAAACTGATGGCCAAACAAAATTGGTCAACAAGTGTTTTGAAACATATTTGAGTTTTTTTTCATCCAACAGACAACATCAATTGGTTCATTGGTTACCCCTAGCTGAATCCTTTTGAAGCATTCTACGGACAGAAGACACCATCAATTATCCCATACATGTCAGGTGACTCCAATGTTTAGGATGTTGACTGCAATATTACATCCTGCATGACCATTCTTTGTACTCGCAAAGGAAATTTGTTCATGGCCCAAAACTGCATGAAGCAACAGGCATATCAGGGTCATTCTTAACTTCAATTTGTTGAAGGGGACCAGGTGTTTCTTTGTCTACAACCATACAAGTAGACTTCACTCAAAGCCCAATAGTGTCATAAACTTACCCCAAAATTTTATGGTCCTTATGCTATTCTCAAAAATGTGGAGATTGTGTCCTATCAATTAGCTTTTCCCCATCACTCCAAGGTACATCATTTTTTCATGTCTTGTGCATGAAGAAAGTGATTGGCACCAAGTGTCACAACTATACCATCCTACTAGAGTTGGATGAAGAAGGTTCCATTTGCTATAATCCACTAGCTATGTTGGACCAACAAGATCATCTCCTCTATCAATGCACCATCCATGAAATTTTTGTTTAATGGAAGAATACTCCACCAGAAGATGCCTCCTAGGAGTCGACTACCATTCTACAGTTGTTTCCTAATATTAACCTTGAGGAAAAGGATCTTTTTCAAGGGGGTGGGCATGTTAGGGACCTAACCTCCCTAAACCCTTATTTAGATAGAATGATATATTTTCCATGTAATAAAATATGACATTAGTTGATAAGGCTTATTTAATAAATGTGAATAAGTCAATGTAAGAAGACCTAATAAAAGATTTCTCTTCTAGAAATATATTCCTCTCGAATGTCCTATAGAAGATAGAATTAGTATAAATAAGAGTAGGAGGCATGCAAAATCTTGTCTGGAGAATTATTGTAATAGATTTATGCTCTACTGGAGGTTTACCCCTCGAAGAGGCAAGTGAACATTGATTTATTTGAATAAAGGTATTATTTATGGTGTTAATCTTCTCAATACTTTGTTGTTTAATTGATATATGTTGAATATTCTTGTTTCTTCCTATTATATCACATTTGGTACCTTAAAAAAATGGTTTTTCCAAACCCTCAATTGATAGTTTTTTATGGATTTAATAAACTCTTGATTGAGGTGCCACATTTGATTAAGCAAACTCTCAATCAAACTCCCTATTTTAAACAAAAGTGGTGAACAAAGCCATGAATTGTCTTTTGTGGTTTTTAATTTTTACAACAATAGCTCGATCAAGATATTTTCTAAAACCACAAAGACTTAGATAGAGGTTTTAATTAACCCTTGATTAAGGTATTTGAAAATCCTCTTTAATCTCTCAGTCAATATTTTTAAAATTCATCAATCAATCTTTCATTGCTCAATTGAGGGTTTAAATCCAAAACTATAGTACCCTTGTTGCAAGATTTTTTACAATTACAACTTCTAGGGAGTGAAACCCCTGTTAGAATATGAAAGATGTGTGCTCATTCTACCATTGACAATACCCTTGTCATCCAACCATAGGCCGAATCCACCGTCCGAGCACCTTAACCTTGACAGAGAATCACTCCGGAAGAAAACCCTAGGCTAGATATCCAAACAAAGGGTAGCGCACCTTTCCCCAAGGATAGTGTATCACAAAGAGCTGATCAGATAGTCAAAAAACTAGCCAAGAGATAGTCCAAGCCAAAACATAATTGCTAGCTGCAACAACTACACCAGAAGCTCTCCTCCAAACCTGCGCACAAGACTGCAACTGGACTGCGCAGAATTGGCTCTCTGAAACTACTGAGATGTGTCAAATGAGATACTGGCACCCTGCATTTATAGTGGTTCTGGCAGACTTACTGGGGCCAACTTCTCCTTCTGGGTACCTATCTGTTCAATATATTATTATCATTTCTGGCTGAATTTTACTCTTGGAGGCTAATAACCTAATATAAATTATCCTCTTGATCCGACAAGTCTTCTAGGGTTATTAGCCAACTCATTAGGGTTTCTTCTTGCTTTCTGGAGTATTCTATTCTTGTTAGGTGTACACATGGAGGTAAATACCTCCCATAGATACCATAATATCAACACTCCCTCCTAGCTAGGGAGGTATTACAGGTAATGGTCTTGAGCAAAAAACATACCATTCACCCGGTAGCATCAACATAGTTATATAGACTAGATCATGACTATATAATGAGCACCATCATCATCAGTTGTTGCATCATCTCTTGAAACCATACTCTATCTGAGTAATCAAACATGATTCTCACTCCACAGAGTGATACAAGAGCCATTCTTCTAATCTAGAAGAGTAAATGTTTTGAACCATTTTCTGTCTAGAAAATCTTTGTCCATCATTCATCTAGATGACAATTATTTCCAATAAATTGTTGATGGTCTTCAAGGAAATCAGAACAAAATAGAACACAATTGTGTCTATCCATAGTAGTACATAAATACAATCCAGTGGTACACTACCACACCAAGTAACACACAAGTACTTGATCAACAACATATAGTCACGAACAATGGAACATATCCACCATAGTAGTATACATCTACTGTCATACAGTCTTCATAACAAACATCTAATAGCAACCTACACAGAAACAATTTTATGATATAAATTGAATCATCCGGACCAATCTTTCACTCACATTTGTGAGATCTGAAGGAATGTATTCCCTCGGTGTAGAACATCAACAATGGGCTATGTGCCCTATTCTTCTCAAACAAGGAAGAATGATTCTTTCTGATTTCTGAGCTTGGACCATTCCTCACCCTAGGCCATTCCTCCTACACTAATCAAAGTGCACCCTGGAGAGAATGTATAAACCCTAAGGAATGCATGTCCTTGATTGTTGAGCTTGGACCATTCCCCACCCTAGGCCATTCCTCCTACACTAACCAAAGTGCACCCTGGAGAGAATGTATAAACCCTAAGGAATGACTGTTCGGACCATTTCCTTTGTTAACCACAAGAGGAAAAGATTGTCCTATATCAACCTCCAAAACGAACCATTCCTAATGTTAACCACAATGAGAAATCGCTATCCGACAAGGTGGGCCAGTCTTCTTGAGTAACCCTCAAGAAGATAAACTTCCCTAGACCACTCCCCATGTTAACCACAATGGGAATTCATTGTCTATGATACATCAACAATCTGGACCATTTCCCATGTTAATCACAATGGGAAATCGTTGTCCGTTAGAAATCTCAATCCACTTTCTGAACAGGAAAACATCTGTTCAAGATGAACTATTTTTCAATCTTGAAAATGAATGTCTTCAATAATATTTGCAGTTCTCCCTCCCAACCTGGGAGTCATCTCTTCCTTTTTCAATAAGGAAGTCGTTTCCATGAGCTCCAGCTTGAGTATGCAAACTCTTTCATCTTGGATAGAATCTTTACCAAAATGTTTGCTTATCTACTCATCTATGGAGATATGTATTGGAGAACCACTTTCTCCTTTCTAGACTTCATCATGGATAAAGTAATGCTTGATTTCAAATGTACTTTAGTCTATAACATTGTGAAGGCTTCATGTAGCTCTGAACAATAGAGTATATCATTGTTGGAAAAACTGGAACATATCCATGTGGCACTTCTTCTGTCATCATGAGATCTGATCTTCTGAGTAATCATCTTGATGTTATAGGAAATCTTCACCATGCTTCTTATGTGCACCGAAGGTTCTCCACCAAGTGATCTTCTTCTATCTGCATATAAGGGTCTCTTTCTGGTATGCCTCAAAGTCTTGAGATGCTCTTTATACACTCTTTATTCAATTTATCTGGAGAACATTCTTTGCATTCATCTGATGTAGAATTCTGACTCATGGATGTTGCAGATGATATAATGACTCATGTAGAGATAAGTCTGGTTTACTTGTACAAGTAATCATCATATTCCTCTCCCTCCATCTAGGAGAACCTCTACTTTTGGATCTTGAAATTATTTCATTCATAAGTCTTCCATACATTGTTCTTCATCATGACTTTTAGTTCCTCTACTTGATTTCTTTTATTGATTTTATATCAAGCTGACAATCTTATGATTCTTGATACAATGACTGGTTGTTCTAGCTTCTCTTTCTTTCTTGGAATCTTCATGTGTTTCTCTAGTTCTCGGGTCCATGGAGTTTCTTATAGATTCCATGCCCTAAATATTCCATCATAGGATCACGAATGTGGATGGAAAACCAGGGATACTTTAAGGCTTCTCCTTGAAGAATACATACTGTCTTTCATGGCTGCTATCATGGATATATACTTCATCATCTTCAATGGATCATAGGATTGGTTCCCTCCTAATCCTTGCTTCATGTATGAGTGCATATAATCGACTCCCTTCATCTAACGTAGTCCACGCTTCCATATGCATCCTTATTGTCTTCTACAATGTATAATTGGCTCTCTTGTCTAACAAAGTCCATGGTACTTTCTTGTTGTCTTCTACAAAACATCATAAGTCTTTTTCCAATTTCCTCTCGATTGCTGACTTCTTTCTGTCTTTGCTTCTTCTAAGTCTCTTCATGTTTGATTCAAAAAATGTATCCCACGTCTTGGGAATACCATTGAGTACTATGTTTACCAACTCCTTTTCTGAGATGATCTCTTCAATATCTTGTATTTGATCTCTTAATTGAGAAATTCTCACAAAGTATGATGTTATGTTGTCATCATCATTCATCTTCATGTCATGGAGCTCATTCTTTAGACTCATTACTTGTCCAATGTTTCTGACTGAGAAGAGATTTGTTAGAGCATCGTACATCTTCTTCGATGAGTCAAGATGGGAGATGTAGGGTATCAAGTGGTCTTTTATAGATTCCACTATGATACTCATAACATTTATATCACTGTCTTTGAACTTCTCCATAGCTACAACATTCTTTGGTTCCTTCTCTTTTCCTTCTTCAAACTCTGGCTTCACGATCTTTCCTTTCACGATATCCATCAATTTATTCCTAGCAAGGATGAGGTCAATCCTTGTCTTCCACGCTCTTATGTTAGAGGCTCCATCAAATTTGTTCTCTGACTTAATAGAATAAGACATGGTTGCTTTGACTTGGTCAAACCCTAGATTTGACCACAAACTCAACCTTGATGTCTTGGCTTGCTAAGAATACCAGGAGATGCGCTAGGCTAGGGCGCACTGATATATCCAGAGATTGGGTCAATATCTTTACTCAAGGTGCCTCGACGAGAGGATTAGGATTTCTACAACTGCTTCTGCTAGTAACCCTAGCGGTAGCATCTTGGAAGCTACTTCTGCTAGTAATCCTAGTGGTAGTTCCTCAGTGAGCTCAATATCCTAGCAACTATGTTTCCTTCCAGGGTTTAGACTGAATGAAGGAGGTGTGTGCCCATAAACTGTTAGAATATGAAATATGTGTGCTCGTTTTACCATTGACAATATCATTGTCAACTAACCATAGGTCGAAGCCACCCTCCGAGCACCTTAACCTTGATAGATAATCACTTCGGAAGAAAACCCTAGGATAGATAGCCAAACAAAGGGTAGCACACCTTTCCCCAAGGATAGCGCATCACAAAGAGATGATCAGATAATCCAAACCCTAGCCAAGAGATAGTCCAATCCAAAATGTAACTGCTAGCTGCAGCAACTGCACTGCGTAGAACTGGCTCTCTGCAATTGTTGATATGTGTCAAATGAGAGACTAGTGCCCTATATTTATAGTGGTTCTAGAAAACTTACTAGGGCTGACTTCTCCTTCTGGGTACATGTCTCTTTAGTATATTATTATTATTTCTGGCTGACTTCTACTCTTGGAGGCTAATAACCTAATATAAATTATCCTCTTGAGCCGACAAGTCTTCTAGGGTTATTAGCCAACTCATTAGGGTTTCTTCTTGCTTTCCAGAGTATTATATTCTCGTCAGGTGTACACGTGGAGTTAAATACCTCCCACAACTACCATATTATCAACAACCCCTTCATCCCCTTCATATTAGGTGGCAGATTTGACTCCATGGACTCACTAGTGAATCATCTACCCAATGGATTATCATTTTCATGCATTCAATTTCATATTATCTTTTTAATTTATTTTCTTTTAAAAGTTATACTGAATTTTTTTCCATGGTTCCAAAGGTGCTCAAAGAAAAAGTAGTAGCATAAAATATACGTGGACCAAAAATTATAAAAAAATATATGAGATCCCCAAGGGAGTTTTCACTTCAAAAGATTATTTGTGGTTTTCCAAAAAAAGATGGTTCTGTTATGTGTGGATCATACTCATATATTTTGTTTTTGAAAATTATACATTTAACATTAAATTAGTTGATGAGAACAAAAGTCACTTGCTAATTTACCTAGAAATTTGTAAGAATAGACATTTAATTAAATGTAAATTTAACACATTAAATGATATTAATATTTCTTTAAACAATATCATTATAAATACAAAACAATTCCCTCCAAATTGTTATTTTTCTTCACATCAAAATTTACAAGACATATATCAATTCGAAGGGATACAATTGAAAAAATATGTAAAATGTTAAATTTTCATCGCCACATTTCACTAAAAAGTGTTACCCATGCTCATAGATTCACCCTTTTATACTAACTAATATCCTTTTGTTTATCTATATATTAGCTCACCCTTTCTATATTCACCATCACCCCTCTTGTTATCATTATCCTCTCCCTTTTTGTTTTCTCCACCATCCTTTGTTTTTGGTTAACCAAGAGCATCATTTTGGGTGGCAACTTAACAAAATATATAAAATTTCAAATTAACATAATTTCTATTGAAATTTTCTATCTATGGAGATTACAACATATGGAATATATATGAATTTATAGCATTTTATGAAATAATGGAAAAGGAGGCACTAATACAATTGCTTCATTCAATATAACTTTATGATTACAAATTTGCTTTGATGCACACTCATAGCCATCTCCCCTTTTACTTGGATGATTTCTTAAATGTGGTAAAAAATTAGGAGATGTAAATATTATGCAAAATTGAATGTCAACCATTATTAATAGAATGAATAAAATGAAAACATTTTTGAATCAACATTGTTTATTATTGGAGAGTGTGATATTCATTAAGGTTCTAGATTGTAAACACAAAATATAAATTTCCACCTTTCATAGAAAAATATAAGCAATGCGGAAACTATGATACAAGTGAAAAAAAAATGATAAATACATTTGAACCAATGTACAATACAATTCTACATTTCTAAAATACCTTATCCACAAGGGATACCCTTTT
>ML794009.1:54006-87516 GCA_009831015.1 Picea engelmannii
GCATGGTGTATTGTGGTGTATTGGTGTAACTCTTATACTATTGTTCATTGCTCATTGGATATAATTGAATGGTTTAAGTATAAGTTGAAAAAGGTTTTTAAATTGTACTTGATACTGATTCACCCCCCTCTCAGTATTAACAGGGTGATCGCCTGGGAAGTCATAGTATTTTACATGCCTATGGAATTTTATAAACTTAGTCCAATTTATCCCACATGCATCATGGGAATTGTTCTCCTCTCACTCTCTCGTATATAATTGAGGTGAAGGAGGCACTTTAAGCATGCAATGGAGTGTGATGTAAAGCTTCTTGTGAATGAAGTATAGCCAACATCTCTTTCTTTTTAGAGATAAGCTACCCCATTTTTCCAGTTTGTGTTCTACAATGTTTTTCTATGTTATTCAATAATAGAAGTTTGGTTTCACTGTATTTTTGTGTTCTCTTCTATATTTTTTTTTATTTCATTGTTTTATCTCAATTATATTTTTTCCTTCATGTCGTTCTCAAAATAATCCTGATTAGTGGTATCAGAGCAATCTGCTCCTTGTCATTTCTCAAAGCAGGTCCTCGACGAGGTCAAGGTATAGATATTTGGGTCTCGAGCTAGTTTCGCTTGAGGACAACCACTCTCGCTAGCTTAAGCGGCCTCCCATGGTAGAAGAAAAGAGAGATGACAGAGAATGAGATCCTAGACATTGCTTGAGGAAGCCCTTGTGTGACAAAGGAATGAGATGATGGACAACTTCACTCAAATCCTTTGAAGACTATCGATGGCGACAATTGAAGAATATTTAACAAGGAACCATTTTGCAAGTGTGACACCCTTCAAGGTACAAGTCAATTTTATATCCCCTTATTTTAAGGTCAGATAGATGCAAATACTCTAGAAAAATGGTTGAATCTGCTAGAAGGTTATTACTTTGTCCTAAATTTTTCCAACAGTGAAAATATCACCTTCACACTCTTTAAAGCCCTTCCCCATGTCAGATATTGGTGGGAAGGTTACTGGGATAGGTACACCAAGGATGAATCTACACTATTTGGGAGAGAACCCACTTGGGCCACCTTTGCAGATGCCCTAAGGGAAGATTTCTACCATGTCGGAAACTATGATGACCAATACATGATATGGACAAGTCTGCATCAAAAAAGAGACCAAATGGTGTCGGAGTACACCAACATATTTCATACCTTATGCTCAAAGCTGGGTATCAAAGACTCTAAGTGACACTTGGTTTTGAAGTACCACTATGGTATACATAGGTACATCCAAACAGAGATGGATTTCTTGGACATATCCTCACTGGGAGTTTCTTATCAATATGCCGTCAAAATTGAGCAGATATTCAAGCAGCAGAGTAAGTGGGAGAATCATGGACAAAGTAAGGAAGTCCAAACTCAAGATAGACAGTCCTAGATACAGGCAAAGAAAGGTAACAGGAAGTCTAAGAAATACATTGGAAAGTGGTGTGAGTTCCACAACATCCCTTGGCATAACACTGATGAATGTCGCTCAACACTGAAATATCTAACTTTTTATACCTTCTGACCTTGCACGACTGGAGTTATGTATTAAAATAAAATTACGACGTATGACAACATAATGAATATTGATTACATGATAAGAAAAATATTGGAATTCAACCCCATTTCTAGTCTGAGTTAACATATTCGAAATCACAAACTCAAATAAGGAAAATCTAGAGGAAAAAAAACTCGAGAGATGATTTAAATTCCTTTTTAGAGTAGCACCAAGTGCCAACATAATTCATTCTTAAATTTAACAAATTGAAGTTAAATACAATAGAATTCAACCACTTGATTGTATTAATTGTGAAGAAAAGGGCTCCCAACTCATGGAATGACCCAAACTCAGGCAACAGTATCATCTCTTTTGATTTAAATTTTTTATGATAAAACCGATATGGTATTATACCCGTCTTTATGATTTTTAACAACAATTTTGTTATTAGAATTCAAGGTATAGAATAAAACCTTGATGGACTACGGTTCCAAACTCGAATATGATCAACTAAGTGGAGTAGAAATCTTCGAAGACTAAACTACTGGTTATAACGCTAATGATATACAATATACTCGAATGGATTATCTGTAACTCGTAGCCTTGTCTCAACTCTGGACCAATGCATTTGTTTAATAAGGAGTGAACTTAAATGTGTAAGTCTCAATTTAATTTACTGACTTAGAATAAGAAACTATAAATAGGTATGCTTATAAGAAAGGTTTTGATTCTCATTTAACTGTGAAGGTATTAACTCAATTACGTTCAATATAGGTAGAAGGTAAAAATAAAATTCAATGGATAGATTTTTCTCACGCAGTCATTACTGGAAGAAGATTATAATACCATACAATAATTTTGGATTCAAGATTTACAATAATGGACATCATACAATTAAATCAAATTCTGGGTTATAGTTAAATTTGCAACGATCATATAAAATTTAAATTTCAAAGCACATCACAGATATACCATGAATACCCAAATTATATTCCATAATTGTGAAATGATATGGTAGAAACAATATAAATTTAATCTCTAGATTTCATGAAACTTTATAGCAACATTCAATTTATACCAATTTACAAATAGTTCTGCAACTATTTACAATTTATAATGTACAAGTTTACTCTCATACAATTTATAAATTCATAAAATAAAATACCGACACCAATGATGATGGAGATTTTAAGATGTCCTCTAACCACTTTCGTTTCTTCTTAATCCAACTTTCTAATCAAAGATATGTCATTGCTACCACCAAGCCAATGCTAGGGTAACTCTTCTTACCCCTTATCCCCCCAAGCCACAAAGGGGCCACACACAAGAAACCAACAAATAATAGCTCCAAGGCTTGCCTTGAAGGAAGAGATTCCACTCTTTTTACAAGCTTGTTATCCCAACTATCACAAGTAAAACATAGTCCACAAAATTTTGGCAGCATAACATTATCAAGAATAAGTGAGATCCATTTCTCTTCTACCTCTTTTGTTTTATAGAAAAAACCCCGATTACACATGTCCTCATGAACACTTAATTATCTTTTTTAATTAATTTAATTAGGATTATTCACCCACACACTTGTCATGCTCTCCCCAAGTTGCACAAGTAATTAACATTTTTATTTTATCTAAAAAGCCAATTTCCATGAAATTCCCCAATGTGTTCCTATTTTCGCTCTTAGTTGTCCCTTTGTTCCCCAAATTTTCATTTAATGAGTGTCTGCTAACTAGATATTAGTTTGAGTTGGCTTAGGAGTCTTCTTCTAGTTAGACTAGTGGTAGCTTGACTCTAGATACCATTATATGTGTACACCTATTCTCTCATATTATTATTTCTTCTATTTTAAAAATCCAATTTATTAATTTCATGCACACATGTGCATTTTATCCAATCTTTAGATTTTACTCACTTTTTCCTAGAATTTGATTTATCTCAATTCTTTTATTTTATTTAATTTTTTTAATTAGTCCCTTAATTAAACTTATAATTAGGCTTAGACTCTTGTTGGGATTTTAATTAAAATTTATTGTTTAATTAATTAAATTGTTCTAACAAGGTCTAATCATTTCAATGTTTTCTAGGCCACCTAGATTTATTGACTCAAGTTTTAATTATGCAACGTGCCCTTCAAGACGCACCTTAGTGCTCCAAGGGTGTAACTCACATTTGACTAGTTTTAGAAATTTGTTCGACCGTTTGGAGTCTCACTCCATTCGGTCGACCTTGTGAAAGTCTAATGGATTCTAAGGAATAAGCACTTTCCCTTATTGTGCACCCCTTATAAATCTTCATGAACGATTGTCTCATTCTTCCCTCATGACATTGTGGACCTCTCAAACTAGGTAATCATTAACCTACTATTTGGGCCACGACGATAGTGCCAGTAGGTTGTGACAGGGACACTACCATACCTCTCCCTCAAAGTTTGGTTTCTTTTCATGGCCCCTTTACTCCTTATGTGAGTCATATGCATCAAGTTTCATCAAGCCTGCATCCACTAACAAAAACAATGTCAATAATCCATATACATAAATCGTATTGTAATCAATCATAAGTCACATGTGCATAAAATGAAATACTCAAACAAATACAATCCACTCCTTGACTCAATTTGAAGTCCAAGGAATTCCATTGATTCCATCAACATCAACAACCTATTGTGTGTCATTGACACTAAGGAAAACTCACCAATAACATTTGCCAATATATATACATAAAAATAAAACTAAGTCACAACACATCATCATCATCATCATCATATATAACCCATAATCAAAACGAAATCAGAATATAACATAACTAGATCACTTACATTCAAGTGTCCTCAAAGAATGTGTCAATAAAAGTGTCCTCAGTAGAGAGGGATGTTACATACACCCCCTCTTGTTTTAAAATTCATCCCGAAGTTTTTACAGTATAAAAATGTAAGTAAACAAATGTATCAGACACATATCTACATATATAATCTATCAAACAAGTAAGGAAATTGTTGACGTGTCTCATATGCATCCTCCCAGGTAGTCGAGTGTGGACTATAGTTGTCCCACTGGACCTTGACCTGAATGACTATTGGACGTCATATATTTCGAGAGCGATGGTCCAGAATGTAGTTGGCTCTGCCATGAGAGAACCCTCATCCAACACCTGCAAAGAACTCATGTCAATAACATGTGACAGATCACTAATATAATTTCGTAAAATAGATACATGAAATACATCATGCATACACCTCAAAGAATCAAGAAAGTCTAGTCTATAAGGCATGGATCCCTTATTTTCTTCAATCTCGAAAGGTCCCACAAACCTAGGAGAGAGTTTATCACCCTTCTCAAACTTGATCAAACTCTTGTGCGGTTTTACCTGCAAGAAAAATTTGTCTCCAACTTCATAACTATGGTCAATGCGATGCGCATCAACATAAATCTTATGTTTATCATGTGGTTCTTTAATCCTATGTCTTATAGATTGCATCTGTTCCTCCATTTCTTGAATCATTTCCGGTCCTACCAGGATCCTATCCTTAAGTTGGTCCCATTTCAACGGTGTCTAACATGGTCACCCGTAAAGAAACTCAAACAGTGTGATTTTAATCATACTCTAGTATATTGTTTTGTATGAAAACTCTACCAATGGAAAGAAGTATTCCCAACGTTGTTTTTGGTCCATTACATACATACACAACATATCCTCCAAAATTTGGTTCGTTATTTCTATTTTTCCATTAGTCTCTAGGTGATATGATGTACTAAAATTCAGTTATGTTCCCAATGGTTCTTGGAAACTAGTCCAAAACGTCTTATAAACACTGATCCTTGATCAGATATAATCCTTCTTGGTACACCATGTTATATCACAATCTCACTGACAAAACCTTGGCTATGGCTGGCATCTGATATGTCGTATTCACTGGAATAAAGTGTGCACTCTTTGTCAAAGTGTCAAGTACCACAAAAATTGGATCATGTATCCTTGTCATCAGTGGCAATACAATGATAAATTCCATCGAAATAACCTCCCATTTTTATTCCAAAATAGAGTGTGGTTGTAGTAATCATGTTGGGTGTTTATGTTCATCCTTCACTTGCTGAAATTCTAGACATTTCTCCATGTAACTAACTATGTATGTTTTCACTCCTTTCCAAAAGAATAAAGGATTAAGGTCTGCCTTCATCTTCATGACTCCCATACGAGCCATATAAACATATCTATGAGCTTCAATTAAGATCAAATTTCTTAAGTCGTCATTACACGGTATGTAGTTTATGTCGTTAAATATCAACAATTCGTCATTGTCTAAAGAATAACCTTCAAACTCTGGTACCATCATGGTATTTCATCCAATATTATCCATAACTTATTTACCATTCATCGTCTATCTATAAAGTTAGAATATTTTCTCTAAGATTCGTCTTGAGAGGTATTACTGATAATATGCATGGCCTCCGACTCAACGCATCTGCCACTCTACTCACCATTCCTTTAATGTAATTAATCTCAAATTCGTATTCTCTAAGTAATTATGACCAACGCCTCCATCATGCGTTCAAGTCACTCTGAGTAAATATATGTTGCAATCCACAGTGATCTATCTTTAACTCAAATTTTCCAATCAGATAATGTCTCCATACTCTCAAGGCATATATTATTTCTGATAAATCCAAGTCATTGGTTCCATAGTTTTCCTTGTGTTTTCTCAATTTCGTTGAAATGTAAGCGATCACTCGACCGTCTTGCATCAAATATTTTCCTAAACCTTCCTTGGATGCGTCCATGCATACCAATAATTATTTTTCCATGTTGAGTACCTTCATTATCGACACTATCGTTAAAAACTCTTTAATCTTTTGAAATTCTTCCGCACATTTCTTTGTCCATACGAAATTCTTTATTTTCTTCTACAATTTCATGATTGGATTTGATATCTTCGAAAAACCTTTAACGAACCATCGATAATATTCTGCTAAACCCATAAAACTATGTACTTCTTATACATTTTTCAGTGTTGGCCATTCCATAATGGCCTCTACTTTCACTGGATCCATAGTGATACCTTCACCAGATATGATATGTCCCAAGTAATAAATCTTTGATTGGTAAAAGGAAAATTCTGATAGCTTCCCGTACAATTTGTTTTCTTGTAGACACTATAGGACCAAACTTAAGTGTTCATCATGATATTGTTTTGTTCTAGAATAAATCAGTATGTCATGAATAAATACTTGAACAAACTTGTCTAAGTATTCGTGGAACACCCCATTCATAAAACTCATGAATACCCCTGTGGTGTTTTTCAAACCGAACAGTAAAACTGTAAATTCATAGTGTTTGAATCTCATCTTAAATGCGTTCTTAGGGATATCTTCCACCTTAATTTGTAATTGGTGATATCCTGATCTCAATTCAATCTTAGAAAACATTGTTGCTCCCTTCATTTGGTCAAACAAATCATCTATTCTTGGCAACGAATATTGGTTCTTGATTGTCTCTTTTTTAAGTTGACGATAGAGAATACAAAGTCTCCATGATCCATCCTTCTTTCTCACAAAAATAACTATTGCACCCTAAGGTGACACACTTGGACATATAATTCCTAAGTCCAATGGTTCCTTCAATTGCATTTTCAGCTTCTGTAATTCAGGCATTGACATATGGTAAGGCATTCTTGTATCAGTTCAGTTCCAAGTTTCAAGTCTATTGTAAACTCCAATTCCCTTTCGGGTGACAAACCTCGAAACTCTTCAGGAAATATTTCTGTAAACTCTTGTATTAAAAGAAGTTTTTATAATCCTTTTGCCTCTCCCTTTTAGTTTAGCGCTAATATTGCATACAGTTTGCATCCCTTTTGCATACTCTTTTGTAGTTGTAGGGAAGAAATAAACCTCAAGGACACTCACTGGTTTCTTCCTATAATTACTCTATTCTGCCCCAAATGATCTTTCAAACTAAGTCGTTCTGTATTACAGTTAAGTATCACATCATGTGATTCTAGCTAGTCCATAATAATCACTATGCCATAAGATCCTAAGATCATGACATAAATATCTTCCTTCATTACAAAATCTCCCACGTTAATTCTACAGTTTGTAACATTTCCTTCAACCTTTTGTTTGGCACCAAATTCCATTTCTATATATTTGAACTCGTCCTGCTTGACTTCCTTTACATTAATTCCCTTTAGCACTACACTAGAAATAAATCTCTCTATAGCACCTAGATCTATCAAGATACTAAAAGTTTGGTCGACAATTATACCTAACGCCTCGAGCACAGTGGACTGGTGCTCGGCCTAGAAGTTGGTTATTGTTGGATGTATCCTATGGGCCTTGCCTAAATCTCCAACTGTAGTGGGTCCTAATGAACTAAACACCTTACCCTTCTCAATCAGACAATATCACTGGTAATGTGGCTCCCCACATGTCCAGCATCCAGTCTCTGGTCCAGTGCTCCTAGTCTCTGAAGTAGAATTTGTTGGCCTAATATTCTATGATCTTGGTTTTTTCTATTGAACAGGCCCTGGTGCTACTGCAAATAGCGTTGTTATTTTTTTTGTGGTCCTCTATAAGGAGTCCTCTGTTGAGTATTTTTTCGTCTCAATGTCGATAACATAGGTCCTCTGGGCATATCTCGATGCCAAAAATTCTATCTGGATGGTGTTTGATGATGCTACACTCTCGGTGTCGTCTGTCCAGTAGGTATAGAAGGATTCTTACTTTGACCCCCTCTGTTCAGTTCTTCCTCAGCTATGAGAGTCTTTTGAACTATATTGTGAAACATCTGAGGCATTAATATTCTCACATTCATGTGAATGTTGAAGTTAAGGTCAAACACAAACTTGTTTACCTTTAAAGTCTCTATGTTCAAATTTGGATCATACCTAGGTATCTCCATGAACCTGGCCTCATACTCTAGCACCATATGCCCACCATGTCATAAGGCATTGAACTCATTGAGTTGGATCTCAATGAATTCCTGAGACAAGTACCTCTTCCAGAATCGTTCTCAAATAACTCCCATGACACGTCTTCGATGACCATGTTTAGTTGAGGTAGGAGCATGTTCCACCATAGAAGAGCACTTCCCTTTAGCTGAAATACCTTCATGTGGAATTTCATGTTGGAGGTGTAATCATGAAGTGTGAAGCACATTAACATGTTCTCCAACCATGACTCGGTGACTAAGTCATCTGTGGCACACCAAAACTCGAGAAATTTCACCTTCTCGAGTTCTATGTGTATGCTACTACTACCAGCTAGAGCGTGTTGTGAACCCTCATTGGACACATATGTTCTTCCATCATCTCAATCCAAGAAGTTGATCAATGCTTCTAACATTCTTTGGAAGGATCTCATCATACCTACTACATCTCCCACAACAACCTGCTCCTCCTCAGTAGTCTACTCATCTTCCTGAGGGTTAGACCCTTCCATCATGGATACTATTGGAGGTGTCACACCTCTTCCTCTAGAACCACGTCATATACTTCCCATAAGTCCTCTAACCATGATTACATGCATGGACAATTTCAAAATTAATTAGTGATACAATTTTAATCATTTAGCTAACACACTGGAAGGCATAATGGTACAATGTCCAAGATACGAAGCAATAATAAAAATGCACCAACAATGATATTATGATATTATGGCCCTTCTAATTTAGAATTAAAAGGATTTTTATAAATTAAGCTTAGGAATTAGTTAACTTTCTATTAGTGATTATATAATTTCCCATAAATCCGAGATATTTACTTATATTAATTGATTAAATAGACTCTTTACATATCCATTCACTTCTCCCATTTCCAATTATTAATACTAAATGTATATAATATTACCATAACAAAATTTCAACGCGTCAACATCACTTCTATTCCCAATTATTAATACTTACTCTTATATATTACTACCATGACAAAAATCACAGCGCACTACCTATGATTGTTGCATTAATTATAGAAAAATTGTGAGTAGTTTAACATCAACCCAAAACTAAAATTACAAGTCTTGGTTATACGATATCATAATTATTATCATCAGTTAATATTTAAAGAACAAGGTGTATTTGGTAAGCTTCTTATTATACTGTCGGAGGCACAGAGGTAGTATATAGAAATGAGTTAGCATTGACTTTCATATTAGTTTTATGTTGACTTAAAAAATGTATATAAATTTTAATGTTGAACATAACAAATAAAAAAAATTATTTTTCAATATAACAAAATTAGTATTTTTATTACCTCTGATTGGTCAATAAATTGATAGTGTTATTGCAACCTTCACTTCATTCGAGTACGTTGCTTCGACTAGCGGGGGTTCATACTAACCTTCACCTTCTCCTTGGGGACATTGATAAGACCTTGCCGCTTTGATCCAACAACGGGGGATGCCCATTTCATAGACTTTTTAACCTCGTTAGGCAGCTAAGGCTATCTACCTACCCAGAAGGACCTTCGCGCGTATTAATATTATATAGGGCCTTTCTGAGCCTTTTTACGAGGACGTTAGGGCTCGCCTAACACAAGGAAGGCGAGGACGCCCTTGCACGCAATCTCCTCTAGTTGGTCCTCCCCCTAGCGGCGTTGGGACTACGACCTTTTGACATGACTATATATGAGTGTCACTTTCTTATAAACAAATCTATTGATAAAATAATTTTATAACAAATATAAAATAAAAACCATACATATGTTCATATTGAATTAGCCCCCTTTCACAACTCTCAAAACACATTGAATGGAGACACTTTACCCATCAATTCTATATAAACCAAGCCACATGAAATGAATCCATTGACCTATGATATAAGACTCTTTTTATTATTTTCTTTTCTTATTTTTCCAAATATGTAGTTATGAAACCATTTTTAATTCTTTTGGTAAATTACCATTGACCTATGAAATAAGACTCTTTTTTTTTCTTATTTTTCCAAATGTGTAGTTATGAAACCATTTTTAATTCTTTTGGTAAGTTAATTGATATCTACGGGGTTAGAAACCCAATGGATCTAGTGGCAGGATTGTTCGGGCACTGGCATTGGTGAGGCAGACTCCCATTCGTTTTTTTGGCAGAAGTGATTTGACATACGGTTAAACTTGTTAGGACAATCTCTACAACCACAAAACCTCCACTATATACTAAAAATTGTTATTCAAAAAACCAGTTGCTTATGGAGACATATGATAGAAATGTTGGGCTCCAAAATAAATTTAGGTTTATTTGAAATGACATATTGTAATTATAGGAACGAGCTAAAGCACTCGCACACCCTATGAGGGGAATGAGAAACCTCAAAGGCAAAGGAAACTCGGTAAGTTTACATAGATTTGAGTAAAATTTATTTTATTATTTTCGGAAGCAGTATATCGCAACCTGCTGCACTTGTTTAACTAGCAAGTAGCAATATTTGAGATGCATTAATTGACCCAATTGTTTCCTATCATCATAAAATCTAATTTTATTACTGCTAGATGTCTTATGTCATACAGATTGGTCGTATGGTGTTTTTATAATTAGGAATAAGAAGGATAAACTTATGAATCCTCTATTCAAGAGGTATAAGAAAATGGAATTTAATTTCTTCCTACACAAGTCTAAAGTTCAACAACGTCAAGATTAAAAGCATCAAGGCATCAAATTTTAAACTTAAAAACGAAAACGGTTGGTGATTCGACTAAAGGATTCCCTTGACGCGACGAGCTTCAATGTCTTCGTAAAGGAGTATTGTGGTAAATAAATTAAAAAATAAACTAAAATACTTGATTTCTTTCGTAAGCATGAAAGGTTTGTGGGACGTTTAAGTTATCTCCTCTTAGAATTATTGATTAACATGCACACAGGACTTAGAAAAAATGGAACTTGAGTCAGCACTTGAGAGCGCAACATGAGCATCCCAACAATCACTCAGTACTGCACACCAAAATATCTAACTTTCGATGCCTTATGGCCTTTCACGTCTAGCATTATGTATTAAAATAAAATTATGGCATACAAAAACATAATCAATATTGATTACATGATAATAAAAACTATTGGAATGCAACCCCATTTCTAGTCTGAGTTAACAGATTCGAAATCACGAACTCAAGTAAGGAAAATCCACATGAAAACAAAACTCGAGAGATTATTTAAATTCCTTTTTAGAGTAGTGCCAAATGCCAATGGAATTCATTCTGAAATTTAACCAATTGCAGTTAAATACAATAGACTTCAACCAATTGATTGTATTAATTGTGAAGAAAAGGGCTCCCAACTCGTGGAATGACCCAAACTCAGGTGACAGTATTGTTTATTTTTATTTAAATTTTTTATGATTGTTGTCCCTTGACCAAGTTTTGGGACATTCTTTGTCATAGTGACCTATTTTGGGACTTCGACGGCCTGTCGAAGAAGGAGCGCAAGACGAAGCGGAGATCATGGGAACTCGGCCCACTTTTCGGTTCTTTTTGGGTTTTTGGGATTATGTAACCAGATTGGGATGTTGGCCCATGGGTTTACCCATGTTTAGGCCTATTTTGTAATGTATAAATAGAAGGCTAGGCAATGTAAGAAGGGATACTAATAGTGGAAGAGGCATCTATGTGATGTATGCTAAGTGTAAGTAGGGTTTTGTAAGTTCTTTTTGCATGACTGTGAGAGACTTGTAGAGCTAAGTGCAAGTGGTTGTAATAGATGGTGGAAGGCTTTGTGTTGTAATGCAGGGAAGAAGGATCTAGCGAGTTGCGCAGATCTTATGTCCTATGCGGAGTAGGGTTTTGATGGCTCTGTGTTTGTAACTGATTGATTGAAGATAATAAAGAAGAAGAGTTGGTAGACATAGCCCCAAGGTGTGGGTGAACCACTTAAACACTATTTTGTCTTGCTTTGTGCTTGTCTGGATGTGTTTATGTCTTCTTTTGCTAAGTGCTTAGAGATGATTAGATAAGATACATTTATGCTTAGTGCTAATGATGTATTAGAATGTTAGATCTGATCTATATGAATGTTTTGAGTGCTTGATCTGCTAGATCTGACCTATATATTGATGCTAAGTGCTTAAATGCGTTATATCAGTGTGAATGCTACGAAGCCTTGTTTTATCAGCGAAGTGATTATTGATTGTATATTGAGGAACTGACTGTGCTAAGTGCTCTATTAAGTATTATAATCATATATCTGTGTCCCAGCTAAGGTTGTAGACACATGAGTCTTGCAACCACCCCTGCCTCTACCTCGAGTGAGACTTTATCTGCTTCGCATGTGTTGCCGAAAGGGCCGGTAGTTAGGGATTTGTTGGTGTGTTTTTGTAGCATTGAGCCTTGGGTATGCCCCTGTGCCAAAAAATGGTTCTTTTTCTGGGACATGAAACTGTTATTGCTGGGAACTGAGAAAGAAGAATCTTTGTGCAAAGATCCATCCTGAAACTGTGAAATCTCTATGCGTAGATCTATTTCCCTAGTGCGCAACATTCTACTTGATCTAAGAAGCTCTGTGCTAAGGAAAAGAAGCCTGATCTGAAGAAAAGAGGTAATATCTGGAAGCTTTATGCCCTAAGAAAGGTAAAAGTGGGAATTCTTGATTAAAAATAGGTAAGATATGCAAGCTCTATGCTCTGATAAAAGTAAGAATAGTTAAAAGTTTTAGATCTGAAAACTTTGTGCTCTGCAGAAGTAAGATAAGTGGGAATTTTTTATTCTAGGATATCGATCGAAGTATGTTTAATAGAGTATGTCCTAGTTTGAAAACTAGGGTATTAATAGATGAAAGAAGATTTGATATGACTAGATTTGATAAGAATAGTGAAAGATATGTTATACCTATGCATAAAAAGAATGTTTGGACTAAAAAATGAATGTAGGATCCTAGAAAGAATTTATTACAGGTTAGCTCTTATGATCCTAGCGTGCAATACAGGAGAAGTTGGGGATCATTTAAAAGAAAGAGAGGATTAACCCTTTGTTACAGCTGCAGAAAACCGGGACACCTTTCTAAGGCATGCCCTAGGAGAAGACTTGGTTGTCTTTGTTGCAAAGCTATGAACCATGAAGTGTTGGATTTCCCTAGAATGATTGCTAATATTGAAAGTATGAACATAAGACAAGAAAACCCTAAGGAAGATCCAAAAACTAAGGCTATAGCAGAACCCTAGAAAGAATCAAAGAAGGTATTGCTACAGATAAAAGAAACCTTGAATGACCACTGACATGTTAGGTTATTGGAGATATTTAAAGACAAGGAATGCCTTGAAGCAAGAATAGGAGACTTAGACATTGACTATGTTCTAGATGAGGAAACATAGATGAATATCATGATAGAGAGAACTTGGGAAGATATAGGAAGGCCTACTATGATTCTTTCATTAGGAGGAATAGGGTTATTCATAGGAAAACTGGTAAACCTATGTGGAAATCTCACTCAGATATCTATGAATGCCAATGGAACTGTGACAGAAGAAGATTTTGAGATTATTCAATTCATTGAGGACCGCATCCCATTTACCATGTTACTAGGGAAACCTTGGATTGAAAGAGATCAAGCCAGAAGAAAAGAAGAAGAAGTTTTGGAGCAGGAGAGACAAGAGTTAAAAAATTTCATGACTAGAAGGATCACATACTTGATTGAAGAACATGAGAATAGGTTGAAGCTACTTAACACTAGAGACCCAGATGTTGAAGTTGCAAGAACATTAGAAGAATCGTAGAAGACTAAAGTACCTATCTCGGATAAATAAGAGGTGTTAATCTCGAATCCTAGGAAAGAATCTCAACAATGCGCAGTGACTATGTCCAAAGATGATAAGAATCAGAATGGAAAAGGGACTACCGAGACGAAGCTCACTGGGAGGAAGGATAGAAAGATAAGTAAGAAGAGATATAAGCTTGAAAATTTACAGAAGGTTCCAGAGGGAACTTTGCATACAAAAAATTTACAGAATGGGAGCTTTGCTAGGATATCAGAATAGCGACACATGGCACTTCACCATGGCGAGGAAATATAGCCGTTGGGACTGATATATCCATTTGAATGTCGCTCCAAACGGTTTGGAGAGCATTAATATCTTGACACCAGACCATTGGACCGTGCCATAATGGACATAACAAGATTTAATGAGGCTTCATATCCGTTACATGCGAATCGTTGCCAAGTTTCTTATTTATCCCATCGCGCCATGCACAGAGAACACTTTTTATAACCAAGAGTTTGAGCCTGCAGACCAAGTGAATTGTATACAATGATCATTTCCCTCTTCCTGTTTATTCTAGTGCAGTATCTAAGTTAATTGTGAACATGATATTATTAATCCCGAGCACGTATGTCCGACGAGCTCACTGCAGCGGAAGAATCAGTAACAGAAGTACTCCTCGACTTGATGACTGAAAGAGTCATGTCAGAGAGAGGATTGTCTACTGGTCTACAAGCATCATCGATCAAAGGACTACCAGCCTCTTCGTACACTATTCGAGCTAGACCTTCACGGCCCGTAGATGAGAAGCGAACCAAGCAAAAAGATGATCTCACGAATGCTAAGTTGATTCTGAACATTTTACCTGCCTATCTACCACCTCTTAGCAGTGCAATAAACCGAGGCAGTGTGCCCAGAGACTTTGAGTACGAATTGGTCACTACGTACCTCCCGAAGGGTATACGCGCAGTTCACGTAGATCAAGAAAATATAGCAGCGTTGAAGTTTAGCGACTTCAACCTCAACAACAGGAAGGTCTACATCATGCTCGCCCCACATAAGTACCTGACTAGGACAAAAGAAAAGAATTCAAAGATCATCCCTTAGTCATGGACCCATAACCTCATGCACTCCACACTGCTCAACGTCATGAAGATTCCTCACTTCGGACGACACCAAGAAGTGAATGCATGCGTCAAACTATTGTTGTTCTTTTACCATGGAGGATACTTGTGGTTAAACTGTCATATCACAATGGATCCGACATTGATAAATCAGATCACAGGGTTGAGTATGTAAGGCCCTGACCCACGGGATTTCTACCCTGAAAAAACAATGGATCACACTCTAGCACAAAGGATCAAGGACACCTACAGATATGTCAAAAAGGGAATGTGAGGCTACAAGGTAGATTCTATACAAAGCAATGTAGTATGCCTAGCCTATCAACTAATCACAGGAAAGCTAGTCCACAAGAACTGACCCACCCATGTCACTGGTTTTATAGTCGACCTTGCAGGAAAGTGCGCAGAGGGCCTACAAATGAATTGGGAGAAGTACCTCATGAACCAGTTGGAACTGGACTACAGGGAAGCACAAGATCAAGGATACAAGTTCCACTTCATTTGGCTTCTAATCCTGATTGCTTTCATCGCATGGGAGATGCCAGAAGGTGTGACCTTCCCAGACATCGAGCCCTTTGAACCTCTGGCCATGAAGTTCAATACACTATGGTATTCTAGTGACATGAACAAGCAATGGCAGTCAAACATCATATTCCACACATATTACAATCAGCTGAAGTTATCTATCCAGTCTGAGCCTCGTATCACGCCAAATACTCTCCACAGGTTTTGGCCTTTAATGAAATTTAGCATGGACCACCATTTCATTTATATTACAGTGTGCGTTGGCAAGCACAAGAAGCAACTTCAATATTACTACAAGCTGACATAGGAAGACTTAGAAGAAATCACTAAGGAATGGTCGGTGAACCTCCTCATTCCAGCAGACCCTATAGAGATATCTGATTTAGACAGTTCAGAAAATGGGTCGGATACACTTGGACCTAGAAAGATAAAGAAGACCAAAGAGGTCCATGATTTAGATAGCACAACCATGAAGAGCTCTTCCATATCAACAGAGAAAGGAGGATATGGAAGAGAGATAGATGGCACAGAAGTTGAACAGAAGAAAGGTGATCTTACACTGCCTAGAGATGAGGAGGATCCCTCGAAGAAAAGGAAGGTTTCCCTGCCAAAAACTTCCTCCCGAAAGAAAGTGAAAGCAACCATGACCAAAATGCAAACCATCCTCACCTCTGACGATTTCGATTTCATCATAGCATCCCTGAATGATTCTTCGTTGGAGATCGCAGAGAAGCAAGAAGTTAAGAAGGGGGAGGTGTTCCATCAGATTAAGGACGAGATCCAAGGAGTGCAGCAGGCACTATAGTCCAGCCATGTAGTCTCCACTGCGCCTCTGGCAGCAAGAACATCAGAACTAGGAGATGAGGCAACTCAACTCCATCGTATCATTCATACAGTCGAAGCTCACCTTCGACGAGCTCAGGAGAAAATAGTGCAAGCCACCCAGGCTTTGGCACAAGTATAGGGAGACCTTGTAGAACAACGTAGTACTGCAAAATGGGAAAAGCTTTCTATGCAAGCGAAGTGCAATGAATAAAAAGAAAAATTGTAGAAAAGAAAGGAAAAGTTGCTCACAGAGCAACTCGAAGTAAAGGAAATGGTTCACAGAGCACTTCGCTTTGTGACCGTTGTAGAAGTAAAGGCCAAAGAGTGAGTTCCACAGTAGGTGGCACAACTTGAAGAAGTAATCCAACAACTCCAGCAGTGCATAGCAGACTTGGAGCTTTGCACTGTGCCCGAGACCCCTCGAGATGTAAGAGACCAAAGGGAAGAAACTTCCCACAATGCAGTTGACAGACTAAAATCTCTTTCCTTGAAGTGCAAGAAGTTGAGTAACCACAACGCCCAAACATATGAGAAACTCATTGAGAATCCAGAATTACAGGCATTAGAGTCGCAGCTCAAGGAAGTGAAGCAGTACACAGACACACTATAGGCGTAGTTGAAGGCCTTGTCGGTCGTGGAAAGACTGAAGTGGTCTCAAGAGAAATGCACCACCCAACAACAGATCCATATGATTCAAAGTAGAGTGATGGAAGTTACTCAACGGCTTCAACCAGTGCAAGATAAGGCATGCCAATTATTCATAGAGGTTGAAAGCCAAGGAGAAGAGCTAGAACAGGTTGTCATCACAACAGAACAACACCTAGAAGGGCCCCTGAATGATGTAATGATCCAAGATTTCACCGAGCAAGAGGTCATCGCACTGCATCAAGTCAAAGAAACTCGATCCAAGCTCGAGGCCTTCGAAGCAGAATTGGCCAGATCAGAGTGACTCGGGACGAGTCATGGGTGAGTGTTGGGGGCTTGTTGGCCCTTGACCAAGTTTTGGGAGATTCTTAGTCATAGTGACCTATTTTGGGACTTTGACAACCTGTCCAAGGAGGATCACAAGACGAAGCGGTGATCATAGGATCTCGACCCACTTTTGGGTCCTTTTTGGGTTTTTGGGATTATGTAACGGGATTGGGATGTCGGCCCATGGGTTTACCCATGTTTAAGCCTATTTTGTAATGTATAAATAGAATGTTAGGCAATGTAAGAAGAGATAATAATAGTGGAAGAGGCATCTATGTGATGTATTCTAAGTGCAAGTAGGGTTTTTTAATTTCTTTGTGAATGATTGTGAGAGACTTGCAGAGATAAGTGCAAGTGGTTGTAACAAATGGTGGAAGTTTTTGTGCTGTAACGTAGGGAAGAAGGATCTAGCGAGCTGCACAGATCATTTGTCATATGCAGATTAGGGTTTTGATGGTTTTGTGCTTGTAACTGATTGACTGAATATAATAAAGAAGAAGAGTTGGTGGACATAGCCCCAGGGTGGGGGTGAACCACGTAAACACTGTGTTGTCTTGCTTTGTGCTTGTCTAGATGTGTTTATGTATTCTTTTGCTAAGTGATTAGAGATGATTAGATAAGATACTCTTATGCTTATTGCTAATGATGTATTATAATGTTAGATTTGATCTATATGAATGTGTTGAGTGCTTGATCTGCTAGATCTGACCCATATATTGATGCTAAGTGCTTAAATGCGTTATATTAGTGTGAATGCTGCGAAGCCCTGTTTTATCAGTGAAGTGATTATTGATTGTATATTCGGTGCTAAGTGCTCTATTAAGTATTATAATCACATATCTGTGTCCCAGATAAGGTTGTAGACACATGAGTCTTGCAACCACCCCTGCCTCTACCTTGGGTGAGACTTCATCTGCTTTGTAGTTGTTTCTGAAAGGGTCTGTAGTTAGGTATTTTTTGGTGCGCTGTTGTAGCATTGAACCCTAGGTCTTCCCCTGTAGCAACAATTATAAAACTAATCATTATACTAGTCTTTATGATTTTTAACAACAATCTTGTTATTAGAATTCAAGGTACAAAAGAAAACCTCGATGGACTATGGTTCCAAACTCGAATATGATCGATAAAGTGGAGTAGCAATCTCTGAAGACTAAAATATTGGTTATAACTCTATTGATATACAATATACTCGTATGGATTCTCTGTAACTCATAGCCTCATCTCAACTCTGGACCAATTCATTTGTTTAATAAGGAGTGAACTTAAAGGTGTAAGTCTCAATTTAATTTACTAACTTAGACTAAGAAACTATAAATAGGTACACTTATAATAAAGGTTTCAATTCTCATTTAACTATGAAGGTATTAACCCAATTACATTCAATACAAGAAGAAGGTAAAAATAAAATTCAATGGACATATTTTTCTCACGCAGTCATTATTGGCAGAAGATTATAATACCATATAAAAAATTTGGATTCAAGATTTACAATGTTGGATAACGTACAATTAAATCCAATTCCGAGTTATAGTTAAATTTGCAGCAATCATATAAAATTAAAATTTCAGAGCACATCGTAGATATACCATGAATACCCAAATTCTATTCCAGAATTGTGAAATGATATGGTAGAGAAAATATAAATTTAATCTCTAGATTTCATGAAACTCTACAACAACATTCAATTTATACCAATTTACAAATAGTTCTGCAGCGATTTACAATTTATAATGTACAATTTTACTCTCATACAATTTATAACTTCAGAAAATAAAATACCGGCACTAATGATGATGGATACTTCAAGATGTCCTCCGACCACTTGCGCTTCTTATTAATCCAACTTTCTAATCAAAGAGACGTCACTAATACCTCCCAAACAATTCTAGGGGTACTCTTCTTCCCCCTTAGCCCCCCAAGCCCCAAAGCAACCACACATAAGAAACCAACAAACAATAGCTCCAAGGATTTCCTCGCAACGAAGAGCTTCCACTCTTTTTACAAGCTTGGTATCCGAACTATCACAAGTAAAAGACAGTCCACAAAATTTTGGCAACATAACATTACCAAGAATAAGTGAGATCAATTTTCCTTCTACCTCATTTTTTTATAGAAAAAACCCCAGTGACACATGTCTTCATGCACAATTAATTATCCTTTTTAACTAATTTAATTAGGATTATTCACCCACACACTTTTCACACTCTCCCCAAGTTGCACAAATAATTACCATTTTTATTTTATTTAAAAACAAAATTTCCCTCACATTCCCCAATGTGTTCCTATTTTCGCTCTTAGTTGTCCCTTTGTTCCCCAAATTTTCATTTAATGAGTGTCTCCTAACTATATCTTAGTTAGAGTTTGATTAGGAGTCTTCTTGTAGTTAGACTAATGGTAGCTTGACTCTAGATACCATTCTATGTGTACACCTATTCTCTCATATTATTATTTCTTCTATTTTAAAAATCCAATTTATTAATTTCATGCACACATGTGCATTTTATCCAATCTTTAGATTTTACTCACTTTTTCCTAGAGTTTGATTTATCTCAATTCTTTTAATTTACTTATTATTTTTTATTAGTCTCTTAATTAAACTTAAACTTAGGCTTAGACTCTTGTTAGGATTTTAGTTAAAATTTATTTTTTAATTAATTAAATTGTTCTAAAAAGGTCTAATCATTTTAATGTTTTCTAGGCCACCTAGATTTATTGACTCAAGTTTTAATTACGCGGCGTTCCCTTCAAGACACATCTTCGTGCTCCAAGGGTGCCACTCGCCTTTGACTGGTTTTGGAAGTTTGTCCAACCCTTTCGACTCAACACTCCATTTGATTGACCTTGTGAGAGACTAAGGGATTCTAAGGAATAAGGACTCTGCCTTATTGCATTCCCCTTAGAAATCTTTGTGAATGATTGTCTTAGTTCACCCTCACGACATCGTGGACCTATCAAACTAGGTAATTGTTAACCTACCATTCGGGCCATGGGGGGCGTGCTAATAGGCTATGACAGGGACAATGCCACACCTCTCCCTCAATGTCTAGTTTATGTCCATGGCCCCTTTACGCCTTATGTGAGTTGGATTAGAAAGCATCGTCAAGCATGCATCCACTGACAAAAACAATGTCAATAATCCATATACATAAATCATAATGTAATCAATCATAAGTCACATGTGGATAAAATTAAATACTCAAACAAATTCAATCCACTTCTTGACTCAATCCATAGTCCAAGGAAGTCCATTGATGCCATCAACATCCACAACCTGTCGTGTGTCTTGCACACTCAGGAAAACTCATCAATAACATATGCCAATATATATACATCAAAATAAAAATAAGTCACAACACATCATCATCATCATATATAACCCATAATCGAAACGAAATCATAATATACCATAACCGAATCACTTGCACACATGTGTCCTTAAAGAATATGTCAATAAAAGTGTGCTAAGTAGAGAAGGATGTTACATACATGCAAAGAATATAACACCTACCCAATATTCTCCCACTTTTTGATTTCTTTGCATACATGGGGTCACAGGATTCCATAGTCAACAATCCAAGGCAACAATTCCCATTGCTTCTCTACACTAGAAGAACTTCTTGGTGCTGACATACTTTGTCAATGAATCTGCAACATTCTTCAAAGTTTCAACCTTATCCAGCAACACCTTCTTGTCTTCAAGAATGTCTCTCATAAAGTGATAATGGACATCAAGATTCTTTGTCGTTGAATGAAAAGTCGAGTTCTTTGCCAAAAATATTGCACTTTGAATGTCACAAACTAACTTTACTGCTTTTTGTACCAACCTAATACCTTAAGAGAATATATGTAACCATACTACTTCCTTTCTTGCATGAGTAGTTTCCATGTATTCAACTTATTTAGTTGAGAGTGTCACTACAACCTATCTTTTTCTCATACAATTGATTGCTCCTCCCAATAGGTTAAACACATACCCACTTGTATATATTCTATGATATATATCTCCATCTCAATATACATAAACAAACCCATGTATGTACAACACTCTGTGCAATCCTGGTATTCCTTGGTAGCACAATCTATAACTAGAAGTGTCATGCAAATACCTAAAAACCCTTTTTATTGTTTACCAATGCTCCTTTCCTGGTTTTGATATATACCTATTCAAAAATCCCTCTGCATGTGTAATGTCCAATACAATACATACCATTGCATACATCAAACTACCAACTGCACTAGCAGATGGAACATGGGACATGTCCTCTTCCTCTTCTTGGGCCTTGGGACATTGATCTGTAGATAACTTTACACCTATAGAAATAGGAAACTTGATCGGTTTACTTTCTTGCATATTGAACCTATGCAATATCACCTCAATACATTTTCTCTTATTCAACCAGAGTTTCATTTTTACATGATCTCTTTTAATCTCCAATCCCAAAATGAAGTTAGCAACATCGATATCCTTTATGTCAAAATTGGAGGATATTTGTGATTTCATCTCCTTGAGAACATCCATGTTATTTCCTACCAACAACATGCCATTGACATACTACACGACATAAATGAAGTGATTACCAACTTTCTTGTAATATATGCAATGATCATCCCTACTTCTTACAAATCCCAGTCCAAGGATGTATGTGTCAAACTTTTGGTACCACATCCTAGGTGATTTCTTCAGACGATATATTGACTTCTTTAGCTTATAGACCATCTATTTCTTTCCCTTCACTACAAATCCTTATGGCTTCTTCATGTATATTTCTTCTTCCATACCTCCATGTAGGAATATTGTCTTCACATCCATCTGTTCGATTTCAAAATAAAAAGAAGCAATAATAGATAAAAGAAATATAATAGAAGTTAACCTGGAAACAAGAGAAAACATTTCACCAAAGTCAATTCCCTCTACCCGGGAATAAATTTTTTTCTACTAACTGAGCTTTGTATTTCTCCACTTTACCTTCTATATTCAACTTCTTCTTACACACCCATTGTTTTCAATGGCCTTTCTTCCAATTGGCAACTCAACTAGATCCCATGCCTCATTATTATCCAAGGAATCCATCTCTTCAACCATTTCCTTCTTCCAGAGTTTACTATCATCTGAATTCACTACTTCCTTGATTGTTTTGGGATCATCACCAGTAATAGATAAAGAAAAATTAACACAAAAATCAGGTGGACTATGCCTTTTTGGTTTCCTTCTTTCCCTCATTGATCTTCTCAATACTATATTATGAGGTTTTTCTTTTTTTTTGATTCATCATCTTTCGTTGATTCATATTTTTCATCATTCAACTCAAACTCTGTTTTCTCAAGTTCTTCTTTCCTTGGTAGGAATTCATATTTGGGAACATCTTTAAACTCTCTAAAAACAACATCCCAACTGTAAACAATCTTCTTAGTTTCTGGGTTCCAAATCTTATAACCTTTCATACCATCTTTATAACCAATAAAGATACACTTTCAACTTTATTATCCAACTTACTCATATTTTCCTTTGGAACATGTACATAAGAATCACAGCCAAACACTCTAATGTGTTCAAGAGAGGTTTTCTTACCAGTCCATACCTCATGTGGATTTTTTTCCACCAACATTGATGAGGGTGGTCTATTTACCAGGTAATTGCCTCTGCCCAAAATTCCCATCCTATCCCGGCACCACTGAGAAATATCTTTGTGTTTTCCATCAACATCGTGTTCATCCTTTCTGCAACCCCATTCTATTGAGGTGTGTATCGAGCATTATTCTGCCTTTCTATACTGCAATTCTTACATAGCTCTTCAAATCCATTCTAACATAATTCTCCACCATTATCTTTCCTCAACACCTTTATTTTCTTCTCTGACTGATTTTCTACCATATCCTTAAACTCTTTAAATTTATCAAATACCTCAGATTTCTTCTTAAGAAAATAAATCTATGTGTTCCTTGAGAAATCATCTATGAATGAAACATAATACACAGATTTACCTAGTGATGGAATAGGCATAGGTTTGAACATGTCAATGTGCATCAACTCTAAGATCCCCTTTGCTCTTGTATCATCGAATGGGAATCTTACTCGATTGTGTTTACCATATATGAAATGTTCATAGAAATAAAAAACCAGGGTGCAATTAGACATACCTTCAACCACACATTTTCCATGTAATTTTCAAAGGCCCTTTTCTCCAATATGTCCTAGTATTTGATGTCATAGCATGGTGTTCTTTCCAGGGATAGTATGGATCATATCTTCTTTATTTATCTACTCAGGGACAATAGAAATATTACACCCATTAGTATAATTTCTTCACAATAACTTGTACATAGTTCCACACCGAACTCCCCTCATCAACACCATTGATCCTCATACAATCTTACAAGTTCTCTTTCCCAATATAGTATCCACACCTGCATCATCCAACTTACTTAGAAATATTAGGCTCTTGGATAGATATGGAATGTGTAGAACTCAATGCAGATTTCTAATCCTTCCATCTTTCAGAAACAACTTAACCCTTCCATATCCCATGATATTTGTACAAATTTTAATGACAAAATCAACAAGCTAATAATTATGTCATACACTTAGCAACCTAGAGATTATTGTCTTGTATGAACTCTGAAATGTCTAAACCTGCATTCAAAAATTACCATAAGCATAAATACACATTGCTAAGTAATTTTTGTAGTGGAATAAACACAATGAACAACATTCATCCAACCATGAATAATTCATAAATTTAGGCAATGCCAAGGAAAACCGCAATGTGGGTAAACCCAATGAGAGAGAGATTTATTATTCAGCTTCAAGAAAGTACATATCAACAACAATAACACAATTTCCAGCTAAGAGAAAAACCACTTACAACACTTAAAAACTGTCCCAATTTTTTTTTCCTCGATTTCTGTGCCAAGTCTGTATTGTCGTATGGCCCACCCAAAAAAAATAGCACCTCGAAAAAAAGGCCAAACAATTGATGTATGGACTATCCTTCAACAACAAATATCCCAAGCTGCCTGGATTTTTGTGCCAACACTTGCCTCGATTTTCATGCCCTATTTTCTACCGTATGAACTATATGGATCCATATAGTACGACCTCCTTCACCGCAGTAAATTACAACACTCAAAAAAATAGAAAATAATCCTTGGGATTTGTGCCCTAGATTTCTTGGGAAATGTTCCCTCTTTACTGCCTTCTTCCCTCTCTCAAGATTACTTAGAAAATCTATCAAAATCCTCCTCTCAATATGTCTTGCACACTGCCCAATGCATTCTTTTATAAAATCTGAAGATGACCTTTTCCCTCCCAAGTGTCTTTTCACCTTCCCCAACCATAAATCCAAAGGCAAAGATATAATCTTTCCTTTACAAGATCAAGGGCCATGATTCATTCCCTCCAAAATAAATTACTTAAACTATTAAAGTACATTTCACTTTATTACATAAGTGCACTTTATGAAATAAAGTCACCTTAATATTAGAAGGTACACTTTATTAAGAAGTCACTTTAATAAAAAACCACTTTATAACAACTTTATAAAAACCCATTATAAAGTTAAGTGCCTAGTAGTGTCAACATAAGGTTACATCCACATACAAGACAAAACATGTGGAGTACCTCCCGAGCTAAAAAGATAACACTCCCTCTTAGCGAGGGAAGTACTTGCTACCATGTCCATCATTTGGTCCCATCACACTATGCTCAGTAGGAGCTCCCTATGAAGCTAGAGCCATTCTCAACACTTGCACAGAACTCGAACTAGAATATCTTCTCCTGACAGCTACCCAGAACCCTGAGCTCCTTGGAGAATCCACTCCACCATGAGCATTGGTTCGACCACACCAACTAAGCCTCCTTCCAATGCTCAGAAGAGACTCGTTGTTTTCTCTCGGAATGCAATACTAAATCCTTGGGCCCACCACAGTCTCAGGAGCCTCCTCATTCTCCTCATCCAACATTGAATCATACCTTGAAGGTTGTCCTCGCAACATATACAACATGTCCACCTGATCACTGATCAGCTGCAATTACACCGGGTCCACTCCCTCCCTATAGATAAATACATGTTCCCTCTTTAATAATGCACAATATCATACATCCTCCAAGCTTGAGGTTGAGATCAAGTTAACCCTCAACCCTGTAACAAAGAGAACTCCATCAAGCTCTAAGAATCCTCCATAATCGAGTTAGAATATAACCCTTCCAACTCCACGTACATCTCATTCCATACCACCTTCATTTACCACCTACCAGTCATGACCTCTCTCTATGATAATTAGGAATACTCACCAGATTCCCATCATGTGGCAAGAGGCTCCACTATCCACAATCCATCTGATATCACCCCCAAATGCTTCCCTACCGACACTGGAAACTAGGGTAACCAAAGAAAATTCCATGTCATACTTGGAAGAAAAGTCCTCCATGGTTGTTGTAGCATTTGTCCTAGGCCCCTCCGGTTCCTTCTTCTTCTTATTCCTCTCAAGACAATGAGAAGCAAGGTGCCCCAACTATTTACAATAGTAACATCTGACTTTACTCAAGTCCCTCTCGGAACTTCCTTTCTTCTTTCTCTTGGTAGAAAGAGCAGCAATTTCATCAGCTCCATATGTCTTCTGTCCACTACTCTGAGATCCTTCCCAGATCTCCTCCTGAGTGAAATCGTCCCACATTCTGCTCCAATATGGAATATGGTCACAACCCACCACACACTTCACAAAGACTTCCCATTACTTGATGAATCCTTTCAAGGCTATCCTCACCAACTCTGAATCCAATATGACCTCTCCAACTACATCCAACTCATCTTTCACTTGAGATACCCGGGTAAAATAAGAAGAGACACTCTCCTCCTTACCCATATTGGTATCATGTAGCTTAGCCTTCAAGGCCATCTTCTGGTTTTCATTCTTCACCTCAAATAAGTTCTTAAGTTCGTCCCACATCTCTCTGGTTAAGGTGATCATTCACCCCATCCAAAATAATCCTATGATATTTGGCCTCCTTGACCTCATGAAAATCCAAAGAAGCACGATATGTTGTGGGAACAACAACAACAGAACTGATATAGTTCCAAATCTTGTTCTCCTTGAGAACAACTGACATCTGGACCTTCCACTGTAAATAGTCAGAAATGGAATCCAAACGATTCTCAAATATAATGCATGTAGTCATATTCCCTGTCACAAATCAAGGAAAACAATCACAAATTTCCCCCCTTTAAACTTTCCCAAAAATCTCACTGCACACTGTCACTTAGAGCCCAAGCTCTGATACCATGTAGACATTTTAATGACAAAACCAGCAAGCTAATAATTATGTCATACACTTAGCAACCTAGAGATAATTTTCTTGTATGAACTCTAAAATGTCTAAACCCACATTCAGAAATTACCATAAGCAGAAATACACATTGCTAAGCAATTTTTGCAGCGGAATAAACACAATGAACAACATTCATCCAACCATGAATAATTCATAAATTTAGGCAATGCCAGGGAAGACCCCAATGTGGGGAAACCCAATGAGAGAGAGAGAGATTTATTATTTAGCTTCAGGAAAGTACATATCAGCAGCAATAACACAATTTCTAGCCAAGAGAAAAACCACTTACAACGCCCAAAAATTTTCCCGAACTTTTATGCCTCAATTTTTGTGCCAAGTTTGTACTGATGTACAACCCACCCAGAAAAAAAAAACACCTTGAAAATAGAGCCAAATAGTTGTTGTATGAATTGTCCTTTAACAACGAATATCCCAATCTACCTTGATTTTCATGCCAACACTTGCCTCTATTTTCATTCCCTATTTTCTACTATACAAACTGTAAGCATCCATATAGTACAACCTCCTTCACAACAATAAATTACAACACTAAAAAAAATAAAAAAATCCTCCTTGGGATTTGTGCCCTATCTTTCTTGGGAAACCTCTTTATTTCTTTCTTTCCTCTCTCAATCTTACTCATAAAATATCTCAAACTCCTCCTCTCAATATGTCTTGCACACTACCCAATGCATTTTTTTATAAAATATGAAGATGACCTTTTCCCTCCCAAGTGTCTTTTCACCTTCCCCGACCCTAAATCCAAAGGCCAAGATCTAATCTTTCATTTACAAGATCAAGGGTCATGATTCATTCCCTCCAAAATAAATCACTTAAAATATTAAAGTACATTTCACTTTATTACATAAGTTCACTTTATGAAATAAAGTCACTTTAATATTAGAAGGTACACTTTATTAAAAAGCCACTTTAATAAAAGAACCACTTTATAACAGCTTTATAAAAACCCATTATAAAGTTAAGTTCCTAGTAGTGTCAACATAAGGTTACATCTGCATACAAGACAAAACATGCGGAGTACCTCCCGAGCTAAAAAGCTAACAATTTTGGCTATCAATTCATCTCCTAAGAATACAATACCACCATTGTACTTTTCGTATTCACTTAACCACTCCCTATGTGGAGTCATATGAAATGATATCCCTGATTCGATCAACCATACATCATGATCTGCATGTGTACCTGTAGATGCCAGGTAAAGAACACCTCCTTTTTCTGTGGAGGTTTTCACCTATGTGGAAGAGGCATCATCAAATACCTTTGCTTTATCAACTTTATTAGATCGATAGTCTTTTTTATAATGCCTAGCTTTACCAAATTTTGAGAATTTCCTAAAAGACTTCAGTGGGGATTTATATATAACTTTAGATTTAGATCTCCCCCCTAAAGACTTATTTGTATTCTTATTTTGGAGATTCCCTCTTACATATAAAGCATATCTTCTATGACTATCCATGATTTTACACCTCATCTCTTTCGATAAATAGGATGTAGCTACTTCCTCATACTTCAATGTCGATTGTGTGGTACTACCAATTACTACAACCAATATACTAGGAGTCCAGCAAAGAACATAGAAAATTAATACACTTATCTTCTTCCGCATTGAAGCAATTTAGATGCTCTGTCATAGAATCTGCATGTTCCATCCTAAGATGATATAGCTTCTTTTGAAGAAACAAATTGTTTACTAGGGTCTTTGACTGATATAAATTCCCCAAATTTTCCCATAGTTCCTTGGTTGTATATTCTCCCGACACATTCAGTAAAAATGAATCTTCCAGGTAGATTTTAACCATACTCCTTGATCTTCTATCCATCTTCTCCCAACCTTCTTTCAACATACCAGTGGATTGAGTACTAGTAGTGTATGTATCGGTATATTGTGTACTAGTAGATTGTGTACCAGTAGGTTGTGTACCAGGATCGACGATGATCCATTGTTCTTTGTCGATGAGAAGGTCCTCCATCTTAAGCTTCTATAGCTCATTTTTTTTACCGTTAAACTTCTCAATATTGATTCTAGAACTGCTCACCATTTACTTTCAATGCACGAATCACCACTACAAAGCTCCCTTGAACCCAATTTTATCACAAACTCAAGATAAACTTGATCTATCAAGACCAATCCAAACCCTCAACAACAAAGGCGTCCCCTTGAAGCCAAAAATGTGATTGGATACCATATGTAAGTTTTAAACCTATGAAGTAAAGAAATGAATATAGATTATTACGAAAAATAGAAATTAATCAATGTCGCATACACATAGTACCTAGAGATTTACATTGAAAACCCTTAACTGAGAGAAAACAAACCTTCCTTGGTGTCACACCTTTCAACTCTTCATTGTATTAATTTCATCATCCAAAATAGAATATATACAATATTTTAGGTATTCTACAAGTACCAAAACCCTAATTCCTTAATTTGGGATTAATTTAGAAAACCACTAAAAATAGCAAAAAATTCCCCCCAAAAAAAATTGGGGCATTACCTCAAAGCCAAACGCTTCATGTAACTAGGGGGGGGAATATGACGCACCCCCCACACACATGCAAATAATATAACGCCTACCCAACACATCAAACCACATAATTAGACTCATAAACAACTCTTTGGATTTATAGCCTAATCCTCTTGTTTCCATCCTTGAAACATGTCTTTAGCTATTACACCTGTCCTTGGAGTTTCAACCCTTGAAGTGAAGCTAAGATCAAACTCATGAAATAAATATTACTTTCAAAGTTCTTGATTAGTGCTTGAGAAGTGTTTAGGAAATAAGAACCTAAGTTTTATCCATGAATGATGTTATGGTCTAGAAGACTTATTGTTGGTTCACAAAACCTTAGAATCAAGATTACATGCCACTCACTAGACAAATATTCCTTATGAAGGTGTCATTTCAGGTCAAGGCCAAATTATTTTTTCATGATCCCTAAGCATAGTGTATAGGGACAAAGATCCAAACAAATTCCATTAATCATGTCTTGGATGAAGAAACACACATTTAGTGTGTCAATCCTATATATTGGACCCATACACAACTTCTAGGATCAATAATCCTTCCAAAAGTCATTTTCCCATGGTTAGGGGGGGGCATGCATATCCTCTAATCCATATAAATAAGGTATAATGTATAAGATGGTGAAATATGACCATGAACCTTTCCCTTGGTGATTTGATCCATAATCATGTGCTAAAAATTTGAATTGGTATTGTATCTTATTCTTGGGAAAGATTAAGCGGGATAACAATTTTATTATAGGTATTATCACATTCTCTAATGCCTCATGCATGGAATGTGTGAAATATATCATGAATTTAGGGCCCAATCCCCACCATTTTAACACCTAAGCATTTATTTGGCCATGAGACCCATCCTTAGTGTGTCAAACTAGAGAGTCGATCATGTGTCACACTCTTTGGGAAAGGATAACTTACAAAGGGATTGAGCAATGGTCCACATACTTATGCATGGTTTAGGGGTTGTATAAGGTTTCTAATATCTATAAGTCTTAATCCCTTTTTTTCTCCTTGAAGCATGCCCTAAGATAGGATATTCATGCAAAAAATATACCTTATTTAGGGCATGTATCATTGTTTGGGAATGTGTGCATAATATTTGAGGCATATAAGCATTTTTAGAGACTAAGCCCCTAGCTTTTGGTCTCAAACAATGTCATGGTTTAGGAGACATCTATTTGGTGTACCAAACAATACAATCAATATCACATCCCAACTTTGGTCCAAAGATTCCTATCGGAGTGCACATGTCATGGTCTAGGGCCTTTTTGTGGATAATGAGCCATAAAAGTAGTGTGTAGGGACTAAGACCTTAGGTTGATACTATACAAAATGTCCTAAAAGTAGTGCATAGTTCCTAATGCACCAGTTCTATCCTTGAAGCATGTCTTGGGTGAGAATACCCACCCTTGGTATGTTAAACCTTTGAATTGGGACCATGTTCTAGTCTTAAGCAAAGGATGCCATACAAAGCCAAGCATGTCTCATGGTCTAAGAGATTTTTAATTATTATTACTATTACTATTAAATTCTAATTATTATTATTATTATTAAATGATAATGATAATGATAATAATAATAATAGTAATAATAATAATTAATAATAATAATGATTTTAGTTTTTATATTAATAAAAAAATCCATGATGTGGAGGTGGCGTGCATTTTCATTTTAGCATTGTATTTCATGATGAAAAGACTATGCAGCACAATTTGGTAGTGACACAACAAAAGCATTGAAATGGTGCACACTTTATTTTAGTGTCTAAAAATTGACATGGGCATGACACAATTGTCTTAAAAAAAATTGACACAACAACAATCGTTGCATTGCTCTCAATGTCCATTTCAAATATAAGCTTAAAACTACGGGGTCCACTCATTTCATCTTCACATGAAATATGAAAGTGATTTGTGTGGTCACTCAATAGGAGAAATAAAGGGATATTTGTGGGGCACTCAATAGGATTGAGCAAGGGATATTTGTGTCACATTATCTAATCTATTGGATTCACAAGTAAGTTTTTTTGTCTGCCAATTTTTTTTAATTTGCATATTTAAAACAAAATGTGAATTGGGTTTTGAATATGGTATTTAGGTTTTTGGTTTTACGAATGGCATTGAGAAATTATTTTTTGGTTTTCCTTTCTCTTCCCCATATTCTCTCCATCTTCCTCTCTCCCTCTCCCTCTCCCTTCCCTTCCCCCTCCTTCCCCCTCTTCATCTTCCACTCCACTTTTTCTTCCACCTTCCTCCCCTCTCTTCTTTTTCCACTCCCTCTCTCCCTCTCCTCATTCCTCTCCATCTATCCCTCTCCTCTTCCTTTTCCTCGTTTTTTCCCCTCCTATTATTTTTTTTCTCCCTCTTCCTCCTCCCCCTTTTTCCTTTACCTCTTTATATTATTAGTCAAATCCCTATTCATTTTCTCTTCCTCTCCCACTATAGTCCATTAAATTACCTAAGTTCTACTAAAAAATTGCATACCACTATAATCAAACTAATTTTAAATCAACTTTATTGATGTCTCTCTCATTGAGTAAAAGGAACATGTCTAGGACAAAATTATTGTGTGTTTGTAGCATTGTGTTTAGATATATTTTCTACCCTTATTACAATTTCCCTTCCACCCTTATTAAATCCTAATAACATCTTATTCTCTTGGAAAAAACCAATTGACAAATATATCATTTGAGTTATGCACATAAGCCCAAAATAATTTGAATTATAGTATATTCACATATATGTCTTTAAGTTGAAAAACTATGGCTGACATGAGTAGCATCATGCAAAAATGGCAAATGGTTTTTCCTTTTCTTAGCTCATTTGTCTTACACACAACAAGACAACTTGGAGTTTTCAAGGCAAGTAGAATGATGACAGGACCCAATATTGTTTCCCTCTCAATAATTTAGGGTTTCTCATTTTGCTTCACTCATTTTGTCTTACATGTGACAAGCCAACTTAGAGGAGAAAATAAAAAAGAAAATATTTTGGTAAAAAGATAAGTGGACGATTACATAAGGAGAGATTTTGTTTACAATATTATTTCTTGTAGGTGATTTAAGTTGAGCACACACTAGTAATCCAAATTGTGCAAAATACAAGCAAGAAGAATCACCTAAAGATTCTCAAGAAGTTGGGGTTTATGAGTTAAGTATAATTATGAGAAAGCATCGTTATTAACCTATACAATAAGTATAAAAAATACAATTCATGATAAATTATGCAATCTGACAATGGTGTTTATGATTTATTGTTTTGAGGATGCCTCATGACCATTAAAATCCATATTGAGAATTTCAAACAATGGGAGAGCCATGACAATCTTATACACACTTATGAAGTATGTGGAAAAAAAAATGGTTTCTAAGCCTAAGAGAGAGTTGTACATGGAGAGTGTCCTTATATCCTTGTCACCCTTTCTTTTTATGATCCTTGTGATTTAAAGGAATAAATAATAGGATGTATCATATAATTTGTGCATCCTAATAGTGCTCTATTTCCATATGCCCTTATTTCCAACTTCACATAATAACATCAAATTTTCTCATATCCCTAAGCTATCCACCATTTCCATCTTATATGTCCTTCTCCACAACCACAAATATTAATAGGAATTATTTCCAAGCTGGAGATGTTGAATTCAATAAACTCACCATAAAACACGAGAAGAGATATTTGTAATGTTATTCTAAATTAAATTTTAAAATATGAAATATATCTAAGCCTATACTCCCTACTATAAAGAGATAAATGAAAATGACAGTTTATATGCCTTAGATATGAAAAATATCAAAACTACCAAATCCATAGTTTCCTAAGATATCAAGTTCTTTGACCATAGTACATGATATTTGGTTAATTATATTACTTTTATATAAATTGAATGCATACTCAAAATTCCTTAGGATAAAAAAAATCTAACTAAAATCAACCCAATATTATGAATGGAGAGATGTCATAGTATAGTTTTAGAGGAAACAAAGATAAAGGTTGAACAAGTTTCCACTAT
>ML794009.1:87566-101315 GCA_009831015.1 Picea engelmannii
ATATTCCTTCTTTTTTCAAATTAAATTAATTATTGATTAATTTATAACAATTTAGAGGGGGGGGGAGGGTGAATCAATATTCCTTATTTTTTCAAATTAAATTAATTATTAATTAATTTATAACAATTTATCAACAAAAATGTATAGAAGTCTGAATTTTAAATATAACAATTATAAAAATTATATTTCATTTACAAGTTACAGTTTGTAAGAGACATCAATATCTCTTATTTTGAGCACCAACTCAAGGAGACATCAATCCAATTTTTTCCAAGAACAAACTTGAGGAAGCACCAACTCCATGTAGATCAGGCTTCAAGCTATAGAGGAATCCAATCCTCTTGTTTTCAAGAACCAACTTGAGGAAGCACAAACTCCTTGTTTCAGGCTTCAACTTGTAGATGACTTCAATCCTCCCTTCCATGCTCACTTCATGTGAATGCTTAAAGTTCTTCCTTTGACTTTGTATGTTCTTTGATATTATGAATTAGACCACAGAGACATATTCCCTTAATCATATCTTTCTATTTAAATAATCTTCCAATATGTGTATGATATTTGAATCATTGTGTCCATTTGAAAAACATCATTGATTCAATGTGCCTCTTCATAAACTTAATATTATTATTTAGGAACAAATTACTTTTATTATTTTACAAAAACATGTTCAATTGTAGTTTTGAACCCTTCTTTTCCTTGCCTGATTAGGTCTCTTAGTATATGATGGATTGACCCATTTTTATTTTGATCTCACACTTCTTCACTTCATTCTCAGTTCTTTAATAGGCAATTTTTGAACCTTTTAATGCTCTCTAGTACATTTCTTTTGTTGTTTGTGTTTTAGCCCGTAGGAACTTTTTCTATTTACCAGGTGACCTTACCCTATAACTAGGTGTTATCCATCATTTTAACACTTCATTGCCTCATGTTTTCCATATAACTATGGCCTATGTTATGATCCAAATACTCGGAATATCATAAAATAACAGAAGTACACACCATGTGCAAAATTTCAAGGTGGAGAACAAATCCAATATAGATAAGTTACACAATAACTCCTTAAAGAATAAGGGAACCCCCTCCAAAAAAATCAATACCATTCATATTTCACAATTCACATCTCAATAGTGAATACATGATCTCTTATATATAGCTATTCACACTTACATTTGAGGCCCCTTTATCACTAGGACGACCCTACTACATATGTATTTACACATTACATGTACATTTAGGCCCATATATGCCCCCCCTTGGGGTCATATCATATACATTTAGCCATATATATGCCCCCCTTGGGTCATAACATAGTACCCTCCTTCAAAAATATTTGTCCTCAAAGATTTGCATTTAAAGGCTTCACATGTGATGAAACCAAGTAATAATATTTTTTTATGTTCTTGCTTTCTTCATTCCATTGTTGATGATCTATCCATCCAAAATCAATTATTTTCGGTTTTAATCCTTGGTGTCTAGTTGTTAAATAATTTTATTTCCTTTGATTCCATGTATTTTTGTTGAATCTTCTCCACTTGTAGTCATTGTTGGTATTTGATTATATCTTGTTGAAGAGTAGTTTGGTGATCCTTTGTTCCATGAATATTGACAAGTATTCAGTCTTATTCCTTCATAATGTTGATATCTTCCTTCTTGTCTTCCTTGAAATGTTTCTTGGTAATGAGGATGTCGATATGATTTTAAATTTGATGGTCTCCCTTCACTTTGCACATGCATTTCATATATCTTATTTTCAGCGACAATGGAATCCTCGATCATCTTTGCTTGATCTTTGATTACTCTAGCCTTCGAGATATTACCATCATATTTGGCATGTACATCCTCTAGATGGATTTCAACTTCTTCAAGTATATTTTTTTGACCTTCTTGAATCTTGTCTTCTTTCTCCTTTTGAAGCTGCAATGTGATCCCATCTAACAAATTCTAATGTCCCTCTTCAATTCTGGCTTGCATTTCTAACTTTACCTCATCTGTATTTAAGGATTCCTCAACCTTCTTGCAAATTTATTCATGCAGTATTTTGGTAGATTCTTCATCCAAGATTCTTCTTTCTTATTTATTTTGACAATTATTATTTTCTTCTTTCAATCTCTTAACCTCATCCAATAGTTTTTTATTATGGCTTCGTAATCTACATATCTCTTCATCTTTATTTTTCAAATCTTCTCTTGATTCATCATTTTCCCACTTGCCTTTGCTAGTCTTTTCTTACTTTAGGTTCTCAACCTCATTAATGAGTGATTCATTAAGGGATATTATCTTAGATAGATCCTCACCCTTCTTCTTAATATGTTTCTTTGATTCTTTTAATTCATCTTGAATTCTATACATTTCCTCCATTTTTGTATCCCTAATCCATTTATCTGAGAAGATTTTTTCAAATTCTTCCCATGTGGAGTGCCATCTAGTGTTTTGATCAACACTCATCCACCACTTCCAAGCTTCATCAAAAAATAATATCTTTCCTTAGTAGGATTTATATTATATTCTTTTACCAACCTCAACTATTCCATAGTATTGATTTCATCTTTATCTTCATCTCCTGTAAATTTAGGTATTTCCATTGATTCTTAATTGAGGTATAATCTTGACCCTCAAATCACAACCTCAATATATTAAGGATAAAGATATCGAATAGTTGTAATAATTGTTCCGATATTATCTTCTATGTGTTATCTTTTCAATGGATTTTGAATCATCTCAATCGAACATTCCAATCAAAAGTTATGATAGTTTTAAGTGAATATACCTTTGAAACCCTGATTTGGAGTTTGTCCTCCTGACCAACCTTACTTATGATGTATCTATCAACTTTCAAACCTTCTCAGTATTAAATTTTTTGGCATTACTAAGACAACTGAGAAGGTTGGGGGGGGGGGGGTGAATCAGTTGTAATTGAGCTTAAACAATTTTAAGTCTATTAAAACATTATTAATCTCTCTTCAAGTGATCATCAACAGAATACAACATATGGACAGTAAAAGTAAAGACCATCAGTCACACATAAGATATACACAGAGACAGATTTTCACGAGGAAACCCATAAAGGGAGAAAACCTCTTCTTCTTCAAAATGATAGGCGGTCTTTTAAGTTTTGTACATCATCTATGATTGAGAACCAACTCAATGTGAGGCTGCTACCTCTGTTTTACAAGCTGCAACTTGTTTGAGAGCACCAACTCTCTGGTTTCTCTAGCACCCACTAGAAGGAAGCACCAACTCCCTTAATGTTCCAGCACCAATTGGATGGAAGCACCAACTTCCAGTTACACAGGATCCAACCTGTATAACAGAGAACACTAGTTCTCCCTTGCACCACCCTGCCACCCTTGTTTCTCTAGCTGCAACCAGATGGAAGCTACAACTTCCTGTGTTCAAGATATCTCTTGAACTTATGAGGAAAACAGTCCTCCCGAGCACCTCTCAACCTCCCTAGAATATATATGAATAAATAAACAGTCAACTATGCAGATAAATCAATTCTTACCACTCTTTCTTTGTTCTGTAAATCTAGTATTCTACTAACTGTTCTGCTATTCTTCTCATCCTTTGTCTGTTCAGCAAGTCTGCTCTGTATCAACTTGTTCTGTCATTCTGTTCTGCTTCTTCTTCTCTTCATCATCTAATACTCTTCTCTGAGTTTCATCTCACACCGTGCATATTTTCAATCTCACACAACACATTCTATCATTTTTCTTTTCTTACAGTTTCATTCGTTTTTCATACAGAACAACTAGCACCACGCTGTCTATCTCGTTTTATTTTATACACACACACAACGTTTCAACTTCCCATCTCCTTAGGCAAAAAGGAAGACTACTGTCTCAGCAACTGAAATGCCAACTAATCGACAATCATGAGTCAGTTTCACTAACATATTCGAAACTGAGGAGTTAACTGTGAGAGAGAACAACAACCCTTCAATCAACACTTGATCTGACAGTTCAGATCATTCTGTGATTTCTCATATCGCTATTTCGACATTCCTGATGTTCAATGTTCTTGTCACTTACAAATCCCGATCCACGAAACTCCATAAAGAAGTCATATCAACGGTCCAAATCACATCTTGATCTGACGGTTCAGATTCAGTCGAGATTTCACACATCGTGATTTCGACACTCTTGACGTTCAGTGTTTTTGTCACTTCAAATTCCCAATCCACAAAACTCCGTAATGGAGTCGTATCAATGGTCTAGATCACATCTTGATCTGACGATTGCAATTATGTCATGATTTCGCATATCGCGATATGGGGATTCTTGATGTTAATATTATTTGACATCTCCAACACTCATCCTCGAAACCCTGAAATGGACTTGGATCAATGGTCCAGATTCAATCTTGATTCAATGGCTGCAATTAAATCGCGATTTCGCATATCGCGATTTTGGAATTCTTGTTGCATTGTTTCCATATCGCGATTCGTGAAACTCTGATATGGAGTTGGATCAATGGTCCAGATCTGATCTTGATTCAACGACTGTGATTAAGTCACGATTTTGCATATCGCGAAATCAGGATTCCTGTGGATGATATTACTTGACATCTCCAACTCTCGATCCCCAAAACTCCGACATGGACTGGAATTAACAGTCCAGATTTGATCTTGATTCAATGGTTGCAATTAAGTCGCGATTTTGCATATCGTGAAATCAGGATTCCTGTGGATGATATTACTTGACATCTCCAACTCTCGATCGCTGAAACTCCAACATGGACTGGAATCAACGGTCCAAATTCAACCTTAATCTAACGGCTCAGATTAAATCTCGATTTCGCATATCGCAATTTCGAAAGGTTAGGGAACATCGTTCCTTTGACTCTCCAGTCAGTGAATTGATGATATTTCCCCATGTGTCCTACCTGAAGATGGATGGTCCTCCTTCTTTCAGGATTTTATATGCCCACTTCTCCTTGTACATTAAAAAGCGTGCAGGTTCTTCTTGATCCAACGATGGTCGGGTCCTGCGCTTAGATCTAACGTATGAGATATGTCCTCCTCTTCAGTGCGCTCTTCTTGTCTACATTCAAATATGATGACCCTCTTTCTATCGAGAATTTGAATGGAATCCAACGAACATAAATGCTTCTCAAACCTTACGAGCCGACCTCTTCAGCGTGCTCTTATTCAGATCTGACGGTCATCGGGAATTCAGGAAGGGATCCAACGAACATGGTTGTTGCTATTCCCCGATTATTATTGCACCGATGATCATCGTTGTTGTACTCAAGCCATCATCACTACTGTACTTGCCATCAATGACAAGCATATGCTGCCTGTAAAACATGCCAACAATCCTCTGTACATTCTTCCTGTACTTATGCCATTCACTGTCTGTTAAATATTTTCCAACAAAATTGAGACCTATAGTACTATGAAATTTCTTCTTTGCAATTCCACAAGTTTGACCAAAATTGGATGTGCCAAGTGTAAGTTATGATAACTTCCCCACACCTTGCTGATTTTTGGACTTTTTGGTAGAGAGCACTTGTATAGCGTTACTCGTGCACAATAAGTGATATAAAATTCTTAAAATTGTACCATATATACTATGTCTTGTCTGTTGTTCAATGCAACTTGTCTCACTCAATTTGGATTCTCTATGAAGAAGTTATGGTTGTTTTACCCAGAACACCTATTTGAGACTAGTCAATAGAACTAGTCAGCTACCCTTATATTGCACAGGGTGTATCTACAAAATTAGGATGACCCAGAAGCTGAAATTTTTATCACATATCTCTTGGTAATTTATATGAATATTCTATGGATTTCAAGGTCTGAAATGTTACAGAAACAAGTTCATAGAAAAAATTCTACGATGACTAAATTCAGAATGATTCCATAACCATATCTTACACAAGCTATATCTTTGACATTATAAGGCCTCAAGAGCTGTGATTTGAACCACACTTAAGTTGATCCATCTAATAAATATCCTCCAAGGGGTTCCTTTGGAAACACTGTAGAAAAATAGTTATAGCATAAGTACGCACCATGTACAGAATGTCAATGTGGAGCACAACTCCAATAGAGATAAGTTACACAATAACTCTTTAATTAAATGTTATGACCCAAGGAGGGCATATATATGGCTAAATGTATATGATATGACCCCAAGGGGGAGCATATATGAGCCTAAATGTACATGTACTGTGTAAGTACATATGTAATAGGGTCAGACTAGAGATAAAGGTGCCTCATGTGCAAGTGTGAATAGCTATATATAAGAGATCATGTATTCATTATTGAGATGTGAATTGTGAAGTATGAATGGTATTGGGTTATTTGGAGGGGGTTCCCCTATTCTTTAAGGAGTTATTTTGTAACTTATCTATATTGGAGTTATTCTCCACATTTAAATTATGTACATGGTTTGTACTTCTATTATTTTATGATATTCTGAGTATTTGGATCAGAACATTTGGTATCAGAGCTCAAGGTCTTGGGGTTTCACTGCTACATATGAGACACCTTGTAATTTTCACTATAAAAATTTTCCTACGGTGTTTCAGAAGTCTCCCCTTGGAGAATATTTAGTAGACACATCAAGGTACATGGGGATAAAGTTTCATCTCCTTAGGCCTTATACTTTTGGATATATAGCCTGTGTAAGATAGGGCTTGGGAATCATCCTAAGTTTAGTCATCACGGAATTTTCTCTATAAAAACATTTATGTAACATTTTAGACCCTTAAATATGGAGGATACTCACAGAAATTGTTAAGGTATCTATTATAAAAATTTCAGCTTCTGGGTCATCCTACTTTTGTAGATACACCCTGTGCAAGATACGGTCAATGACTAGTCTCAAACAGGCGTTCCAGGTAAAATAGCCATAATTGTTTCATAGAGAATCTAAATTGAGGGAGACCTGTTGCATTGAATAGTGGACAGGACATAATATTTTGGGTACAATTTTAAAAATTTTATATCAATTATTGTGCATGGGGAACGTTGTAAAAGTTCTCTCTCCTAGAAAGGCCAAAAATCAACAAGGTGTGGGGAAGTTACCATAACTTCCACTTGGCACATCAAATTTTGGTCATACCTGTGGAATTTCAGAGAAAACATTTTAGATTACTATAGGTCACAATTTCAAACTAACAAGGGTCGAAATTGTAGAGATACACCATAAGTAAGGTCGGCCAAGAGAACAGACTCCAAATCAGGGTTTCAAAGGTATGTTCACGTAAAACTATCATAAATTTTGATTGGAATGTCTGATTGAGCTTATTCAAAATACATTGGAAAGATAACACATAGAAGAGAATATTGAAACAAGTATTACAACTATTTGAGATCTTTATCCTTAACATATTGAGGTTTTTATTTGAGGGATGGTATTAGACCTCAATTAAGAATCAATGAAAATACCTAAATTTACAACAAATGAAGATAAAGATGAAATAAATCATATGGAATGGTTGAGGTTAGTAAAATAATATAATATGACTCCTAGGAAAGAAAGATATTTTTTTTTTATGAAGCTTGGAAGTGGTGGATGAGTGTTGATCAAAATACTAGATGGCACTGCACATGGGCAGAATTTGAAAAACTATTCTCAAATAAATGGATTAGGGACACAAAAATGGAGGAATTGTATAGAATTCAAGATGAATTAAAAGAAGCAAAGGAAGATATTAAGAAGAAGGGTGAGGAGCTATCTAAGATACGATCCCTTAATGAATCACTCATTAAGGAGGTTAAGAACTTAAAGAAAGAGAATAATAGTAAATCAAAGTGGGAAAATGATGAGTCAAGGGAAGAATTGAAAATGAAAGATGAAGAGATATGTAGATTACGAAACCATAATAAAAAACTATTGGATGAGGTCAAGAGATTGAAAGAATAAAATAGGAATGGTCAAAATAAAGAACAAAGAAGGAACTTGGTTGAAGAATCTACCAAAAGACTGGAAGATGAAATTTGCATGAAGGTTGAGGAATCCTTAAATTCTGATGAGGTAAAATCAGAAATACAAGCCAGAATTCAAGAAGGATGTCAAAATTTGTTAGATGGGATCACATTACAGCTTCAAAAGGAGAAAGAAGACAAGATTCAAGAAGGTCAACAAAAGATACTTGAAGAAGTTGAAATCCATCTAGAGGATATACATGCCAAATATGATGGTATTATCTCGAAGGCTAGAGTAATCAAAGACCAAGCAAAAATGATCAAGGATTCCCTTGTCTCTGAAAAGAAGATAGATGAAATGCATGTGAAGAGTGAAGAAAAACCTTCAAATGTGAAACTGTATCGACACCCTCATCACCAAGAAACATTTCAAGGAAGACAAGAAGGACAATATCAACATTGTGATGGAAAAAGATGAAATACTTGTCAATATTCATGGAACAAGGCATCACCAAACTACTATTCAACAAGATATTATAAGAGACCAACAACCACTACAAATTGGAGAAGCTTCAACAAAAATGCATGGAATCAAAGGAAAGAAAATTATGCAACAACTATACACCAAGGATTAAGACCGAAAAGAATGATTTTGGATGGATAGATCATGAACAATGGAATGAAGAAAGAAAGAACATAAGTAACTCATATTACTTGATTTCATCCCATGTGAAGCCTTTAAATGAAAATCTTTGAGGAAAAATATTTTTGAAGGAGGGTACTATGTTATGACCCAAGGGGGCAATATATATGGCTAAATGTATATGAGATGACCCCAAGGGGTGGCATATATGGGCTTAAATATACATGTAAAATGTAAATACATATGTTTTAGGGTCGGCCTAGTGATAAAGGGGCCTCATGTGCAAGTGTGAATAACTATATATAAGAGATCATGTATTCATTATGGGGAATGGTGAAGTATGAATGGTATTGGGTTATTAGGAAGGGGTTATTTTGAACCTTTTAATGCTCTCTAGTACATTTCTTGTGTTGTTTATGTTTTATATCGTAGGAACTTTTTCTATTTACTAGGTGACCTTACCCTATAACTAGGTGTTATCCAACATTTTAACTCTTTGTTGCCTCATGTTTTCCATACAACCATGTCCTGTGACCAAGAGAAACCACGCACAGGGATTATATTGGCGTTAATTAGATTGACAGTTCGGATATCATCAAGTGTTGAGTGGATGATCCATAAGATTTTATAGGTGCTTTAAATGGATCCACGGTTTGGATTTAATCAACCTTCGATTGGATGGTCCTCGTTAATTTCAAACATGGAATCTACTTACAATTATTTTAAGTGGTAGGTTCATGGACTTGCAAACTCCCATGTCTTCTCGGATGTCATAAAAATGCATGCCCAACTTCTGCTACCTCCATAATGAACCATACTTTTAAATTTTTTAAGTGATTCTTCTCGGGTTAGCGGACTCATGGACTCACGGACTCACATTTCTTATCGGATGTCATCAAAATGCACACCCAACTTCCGCTACCTCCATAATGAACCGTACTTAGAATTTTTTTAAGTGATTCTTCTCGTGTTCATGGACTCGCGAACTCACATTTCTTCTCATATGTCATCAAAATGTATGCCCAACTTCTACTACCTCCATAATGAACCATGCTTAGAAATTTTTTAAGTGATTATTCTCAGCGAGAAGTAGGTTTGTGAAAAAATATCTGAGTCGTCGAATCATGGTTCCATTTTGATCCAATGAATGTTGATTAGTCAACCTCATTCTTCTCCATTCATTGTTGATTCCTTCATCCGATCGTGCTCTTATTTTGATCCAATGATAAAAAAATTATTCTTTCTTTACTCTCAGTTCCTGCAAATTTCACACTTATAATGATCATAACATCGATCATTATAATAAATGGAGAATTTAAAATTTTTGGTATATTTGGAACATGTTCCTTTTGTTCTTTGTTCATATATAATTATTGTATTTCATTTGAGCACTATATTTTGATCTTTTGTTTTTCATTTCTATGGGACAACTTCATCCTTGTATGTCTTAGAATCAGAAACCATCTTCTCAGTCTTCTCATTACTCCATCTGCTTCATCAGAGTTAATCCTCTTGCAAATATCTCTTACAACTAGTATAGCAAGGTACTTTAACATATTTATAGTCTGAATGGAATTGTCTGGATGATAAACCCATGTTAACCCTTGTTGGCATCAATGACAACATAACACAATATCCAACATTCTCCCCCTTTGGAATTGATGGAAACAAAGTAAAAACTCTTTATTCTCCCCCTTTGACAACAATGACAGAAAGGACATTGATATGCTCCCCTTGAGGTTTTACTCCCCTTGCCCATGTGCTCCTTTGATGAATCTTGTGAAATTCAATTAGATATGGAGATTACCCCCAATTTCCATCTAAATTACGCAAAAGTACTCCTGGGTAAAGGTTTTGTGAATATATATGCAATATGTTCTTTAGTATCCACATATTCTACTTTAACAACTTTTTGAGAAACCTGTTCCTTTAAAAAATGAAATTTGATTGGGATATGCTTGGTTTTTAAGTGCATGACATAATTCTTAGAAATGTTTATGGCACTGTTATTGTCACAATTAAGAAGAATTGGATGATTATACTTTACTTGTAAGTCTTCTAGAGTTTGTCTCATCCAAATGACTTGATTTCAGCAGGAGGCAACAACAATATATTCATCTTCTGTTGTAGATAGTGATATGGAGGGTTGTTTTTTACTTAGCCATGACATAAGACATTTTCGTAGGAAGAATGATCCTCCACTAGTGTTCTTTCTATCATCAATACTTCTTGTCCAATCTACATCAGAATATGCAGTTAATGTGAAGTCTTATGTTTTTGGATACCATAATCCAAAATCCAAGGTGCCTTTGAGATATATAAAAATCCTTTTAATTTCCTTCATATTTGTCTCTTTAGGCAAATTGAAATATGGTCACTAATCCTACAGCTTGGATGATTTCTGGTCTTGTTGTTGCTGCATATAATAGGCTACCAATCATTGATCTATACATGGTTTGGTCTAGTTATAGTGATTCATTATATTTGTTAAGTTTGCATCCTGTAATCATATGAGTGCTCATAGGTTTACAATCTTCCATTTGAAATTTATTCAACATTTCTTTAATATACTTGGTTTGAGATATGAATATGTCTTTGTCTAAATGTGAAACTTGTAATCCTAGGAAAAATGTCAATTCACCAAGCATTGACATCTCAAATTTCTTTTGCATTTTTGTATCAAATTGCTTGCTTAGAGGATTTAGATTACTTCCAAAGATGATATCATCCACATATACTACAACAATAATCATATTTTCATTTTCAATTTTAATGTAAATATTGTTGTTAGTAGCTCCTCTTTTGTATCCTTGATGTTGTAGATGATTATCAAGTCTTGAAAACCATGCCCTGGGAGCTTGTTTGAGACCTGTAACAACCCTGGTTAAATAGTTGCATAGGGTTTATTAAGTATAGTTAATTAAATAATTAACTGTCTTAATGTGTATTAGTTAAGTAATGATTAATTATTAATAATATTATTTATTTATTGTTTAATAAATGTCGATTAATTAAATAATTGATTACTTAACACATTCAAAGGTTTGGGTAATGAATTAAAGGGATTAATAACTTTAATTTATTATTATAAGACTTTACGTATGCAAGGGGGGGGTGAAGCATTGACTGGAGGGATAAGGTGATAAATGGAAGGATAAGGTAATAAATGGAGGGATAAGGTGGGTGGAATTAATGGAAGGTAGGAGGCGGTGAATGAGGGGGATATGACTGGGCAGAAAATTATGGGAGAGGATTATGAAATGCTAGGGAAGAAGGAATGTATTTTGGAGTTGGTTATTGATATTATTGTGGTTTGGAGTTTGGAGAGGACAGTTGCAGGGGGCACCAGGTTGCTGGGAGTTTTGGGCTCGGGGGCCAGGAATCCTCATGGAATCCTGGAGCTAGGGAGCCTTAAAGGCTGCTCCTAGCTGGTTGGGTGGTTAGTCGGTTTTGGGTAGGGTTTGGTCAGAGCATCAGGCTAGGAAAAACAACGGAGAGGATAGCTGGATATTGGGATAATAACATCAGACAGAGGTATTTTTATTTATGAATTTGCTGGGTTATGTGATGATTATGTAATTTATTTTCATGCTGTGGATAAATTTAATTTTTGTTGAATATTAAATGCTTATATGATGATTAATGAATTACTTATGCGTTAAAATAAATTTTATGTTTAATTGTATGAATTTTATTAGGCTTTGTTAATTTATGGTCCCTACACATGGTATCAGAGTTGTAGTTCACAATTTGGGGCCAAGGGCCTACCCACCTACCCAGAATTAACCAAAAATAACCACTAAAACCCTATATTTACAACCCTTCAACAACCAAAGATAGCCCAGAAATGATACAGAAACCCCATGAAGAGAACTACCTAGAAACCCTAAAGAAAAGAGTGAGTGTAGCAGGGAAACAAGACCCCACACATCCCTTGTTCCATTCATCTTCTACCTAACTTGCAAATGGCAAAAAAAAAAAAAAGAGTCTGGTTACACAGATAGAAGAAATATGTTTTGTTGCAATTGATAAAATCTAATATATATATATAATCATATTGTATATAAAAAAATAATAATAAGAAGAATGTTGACAAGCCATTTCTTCAAGGGATTTGGTTCTTGACACTGTTGACAGTTCCTTTATGTGGCTCCTAGATTTATATCTTCCTACTAGATGATAGACTATAAGATTATAGACATCAACTTTTAGTTGTTAGATCTGATAGATTTGATCTGTGTCTATTGGAGAAGCATTTGTGGCCTCACTATGTATTGGATTTGCGTTTATTGGAGTAGCATTTGTGCCCTCACTATGTATCGACTCTGATGTACCTAGTAGTCCCTTCACCTATCAAAAGAATACAGATTATAATGATTATCAGTTTAAACATATAAAGTCATTTATGGCCCTGAAAAAAAAAAGGAAATCGTATGGATATGTTGTATGATTAAAACCTCTGCATTGTTTTCTGCATTCTTCAACAATTGTAACAAAAATTAAATAGACTTGACAGGCCAGTGGCCCTGGTCATTTGAATGTCGAGACTTTGCTTGGGCAGTAGGTCCTACCCCCACAAAAGCGACGGAAAGGTATTGCTTTCTTATGGGCAAGCACATCCTCAAAATAGGCTTTAGCCTTGGCCACAAGTAACTTCTTCACAACTTGAGCTATTTCTCGAGTATTCTGTCAATTAAACATAATGAAAAATATTAAATTGTTGCACTATTTTATTGGGTCATTTCGTATGAGGCATGGCACATGTTTTTTCTACCATGGGCATGGAGATACCTAAGGGATAGACACCCTTTTTACAGAGCCAAAACCCAGCAAGCACCGAGATCATCGGCAGCAGGTAGACACCCTACCCATACCGAGCCAAGGAGACACAAGACAGGCTGTTATAACCCCTTGACATATTGATAAAGAAAACCCGACCATAGTAGGAGTCGAACCCACGACTTTTTGATCCGAAGTCAAACGCACTAATCCACAAAAATATAGAAAATAGAGTGCATAGCCAAGACATAAACCATACACAACTCAGGTCACACACAACCCAGTATAGAGCGCATAGCCAAGACATAAACCATACAAAACTCAGGTCACACATAGCCCAACATAGAGCACATAGCCAAGACATAAACCATACACAGAGCACAATGCCAAACCCACCATACACAGAGTGCAATGCCAAACCATACAGCCCAGCCAAGGTAGAAGAACCGCG
>ML794009.1:102422-118718 GCA_009831015.1 Picea engelmannii
TTTCAAGTGTAATTACATATCATTTTAATATAAAAAAATATATAAACAAAAGAAATAATAATAAAATATCATTTGATATATTAAAAAAAAAAAAAATCAAATTAAAGTTCAATTAAAGTGTAATTATTAAGTTTAATAAAGCTTAATTATGAAGTTTAAAAAAAAGGGGAGGTTTAATTATTGAGTTTAAGTAAAGTTAATTAGTTTAATTTAAGGTAAAATAAAGATAATTTAGTTTTAATTCGAGGTAAAGTAAAGTTTAAATTTATTTATTTTTTATTCTAAAATTTAGAACTAATCTAAGCTTTAAGCTTAAATTGAGTTCAAGCCCTAAGTTTAATTTTGAAATAAAAAGGAGGGCATAATTAGGTTTAAGCTTTAATTGAGTTTAAGCCCTAAGTTAAATAATAAAATATTAGTTAAGCTTTAGTTATATATTTAAATTTCGCTTAAAACAAAATTAAAGTAGTCTTTTAGTAACTAATAAACTAGAATGATTAATTAATTAAGTGAGTGATCAATGTTAACGATAAATTATGATTAGAAATCATGTTAATTAGTTTTAAGTGAAAAGTTTAAAGGACTTAGACCAAGATAAGCGGGAGGAAGCTTCATGTGCACTAGGCAGGTAAGTTAGAGAAATTGGTGAGTATGGCGCAAAGCTAGCATAGCTACGAGGTGAGAGGGTCAATAGTTTTCTTAGGCAATGACACCAAGCTTAGATGCTTAACCCTAACCTAGCCACTCCCCTAAAGAGAGTAACGTCTGTTTACAGACAAGTAAAGAAAAACTTATGCCTAACCCTATTTTCTAGTTTAAGTTGTGCAAATATTGAAACATCCTTGAACTCACCCTGACAACTTTGGTTGATGCAGGTTAAATCATACAGGATGGTTAGGACTCGAGGGAATCGAGGCAGAGGAGCATCGTCACAGGCACCGCCAACACCACCAGCGCTGCCGCCACCATCGCCTGAACTAGCTCTCATACTGTGCTCTTTGGAGGCCATAAATGAGACTTTAAAGGGGCGTCAACCAGCAGGGATCGAAGTGGAGCCACCACCATCTGGAACGGGTAATATAGAAGCATCGAGGGATTCAGGGGGAGGACCTCCACCCAAAGACATCACTAGAGAACTGCAAAAGGTCAAACTTCCGGAGTTTGTCGGGGGTCGTGCCAGTGAATGCGCAGAAGCATGGTTGGAAGGCATGACAAGGTGTTTTTCCTTAAGGGACTATGCATCCACCTCAAAGGCAAAGATAGCGATTTTTCAATTGAGAGACAGTGCCTTGAACTGGTGGGGCAACCTGGAAAGGCAACTGCATCTTACCCTAGACACCGTATCTTGGGAACTTTTCGAGGAGAGGTTTTGAAGGAAATATCTGCCAGCTTACTATGAGGAACAACAGGTAGGATCATTTCATGCTCTAGTACAAAGAAACAGGACCGTAGAAGAATATGAGATCAGGTTTATGGAATTGGTCAAGTATGTTTCATATATGGATAATGACCAACGACAGGAAGAATGCTTTGTCTATGGGTTGAACCCTAAGATAAGGGCTATGGTGCAGATGTGGAAACTGTCTTTAGTAGCGGAAGCTGTGGAAAATGCACGTTATGTGGAGGAACACATGAACTTAACCGAAGGTACGAAACCAACCTTTTCGCATCGCCCTGGATTCGTGGGAAAGACCCCTAGGACATTTCCTAGGGGAGGGGGCTCAAGGCCACCTCCATATGGTAACAGAGTCACACCAAGGACAGTAGCCACAGGGATTTCAATGGCAATGAGTGCAACATCTCGTTCATCACCAACGACACAGACAGGTCCACGACCATCTCAGGGAACAACTAGTAGGGGCAGGGATTCCGGGGGAAGGAACTCGTTTCAGAGACAATCAGAGAACAGTGCACAGGTTCAATATCATGTTACCTTTTGGGGATGTGGAGGACTGCATTACCAGCGTGACTACCTAGAGTCACAATAACGATTTGTGCATAGAGAAGGAAAGGCCCCGATGGGAAGAGCAAGTAGCACCCACCAGATTTACGCAGCAGTTAATAATCGCCAAGACGAACATCAATCCATGGTGGTGGAGTCATCAAGTACGCTAAATCATATCAATGTAAATATTTTATTTGATTATGGTGCTACAGATAGTTTCATTTCACCATCTGCATTAGAAAAGAGTGGGTTGGCATCCTATGAGCATGATGACTTTGAACAAGTCGAGATGGCTTCAGGGGAAAAAAAAGCGGTAGGAACTAGCGTTGATAATTGTATAGTAGACCTAGGAGTGTGTACTACCAGCTTGAAGGTATACGTCACTGCTCTCGGGGTGTATGACCTAATCATTGGAATGGATTGGTTAGAATCTCATCAAGCTTTGGTAGATTGTTTCACAAAAAGGGTGCTCTGTGTAGATGACAAAGGAAGGCCAGTAGAGATCCAGGGTGTACGGTGAAATGTGTCATTACGCTTTATCTCAACTATGAAGGTTAAGCGATGCTTGAGGCAAGGGTGTCGACTATATGTAGTGGAAGCAGTGAATAAAAGGAAGGGACCCTCATTAGATTAGTACCCGGTATTGTCAGAATTTAAGGATGTTTTTCCGAACGAGTTACGCGGGTTACCTCCTGAGAGGGAGCTTGATTTTACTATTGAGCTAAAACCTGGTGCAGAGCCAATTTCAAAGACTCCATATTGGATGACAATGCCGGAACTTTTTGAGTTGCAAATGCAGTTGAAAGAGTTATTATACTTAGGGCCATAAGGCAAAGTGTCTCACCTTGGGGCGCACCAGTAATTTTTGTGAAGAAGAACGATGGTTCCTTACGACTGTGTATAGATTATAGGGACTTGAATCATGCTATAGTGAAAAATAGGTACCCAATGCCACGAATAGATGACCTCTTCGATCAGATGAAAGGAGCAGCGGTATTCTCAAAGATCGATTTGCGATCCAGGTATCATCAGTTAAGGATTAAGGAAGGCGATATTCCTAAAACTGCCTTTCGAACTCGGTTTGGACATTAACAGTTTGTCGTAGTACCTTTCATATTGACCAATGCACCAACAGTATTCATGAGCCTCATGAACGACGTATTTCAGAAGTACTTAGACTATTTTGTACAAGTCTTCCTAGATGACATCCTCATCTATTCCAAGAACGAAAGAGAACATGAGGAACACTTACGAGTGGTGTTGTCCTACCTTAGAGAGAACAAATTGTATGGGAAGATGTTGAAGTGTTCCTTCTTTCAGAAAGAGATCCACTGTTTCGGTTATATCATTTCCAATGAAGGAGTCTCTGTGGACCCAGAAAAGGTAAAGGCCATTATGGAGTGGCCAGTGCCGAAAAATGCCCATGAGGTGAGAAGCTTCATGGGGCTAGCAGGTTATTATCAGAGATTTGTGGAAGGATTCTCTAAAATAGAGAAACCCATCACCACTTTGCAGTGTAAGGGGGTCAGGTATGAATGGACAGAAGAATGTGATAGTGCATTCATTGATATTAAGAGGTTACTAACTAGTGTGCCAATTCTACGAGTGTCGGATATGGAAAAGGACTTCACAGTCTGCACGGATGCCTCGAAGCAAGGGTTGGGGGCCGTGCTAATGCAGGATGGAGGAGTGATGGCTTATGCATCAAGGAAGTTGAAGAAACAAAAAGAGCTTTACGCCACTCATGATTTAGACTTGGTAGCTGTAATGATAGCTCTGAAACTTTGGAGGCACTATCTTGTGGGGTGAAACTTTGAGCTCAAAACGAACCATCAAATTTTAAAACATCTCTTCACTCAAAGGGATCTGAATGCCAGACAAAGGCGATGGAGTGAGTTTATGAGTGAGTATGATTTTGGTATTTCATACATCAAGGCAAAGGAAAATGTGGTCACAGATGCCTTGAGTAGGAGACCACGTGTCTTCTCCTTGGTACCTTTAAAGGTCAATCCGAGGGAACATGTGTTGACACAAATCCAAGGAGACAGTTGGTATTTAAAGGTTACTTCAAACCTCCAGAGTGGGAGGCAATTAGATCCAAAGTATGAAGGATATAGTCTAGAAGCAGACAAACTGTTAAGATATCGAGGAAGGATGTACATCCCTGAAGATGGGGATATTTGAAGCATCATACTGAAGGAAGCCCATAGAGCACTTTATTGTGCGCATCCGGGTGTGAAGAAGATGTATGCAAACATGAGGAAGCTCTTCTTATAGGTAGGCATGAAGCGTGATGTAGTCCATTTAATCACCAAGTGCCTAGAGTGTCAACAGGTGAAAGCCAACCACCATCACCCGACAAGCCTCCTACAACCACATGATGTTCCTATGTCCAAGTGGGAAGTCATTTCTATGGATTTTGTTGTGGGGTTTTCACTCACATCTCATAGACACAATTCCATTCTTGTGATAGTTGATAAGTTAACCAAGAGTTATCACTTTATTTTGGTTAGAGACACTTATGATGTCACTGATGTGGCACGTGTGTTTGTAATTGAGGTTATCCATTTGCATGGGAAACATAAGAATATCATTTCAGATAGGGACTCCATATTCACTTCTAGGTTTTGGACAAGTTTACAGTCAGTGTTGGGGACTCAATTGAACTTAAGCACAATTTATCATCCTGAAACAGATGGGCAAACTGAGAGAGTGAATCAAGTCATGGAAGACATGCTTAGGATGTATGTCATGGGTAATCAAACCCAGTGGGAGAAGTACCTACCTTTGGTAGATTTTGCCTACAATAACAATTTTCATAGCTCCATCGGAATGCCACCCTATGAAGCTCTGTATGGAAGGCCATGCAGAACGTCATTGAGTTGGGATAGATTAGAAGATCGAGTAACAGTTGGGTCAGAATTGATTCAAGAGATGGAGGAATAGGTGATTCAGATTAGGCAGAGACTAAAGGAAGCACAGGATAGACAGAAAAGTTATGCGGATGCACACAGGACTGATCGAAGTTATAAAGTGGGAGATCAGGTTTTCATTCGTAGTAGGCCTAATAAGAGTACCATATGGTTCGAAAAGGGGACAAAGTTGTCACCTCGATTTATAGGACTATTCAGAATCCAAGAGAAAATTGGACCCATTCCCTATCGTCTCGTACTGCCACCCTACTTGCATAAAACTCATAATGTTTTTCATGTATCTGTTTTACGTCATTATGTTGTTGTTGAATCACATAAACTAAATTGGAAGGAATTGCAGGTATCAGACGTGGGAAATCTCACGGTAGAACCATTATGCATATTGGACCATAGAGTCTGACATCTTAGGAACCGTCGGGTAGACCAAGTTAAGGTCCAATGGGACAAGTATAGTCTAGGATCTGTTGCTTGGGAAGACGCCGAGACATTACGAAGAGACTATCCCTCACTTTTTTGACCACCTCAAGAATATGTTTCTCGAAGGTTGGGTGTATGTAACACCACCTTTTGACTTAGACAGCCAGGATTACCTGAGGCGTACACTTTTATTTTCTATTCACAGTGAAACTATTAAATGATACACTTAAACTTTTTAAGACATATGAACCTTTATGAATGTTTAAATATATTTGGATAATGATAGATATGATGCAATCTACTATGTGAATGTAAATTTTATGAATGTTTAAATGTTATTGATGATGATGGATATGATGTGATATATTGTGTGAATGAGAATCCTATGAAGGTTTAAATGCTATTAGAATGATGTTGGATATGATGCAATCTATTTGGTAAAAGATAATTTTATGAATGGGTGTCGAAGTTGAATTATGGGATATTATGAGATCTATTTCTAACTTGAAAAACTTTGATGTTAAGTTGTTGGTACATGGATACCGAATTGAAATGATGGTTGTATGCAATTACATGATGATAATGCATAGAAATGTATGAGTTTGTGTTACAGACTAATCTGCAGGTTATGGGCTATGAAATAGCCAAGGGATAATAATGATGAAAGTAAATGACATGACCATTGGTCAAGAAACAATATGGTATGAATCCTTGTATGTGAAAATTATATTGGTTTGGATACATTGCTATGATATGTGGACTAGTGCAGGATTTTAGGTGATGAGACTACCCAAAACCAAATAAACGATGACAAAACTCCCAGCAACATGGTGCCACTGTATATTCCATTGTAGGGTGTGGAGCCTAGTGCTGTTAGGAGGGGTGGAGGCATTTCCCACCATGTATCCTCCGAAACCTAAAGTCATGGGAGGACGGTGTTAGCTTGCGTTCCCCTAGATGTGGGATGATGATTGTCAGTTTTCTGTTGGGGAAGCTTGGTCAAGATAGTGACACTTCCTCTTACGGGTTCTATTTGGAGTTAGGTCAATATAGTTGATGCTCCAAGATAGTCCAGCAGAGGAAGGATAGGAATGAATATGGAAGTAAGTTAGGGAGGAAGGATGAGTAGAAATAGTTGAGAGAGTATGGATATTTGTCTTATGGTGGAAATTATTGTTTTTCCCTTCTGAAAAGAAAAGGTGTATATATGAATATTCATAATTACGTAACTAAACCACAATTGTCTAAATAAAATTGTTGAACTAGATAATTGTAATTAAAAGGATTTCGTAAACATTTGATTGGTTTATCGTCTTTTATAAAAGAATAGTCTTGTTGATTGGATTGGATGCATACCTAAATTACTATAAGGGTGATAGTTATTGATTATTAGTACATGCACGAGACTTGTATGTACTAGCTACACATGCATTTCTTGTATATGTACACTAGTATGTATGAGTTTTCTTGGCTTACTTACTAATAATGTCAGTTAATTGTTATGAATGTGTGAACCATGTTTCTTTTCCTTTGTATCATGAAATACCTTAACTTTGGGACGAAGTTTCCTCGAGGGTGGGTGTATGTAACAACCCTGGTTAAATAGTTGCATAGGGTTTATTAAGTATAGTTAATTAAATAATTAATTGTCTTAATGTGTATTAGTTAAGTAATGATTAACTATTAATAATATTATTTATTTATTTATTGTTTAATAAATGTCGATTAATTAATTAATTGATTACTTAACACATTTAAAGGTTTGGGTAATGAATTAAAGGACTTAATAACTTTAATTTATTATTATAAGACTTTATGTAGGCAAGGGGGGGATGAAGCATTGAGTGGAGGGATAAGGTGATAAATGGAAGGATAAGGTAATAAATGGAGGGATAAGGTGGGTGGAATTAATGGAAGGTAGGAGGTTGTGAATGAGGGGGATATGACTGGGTAGAGGCTTACGGGAGAGGATTATGAAATGTTGGGTAAGAAGGATTGTATATTGGGGCTGGTTATTGATATTATTCTGGTTTGGAGTTTGGAGACGAAAGTTGTAGGGGGCACCAAGTTGCTGGGAGTTTTGGGCTCGGGGGCCAGGAATCCTCACAGAATCCTGGAGCTAGGGAGCCGGAAAGGCTGCTCCTAGCTGGCTGGGTGGTTAGTCGGTTTTGGGCAGGGTTTGGTCAGAGAATCAGGTTGGGCAAAGCAGCAGAGAGGATAGTTGGATATTGGGATAATAACATCAAACAGAGGTATTTTTATTTATGAATTTGCTGGGTTATGTGATGATTATGTAATTTATTTTCATGCTATGGATAAATTTAATTTATGTTGAATATTAAATGCTTATATGATGATTAATGAATTACTTATGCGTTAAAAGAAATTTTATGTTTAATTGTATGAATTTTATTAGGCTTTGTTAATTTATGGTCCCTACAAGACCATACAATGCTTTCTTTAATTTGCAGACATAGTCTTCATTTTTGGATAACATAAATCCTTCAGGTTGTTCTATATAAACTTCATCTTCTAGATTTTCATTTAAGAATGTTGATTTGACATCCATTTGATATATTTTGAAGTTATTAAAGCATGCACATTACAAGAAAATTTTAATAACTTCTAATCTAGATATTGCGTCAAATGTTTTCTCAAATTCAATCCCTTCTACTTGTGCATATCCTTTACACACTAATCTTGGTTTATTACTTACAATTTGACTCTCTTAATTAACTCTATTTTTTAAAATCCACTTGGTCCCTACCACATTTTTGTCTTTTGGTCTTGGGACAAGTTCCTAGATCTGATTCTTCTCTATTTGATCAATCTCTTCATTCATGGATTTAATCCAATCTTCATCTTTGCTATATTCTGTAAATGTTTTGGGTTCTATTAGGGAGATAATTTCTTGTTATGATTCATATGTTAGCCTTCTTCTTGTTTCAACTCGAGAATTTTTGTTGCATATGATTTGAATTTCAGGATGATCTCGTTGTACTCTTCTTGAAGGTCATTTTGACTCTTTTCTTGGTGATTCTTCCTCTTCGTTTTCTTCTTCACTTTATGATTCTTCTTCTTGTATTTCTTCAGTTTCTTCATCATCATCACCATCTCTTCTTCTTTCATCAACATGTAAATTGTCTTGATATTTGATTCTTTTTTATGTTAGATCATCTAACTTTACATTTGAACTTTCCATAACTTTGTGCATCCTTAGATTTTAGCATCTGTAGGCATTTTTATTGGATGAGTAACCAAGAAATATACCTTCATCTGATTTGGAATCAAATTTTCCTATATGATCATCACTTTTTTCATAGAATTTGCTCCCAAAGACTCTGAAGTGTTTTATTGATGTTGGTCTGCCAAACCACAACTCATATGGTGTCTTGTCATGGTTAACTCTAAGTTGTTCTCTATTAAGTATATATAATGTTGTATATACTGCTTCTCTCCAATATTTATCTAGGAGTTTGGATTCATTTAACATAGTTCTAGTTGTTTCTTGGATAGTTCTAGTTTTCCTTTCATCAACTCCATTTTGTTGAGAATTTCTTGGAGCTAAAAAGTGTCTTTTAATTCCATGAGTTTCAGAAAACTCATTGAACTCATTTGAGGTAAATTCCCCTCCATTTTCTAATCTTAGGCACTTGATTTGAGATCAATATCATTTTCAACATGTGCTTTGAAGGCTTTGAATTTTTTGAATGCTTCTTATTTGTCTTTAAGAAAAGATACCCAAGTCATCCTTGTATAGTCATCAATGAATACAATGAAGTAATGTTCACCTTGCATCCTTTTAGTTCTTGTTGGTCCACATAGGTCAATGTGAACAAGTTCTAATGGTTTTGATGTAGAGTATTCTTGTGTCTTGAATGTTACTCTTGTCTACTTTTCATGTTGGCAGTGCCTACAAACAGAGTTTGAAGGTTTAATAATCTTTGTCATATCTATCACAACTTCCCTTTTACTAACTTTTATCAAATTGTCAAAACCTATATGTCCCATTCTTTTGTGCCATATCCAACTTTCATCTATTTGGCTCATGCAACATTTTTCATCTATTTGGTGTCCTGGGTGCAACAACCACTAATTTTCCTGATCCTTCTTTTATAATTTCACATTTTTTAGAGTCAAATATGAGTATGTGTCATTGATCACATGTCTGACTCACACTGAGGAGATCAAGCTTCAGATTTTCAACTAATATCACATTTTTTTCTTTAGCTCTATTATTTTCCAGACTAACTATACTCTTTTCAAGTATCTTGGCATAGACATTATCTCCAAAAGTAACTCTTCATTTTTGTTTCCTTTTTAGGCTAAGGAATTTATCTTATTCTCTTGTTATATGATTTGAACATCCACTATCAATGTACCATTGAATCCTTTTATCTTTAGCATATATGGATAACTTAATTTTTTTCCTTTTCTTCCATTTTTTTCTTTCCATGTCTTCTTATGTTTTTCTTCTTGAATGTTGGAGGTCTTTATGGGATGTTTTGGTAGTCTACAATCACTAGCTTTGTGACCATAATTGTTGCATTTGCAGCATTCAACATTGTAATCTTGTAATGGAGAGAATGAATTATAGTTTTTATTCTTTTGATTATTATTATTTTTGTTGTTCTTATAACCATAACTTTGAACATTATATGATTGTTCTTTCCATAATCTCTACAATGTAATGCTTTAAGCCCAAAATTATTGCAAGAGTAACAATAGCCAAGAAAGTGATGTTGATACCTTTTGGGGGGATTTCTTATTATAGTTGTATTCCTTATATATTTATTTTATTTTGAAGGGAGAGAAGATTTATGTTGATTAGAATCAGTTTTTATTTTGCTTTCTTCCTTTTTGAAAGATCTCTAAAGGGAAACGACATAACGTTTTGGATTTTTGTCAGTTTTATTAGATGTAGAGTTAGATCCTTTATTAGAATTATTTTGATCATAAGCTAGCCCTGAATTATTGCTTGATGATCTTTGACTGTTAAGAATATTATCCAATATTCTTGAATTGTTTTCAAATCTTGATTGATTGTTTCTTTTTTCAAATTCTATTTTTAGAAAAATAATTTCAGCCTCTAGCTTTTCACAGTTTAGTTGTTTTTCATTGAGTTGTTTACTTATGACCTCTTCAATTATTTTGGCTTCTTAGAGTTGAGTCTTTAAGTCAATAATTATTTGTTATGATTCCCTGATGGTTATTGAAATTTCCTTTTCTCTTGATTTTTTTTTCTTCATGTTCTAATAGTTGTTCTCTTAATGATTTGTTTTTCTTTTTATATTTTCTTAGTTCTTCAAGAGCCCTAATAAGTTCTCCTTCAAGCTATACTTCTCCTTCAAATTCAGATTTTTCTTCATTATCATCAACAACATTATTTTGGGTTTCTATGCCCATAAATAAAAGTTTTGTCTCTTCATCTTCACTCATGTCAGAAGAACTATTGTCTTCTTTGTGGAAGAAGTTTTTTTTTTTCTTGTATAATTTCTTCTTGTTCCCAGTTTTATCTTTTTTATATTCTTTATGATTTTGAGTTTCTTCATCATCACTTTGTTCATGCTTTGGATAGGGACATTTGGAGGAAAAATGTCCAATTTTTCCATAGTTAAAACATTTGAGGGGTAACTTCCCTTTGTATTTCCCAAACTCTTTCTTGGGTTTCCTTATAAATTTATCCTCCTCTTCATCTGATATGTACGAGTGATTTTCATTTGGCACATGCTCATTGTTCTTTGTTGCTTTTGATGCTTTGAAGTTGTTTCCCATTTTTATGACTTTTCTTTCCTAGTTCTCATTTTGTGGGCTATAAGGATCCCATGAAGTTCATCCATTATAATTTTTTCAAGGTATTTTCGATCTTCCAAGATAGATGCCTTGGAATCATATCTCATTGGTAATGATCTCAACACCTTTTGGACAATAATTTTGTCTTTTAGCTATTCTCCTAATGCTCTGATTGAATTGACTATTTCATCTACTCTTTGAAAATAGTATGCATTGTTTTCTTCCTCTTTCATCTTCAGAATCTCAAACTTCCCTCTGTATGTTTGAAGTTTTTATTGCTTAAATTTTCCATATCCTTCATATATGAATTTAAGTTTGTCCCAAAGTTCTTTTACTAATTTACAATGCATCACTTTTACAAATATAAGATTTTCTAATCCACCCATAATTGCATTAACAACCCTTGAATTATCACTGCAGACATTATTTTCAACAACATATGAAGGTGCAATAGTTGGTGCAGTGTAACCATTTACCATAGATAGCCTAACATCACATCCAAGATCCATCAGATAAATTCTCATCCTTATACTCCAAAATTCATAATCATTTCCTTTGAACAATGGGGATTTGTTGGAGGACAATCCTTCTTGTTGATCCATTGGATTTCTCATAATATTCCTTCAAGTGGTTAGACTGTGGTGAAGGAACCTACTCTGATACCAATTGTTGGAATTTTGTTCAATACTAAGAGGAGGGGGTGAATCAATGTTTCTTTCTTTTTCAAATTAAATTAATTATTGATTAATTTATAACAATTTATCGAAAAGAATGTATAGAAATTTGAATTCTAAATGTAAAAATCATAAAAATTATATTTCATTTACAAGTTAAAATTTGTAAGAGACACCAATCTCTCTTCTTTTGAGCAAAAACTCAAGGAAACACCAATCCCGTTTTTTCCAAGAACCAACTTGAGGAAGAAACAACTCCCTATAAATCAAGCTCCAACTTGTAGAGGTCTACAATACTCTTTTTTTCAAGCACCAACTTGAGGAAGCACCAACTCCTTGTTGCAGGCTTCAACCTATAGAGGACTTCAATCCTCCCTTGATCCTCCCTTCCACCCTCAATTCATGTGAATGTTTCAAGTTCTTCCTTGGACTCTGTCTGTGTTTTGATATTATGAATTAGACCATAGAGACATCGTCCTTTTATCATATCTTTATGTTTAAATAATATTCCAATAGGTGTATGATATTTGAATCATTGTGTCTCTTTGAAAAAGAGAACTAATTCAATGTTCTTCTTCATAAAGTTAATATTATTATTTATCACTACAACAAAATAGGCCATTAGCGCCTATAATAGCATCTTAATTTAGTGTATTTGAGTGCATGAATTGGGTTGATTGGATGGTGCAAAACCCGACGCTAAACGACGTGTTCAGTTGGGCGTCGGGTTTAGTGCCTAGTTTAGCTCTTGGTTTAATGCCTAGTTTAGCTCATGGTTTATCACCTATTTTATCTCCTAGATTAGTTCCTAGGATAGCTCCCAAAGTAGCACCTAAAATAGCATCATAATTGGCAGTTTTCTCCTGGTTTAGTGCCTAGTTTAGCTCTTGGTTTAGCGCCTAGTTTAACTCTGGGTTTAACACCTAGTTTAGCTCCTGGTTTAGCGCCTATATTTTCTCCCAATCATGCTTCTTGTTTTTCTTCTGGTGTAGCATCAAAAATGACTTCTATTTTGGCTTCCAAATTTATGCCAAGATGTGCTTCCAATATTGCATCTTTTTTTGCTTCTAAAATTGCTTCCAATTTTACTGCTTTGTTTGCTACCTGAAATACTTATTTTTTTTCTCCTTAGGTGGTGCCAAGGTTTTCTTCTAGTTTGTCTTCCATTGTTTCTTCTGGTTTGGATTCCATTATTGCTTCCATTTTTTCTACCAAAAATGCTTATCTTTTTGCTTCCAAAGTGCCACTAGGTTTTTCTCCTTAATTAGCACTGGAGTTTGATTCCATAATTGCTTCTTTGTTAGCTCCATGGTTTGCTTCCTTTTAGTTCCAAGGTTTGCTTCCTTTTTAGCCCCTGGTTTTGATTCTTTTTTAGGTCCAGGTTTTGCTTCCTTTTAGTGTTGGTATTTGCTTCTTAATTAGCATCCAGTTTTGTTTCTTGTTAAACAATCAATTTAGCTTCTTGCTTAGATCCATAAATAGCTCCAAGTATGGATTCAAATTTAATTTTGAGTTTTAATTCCATTCTAGAGCCACATTTTTCTTCCATTTTAACAACTCATATTGTTGCATCCTTTATAGCTTTCATTTATTAATTTAACTTTTTTTATTTCAATTTAATTAGTTAAATATATCATGCATCTTAAAAAACTTATATTATTGTAGAGTAATTCATATTGCATTTGAAGTATTTTATATGATAGATTTTATAAAGAATTTTTAGGCAAATGAAAATCCATACAAACTAACAACATAATTATACTTATTAAATCTCCATATAAATAAAATCTACAACATACATGATATATAAAATAACAAGATAATGATTATAACATGATCATCATCTATAATTAAAACTAGTCAAATATAGCAATATTAGATAAGTATCATGTCAAACAACTTATATCTTTAATACTGATAAGATTATCATCATATATTGATCTAAAAATGAAGAAGACTTGTAATCATGAAATTATTTGCAAGATTTAATTCATGTGTAAAAATGCAAATGGATCAAATTTACAACACAAATTTTATAGAAATACTCATCAAAGATGCATATAAACAGCAGCAATAAACAGTGAACATAAAACACATAACACAACAAATGATAAAGGAGTTCACCCCTCTCTTGGGCTACATCTCCTGGTCTAGCTTCCAATGGATTATTTGTATTATTTTATAAAAGTGCTAAAAAATGTGCTTTACAATACTCAAAATTCCAAATAGATGGCTCCAATGGCTCCAGAATGTCCAAAAACCCCTAGCTGGGCTTTTTCGGCACCTCATTTGGCCAAAAAATGAAGAAGATAGGCTTCCTGGAAGTCCTCCTTCAAACTTGATGTCTCTGCATCGACAAATTGCGCCCTTGTTGGCTCAACCTAGCCCCCACACTCTTTTATGCATAAAAACCTAGCAACAGGTACAACTGCACAACTGATACAAACTGTCACACGGTTACGTGCTGGCCCTTAACTGTCTAAGGCCTGTGATCATGTGAAGCACCATACAACCGCACGAATATATATAAAGGGCCAAATTTCAAATGGTTAGAAACAAAGGTGTGCCCATGGTCACATCGCATACCATGTGACTAATGGCTCATATGAAAAGGCTATACAATAGGGCACACATATAGTAATGTGGTTACAATGTATACACGCGGGACCGGGGGCCGGGGCTAAGCCCCGACCTGGTCTGTGCCCACCATACAATACATATCAACTTAAATATAATGTGCACCATTTATATTACAAGGCACATGTGGTGGCATGCCATTCAACAGCCCATCCCAAGTCTCTTCCCCTTCTCAGAGGTCGCGGGGTCGAGTTCTGCTGAATGCACAAATTTTAGACCAATAGGTGTGTGACACGCAACATCCATTGATTGGGCCACATGTCTCCATCTCGTTCACTGCAAACATGCCATGTCATATGCCAACTATCCACACAATTTCCTGCCATGTGTCGTACAACCTTCCACGTGTCATACGATCTGCCACGTCAGCGTCCATACAGACTGTACAGTCAACATCCCTTTTTTTTCCTGTTTGTCTTTTTGAACAGAACATGATATCTCTCGCTCTTGATGTCTGTTTGAACCCAAATGAGTTTCGTTGGGTTTGTAATGACGAGGCCTATGCTCTCATTCGATTTGAAGCGATTCTGAGCACTTTGAATTTTGATCAAAATTTGATCCCCTAGATCACACCTCCCCATTGGAAAGCTTTTGGACCTCCAAAAGACTATTTTCAGTCTATATGAATATGAGGGTATAGATCCCTCACCTTTCCAACCTCAATCCACTTGTCTTTGCTTGGATTTGTACCTTTAAGACCAACTCAAAGATACTCCACATTTCCTCGTTTTGAAGTTCGCATTCTCCTATCAAGGATTGTGTCTTCATGTAGTTCTGTAAGATATTATGGGGAAAAATCATCTATAGAAGGAATCTGAACATGCTCTCCTTTATCATCAATCAAAGGAGGCTCATACAATTTCAAATTCTCAACATTAACAACTGCACACATTTGCATATAAGGAAGCAAATCTAAACGAAAGGCATTGTTACCAATCTTGTTGATAATCTTGAAAGGACCATATTGAATTGGTTTGAGTTTTTTACCTTCTCCTTTAAGCCTATCCTTACTAATGTAAAGCCAAACTTCATCTCCAACTTGGAAACTGTGATCAACACGATGCTTGTCATGTCTTGTCTTGTACTTGGCTTGACTCTTTTCCAACTGCTCTTGCACCATTTGATGTATCGTCTAAATTTGTTCAATGAACTTTTCTGCCCTATCAATGTCATATTGACCATCAATAGCAATATCCTTCCCAAAGATAAAATCTAAAGGAGATTTGGGCAAATAGCCAAAACATGCTTCAAATGGTGACGTTTGAGTAGAAGAGTGCTTAGCTTGATTGTAAGCATGTTGAATGTAGTGTAAATGCTCATCCCAAAGTTTAGGATGCTTGTTGCAATAACCATGAAGAAGATGCACCATTGTTCGATTTACCACTTCTATTTGAACATCGGTTTGCGGATGAAAATTTGTGCTCTTTTTTAGTTTGGTGTCCATGAGTGCCCATAAACTCGACCAAAAACATCCAACAAATCGAGAATCCCGATCAGAAATAATGGATTTAGGCAATCCAAAATGCACCCAAACATTTTGAAAGAACATTTGTGTCGTTTGTTCAGCTGTAACCTGCTTCTTACAAGGCATCAAAATACACATTTTTCTAAAGCGATTAACCACAACATAAAGATAATCATGATTTCGTCTAGATATAGGTAGACCTCCTACAATGTCCATAGAAATACTTTCCCAAGGACAAGAAGGAACCAGAAGTGGAGTATACAAACCCAACTTTCGATTGCTAGGTTTTCTTGTGGCACATAATGAACATCCTCGAACATATCTTGAAACACTTTCATTCATTTTAGGCCAATAGTAGTACCTTTGCAAATTAGCCACTGTCTTGCCTACACCAAAATGACCAGCAATAAGAGAAGAATGGGCTTCTCTTAT
>ML794009.1:122000-174394 GCA_009831015.1 Picea engelmannii
TATGCCAATGGGTAAAATTGTCTTTTAATTGCAACAATAAAATCATTCCAAGAGGTTAAAATTTTACCATGTTTCTTCATTTCCTCCTGAGTCTTGGATTCCCACCAAATGAGTGTTGCACTATCCAATCTTAAAGAAGCAAGTTGAATCTTAGTTTCATCATCTTGAATTTTTTGCATCCTACAATACACCTCAATCTGACGAACCAATTATCTAATTTCTCAGCATTTACTTCTCCATTGTACATTGGCAATTCAAATTTAATATCAAACTTTAACATAGGAATTTGTGAAGGAGTTTTACCATGTCCTTTTGGAGAATTCGGAAGAGGTCTTGAACTGGTAGAAGAAGAAGAAGAAGAAGATGGAGGTGAGGGTGGTGGAGAAGCACCATTCCCTCCATTTCCATTTGGAGTTTTATCACCACTGTCTCCCTTGTGCTTTGAAGGGTTGGAGCCTTCACCTTGAAATCCTGTGTTCCTTTCCATCAAGATTTTCATCATCTCTCTCATTTCCATGACATCCTTTCTGAGATCTTCATCTTCTGCAGGAATATGTTCATGACTCTCTTCATGAGCCATACTTGGTGAATGCCTCCTTGAAACTTGCGGTGATGATATAAGCTTCCTCCTTAAAGGATGAGAAATTGGATCTACAATTTTACCTTCTCCTCTTGTGAGTTTCAACCTTGTGAGCATCAGAAGACAAAACACTTGCAAATAATCAAGTCTTCAAAAACCTATGCTCTGATACCAACTTGATCTAAAAATGAAGAAGACTTGTATTCATGAAATTATTTGCAATATTTAATTCATGTGTAAAAATGCAAATGGATCAAATTTTCAACACAAATTTTATAGAAATACTCATCAAAGATGCATATAAACAGTAGCAATAAATAGTGAACATAAAACACATAACACAACAAATGATAAAGGAGTTCACCCCTCTCTTGGGCTACATCTCCTGGTCCAACTACAAATGGATCATTTGTATTATTTTCTCAAAGTGCTAAAAAATGTGCTTTACAATACTCAAAATGCCAAATAGATGGCTCCAATGGCTCCATAACGTCCAAAAACCCCTAGTTGGGCTTTTTCGGCACCTCGTTTGGCCAGAAAATGAAGAAGATAGGCTTCCTGGAAGTCCTCCTTCAAACTTGTTGTCTCTGCATCGACAAATTGCACCCTTGTTGGCTCAACCTAGCCCCCACATTCTTTTATGCATAAAAACCCAACACCGGGCACAACCGCACAACCGGTACAAACTGTTGCACGGTTACGCGTTGGCCCTTAACCGTCTAAGGCCCGTGGTCATGTGAAGTGCCATATGACCATGCAAATATATATAAAGGGCCAAAGTTCAAATGGTTAGAAACAAAGGCACGCTCATGGTCACATTGCATACCATGTGACCGACGGCTTATATGAAAATGCCATACAATAGGGCGTGCATATAGTAATGTGGTTACATTGTATACACGCGGGACCGGGGACCGGGGCTAAGCCCTGGCCCGGTCCACACCCACCATACAATACATATCAACTTAAATATAATGTGTTCCATTTATATTACAAGGCACATGTGGTGGCGCATCGGTCAGTGACCCTTCCCAAGTCTCTTCCCCTACCCGGAGGTCGCAGGGTCGAGTCCTGTTGAATGCACAAATTTTAAACCAATAGGTGTGTGAAACATGGCGACCATTGATTGGGCCACGTGTCACCATCCCATTCACTGCAAACATTCCACATCATATGCCAACTATCCACACAACTTCCTACCACATGTTGTATGGTCTGCCATGTGTCATACGGTCTGCCACGTCATCATCCATACGGACTGTATAGTCAGCATCCTTTTTTTTTGCATGTTTGTCATTTTGAACAAAATGTGATATATCTCGCTCCCAACATCTGTTTGAACCCAAACGAGTTGCGTTGGGTTTGTAACGATGAGACCTATGCTCTCATTCGATTTGAAGCAATTCCGAGCACTTTGAATTTTGAGCAAAATTTGATCCCCTGGATCATATATAACTACAAAAAGTGAAAGTCAAATATGAAAGTAGATGTAAGTCAAATGATGTAAGTCCAAATGATATAATTCAAAATGATAATTGATGTAACTCAAAATGATACAAGTCAAGATGATACATTTCCAAATGATATAAGTCAAAATGATAAAACTCAATAATATGGTATTGCATGTGAAAATGATACATATGATAATAAACATGAAAATAGGCATCATAACGATATATCAGCAATGATCCATGATGGATTCTATATGATCAATGTCATTGGCTACTACTAGCAACTCGGTCATCATCATCATCATCAATGTGATCATAATCATCATCATTCATAGTTTCTTCTGCACATACCTCATCATCATCATCTCTCATGTCTCTATCAGACCCATTATAATATGGATCTATCTCATGAGGATCAATTGGATCTTCTGGAAGACATGTGTTCTGCAAAAAAGAACATTCAAAATGAAAAGTTATTATTTATTTCATGCAATATTTAATTTTTGTTTTATATTTATAATATTACAACATATGAAACAAAACCATAATCATATTACATCATATCAAAGTGCACATACCATAATAAAATTTAAAATAAGTTGCAAATAATATGTCATTCCAAAGATGTAAAACATGCAACAATTCCAATAAATGTTAGTAAAGATCGTAAAAAAAATCATTATACATTTTAACTATCAACTGTAAATTCTATTACATAACCATTTTTTGCTACATACGATTATGTTTTACTATAAATCCTTTGACAGTTAATTGGTCTATACATCTTCTTCTCTTATATTTCACAAGTGAATATTTTTCTAGGACATTTTGGCACTGTAATATGCTTCAAAGGTCCTTTGAGAATTAACTAGTTTATAGGTAATTATGGAGATTCTCTCGATACTCATTCAACTAGACCACATCCAAATGTCAATCCTTCCAAAGAAAAAAATCAATACATAAATCCCTAAAGGGTTGAAAATTATGATAAAAATGTAATAAAAGGGTTCAAGGTGTATTGCCTTGCCTTGCCATGTCATGCCATGCCTTACCATTCGATGTATTTCCTTTCCTTTCCATGCCATGTATTTCCTTTTCATTCCTTTCCATGCCATATCTTTCCTTTGCATGCCATTCCTTCCATTTCCTTTCCTTTCGATGCATTTCCTTTCCTTATCATGCCATGCTATGCCATGCCTTTCCTTTCCATGTCTTTCCTTGCCATGCCATGCCATTTCATGCCTTGCCTTTTCATGTCTTGTCATGCCATGCCTTGCCTTTTCATGCCATTCATTTTCTTCCCTTTTCATGTCATTCTTTTCCTTGCCTTGTTGTTGCATGCCTTTCCTTCTCCTACCTTTCATTTCCATTCCATGCCTTGTCATTCCATGCCTTTCTATTGTATGGTATTCCTTTCCATTCCATGCCTCTCCATACCATACCTTGCAATGTCACGCCTTGTCTTCCATACTATCCCTTTCCATATCATGCCTAGCCTTTCCATGTCATTCCTTTCCTTTGCATTCCTTGCCATGCCATACCTTTCATTATCTTGTCTTTCCATGCCATGCATTTCCTTGTCTTTCCATGCCATGCCATGCCTTTCCTTTCCATGCCATGTCATTCCACGCTATGTCACGCCTTGCCTTTCCATGCCATGCCATGACATGCCTTGATATCGTATCGTATTCCTTTCCATGTCACACCCCTCCATACCATGCATTGCATTCACTCTCCATGCCTTGTCTTTCCATACCATGCCTTTCCATATCATGCCTTGCCTTTCCATTCCATGCCATTTCATGTCTTAGCATGCCATGCCTTGCATTGCCTTTCCTTTCCATGCCATGCATTGCCTTTCCTTGCCATGCCTTGCCTTTCCTTGCCATGCCTTGCCTTTGCATGCCTTTCCTTTTCATGCCATGACTTGCCTTTGCATGCCTTTCCTTTCCATGTCATGCCTTGCCTTTACATTCCTTTCCTTTCCATTCCATGAAATTCCTTTCTATGGTATGGTATGTCTTTACATTCCATGCCTTACAATTCCATGTCATGCATTCACTTTCCATGCCTTGTATTTCCATACCATGCCTTTCCATACCATGCCTTGCCATCACATGCCTTTCCATACCATGCCATGACATACCATGAATTTCCATACCATGCCCTGTCATTTCATTCCTTTCTATGGTATCATATGTCTTTCCATGCCATTCCTTTCCATACTATGTCTTTCCTTGCATTGTCTTTCCATACCATTCATTTCCATACCATGCATTGCCTTTCCATCCCATGCATTTTCATGTCCTGCCTTTCCATACCATACCTTGACATGCCATGACTTTACCTTTTCCTATCATTCCATGCCATGTCATGCCATGTCACCTAGTCCATGCCTAAACAAGCTTGTAACATCTCACAGAACTCAAAAATGATGCTCTGTTAGGTTTTTATGCCTCGAGGAGGAATTAGACAAGAGTCTCTGAAATGGTTTGGGATGAGACTTGAAACTAGGAATAAAATGAAAACTGAGACTTTGATTGAGGAACAGTCTACTCCAATGGATTACTTGGATAACATTTTAGCTAGAGAATCCCTCACTCCTGTGTTCCATGCCTCAAAAGTTTCTTTACTCATTGATTTTGAGAACTAGTGTTTTTCTCAGTTTCAAGCAATGTGCATTTGGATTAAGGGGTCCAATTTATGAAATTGTGCCTCAGGAGTGGATGAACAATGTGTTCACCTAGTCCATGCATAAAAAAACTTACATCATCTCATGGAACTCAAAAATGTTGCTTTGTTAGGTTTTTATCCCCCAAGGAGGTATTGGCCAAGAGTCCTCGAAATAGTTTGGGATGCGACTTGAAAATAGGAATATAATGAAAATCAAGACTCGAATTGAGGAACTGTCATCTCTGTTGGATTCCTAGCATAGGATTTCAGCTAGAGAACCCCTCACTCTCAAGTCCCATGCCTCAAAAGTTGTTATTTTCATCGATTTTTAGAACTAGGGTTTTTATCAGTAACAAGCAATGCAACATTTGGATTTAGGTGTCCAATTTATGAAACTATGCATGGTGAGTATATGGACAATGTGGTCACCTATTCCATGCCTAAGAAATCTTGTAGCATCTCATGGAACTCAAAAATGTTGTTCCGTTACGTTTTTACACCATGAGGAGGAATTGGCCAAGAGTCCCTGAAATTGTTTGGGATGTGACTTGCAACTGGTCATAAAACAAAAACTAAGACTCAGATTGAGGAACTGTCGACTCTGATGGATTACTAGGATAGGATTTCAGCTAGATAACCCCTCACTCCTAGGTGCCATGCCTTGAAAGTTTATTTACTCATTGATTTCGAGAACTAGTGTTTTGCTCAGTTTGAAGCAATGTAGCATTTGGATTAAGGGGTCCAATTTATCAAAACCATGCCTCAGGAGAATATGGACAATGGGGTCACCTATTCCATGCCTAAATAAGATTGTAGCATTGTTACCCATGATTTTGATCATCAGATTGGTGTATTGATGATGGTGTACTCAGACTCCTCATAAGAACTTTCTCCTGAGAAAAGTGACATTCATCTCTTCCCAGAAAACTTACTTTTGAAGAGAGTTCACAGGTTGCTAGTATCCTAGGGTGCGAGAATGACCCATTCTCACAGGTTTCCTTAAGCTAGGGTGCGAACTTCTCACATTGTGCTACATAGCAAGGGTGCGAACTTGTTCTAAAGCTTGGAAAAAGATGAATTCTCGATGGTTCTAGAAGGGAATCTTCTAGAAGAATGGGTTGGCATTCGAATGGTTATCCTTGTACTAGTTTCACTGATATTGTGGGATCATTCTTATCCAAGTAACCATCTCATTCTCTCCTATATATTGATGGAATTCTCATGGAAAAGGTTAAGCAAGATTCATTGGAGAATTGGTGAAAGAATTGTGTGAAGGACTTTGCTTGAACAGGAGCTTGGAGACTCTAGCAAGTCTATCAAGAGGATTTTATCTTCTTCATACAAGGATCGGGAAAGTGTGTGTGTTGGAGACAAGAGCCACCGAAAGGAAGCTTGTGACATCAAGGTGATCAGGTTGTATCTTCTAATTTCGATTAATATGATACAGTGGCATGTCCTTTTCCCATAAAGTCATCCTCACTTTATTGTGTAATTCCTTGATCATACACATACGTTGAAAGTTGAATATATTTTTCTATCTTCACTTTGGTTGGTTTGTGTTGTCTTGGTCTTGACCTCATGAGAGCACCGAAGCGAAGTAGGAGCAACAGGGAACCTAGGAAGTAATACAAAGGTATGTTACTTGTTCCTCCCTATTAGCTAATTCAATGGTCAAAACTTAGGGAAAGAGTCATGTTCTGTCTTGTTTTGTTCTAGATCCAGGTGGATCTAGGGAGATCTGTTAGTGTCCTCACCTATCGATTAGTCTGATAACAAAATTGGTGACTCCACTGGGGAGATAACCCGTTTTCTTTGTGGTTTTTGGTATTTTTCCTTGGCCATTTTCTCTAGCCTTACCTTTCTCCATTCATATAAATCTCTGAGTCTTTAGGATACCCTGATAGACCCTATGGGTCCAGAGGCCTCTTCAAATTTTGTGTCTTTTTCCAAAAAATTGATTAGTTTCAGACATTCTCGCACTGCACTCCACAGTGGCCTGCGAGAATCTATTGAGTTTGCACCCTGCTTTTAGGTCCAGTGTGAGGTTCTCGCACTCTACTCAAAGCTCACCTATGAGAATGACCCATTCTTGCACTGTGTAATACTCTCAGCTTGCAAACCCTTTTTTCAAAATTTTGGCTTTAAGAATTTTGCATGATCAACTGCCTAGATCAGTATAAGTGCCTAAAAAGAGCTTCTTGGACCATTGGTTGATGATTTTCTTGTCTTCGTGTTTGTGCATGAATAGTCTTGGGAAATCAAGGCTCTTCCTGTCACTTTTTTCTTGACTTTCGTTTCTTGACTTTTCTCTGCAAAGATATCCTCTCTGATTTTGAAATCTGAGTGTGCTTGTTTGGTCAAGAACCGACGATTGGTTGAAAGTTGAGCTTCTCTATCTTTATCATTTGCTCATTACTTGAAAGATCATTTTTCTCATGCAATTGAAAACACTAGTTTGGTTTGCTTGTTATTTTTGTTTCCATTGAAAGATTGGTTTGAGTTTTTGTCTATTGCTTGTTCATTAGTTTTTGGTTTTCTTCACTCTCACCATTATGGTGTAGGTCCTTTTTGAAAAGTGAAGTCCCAGCCGTCACCACACCACAAGTGGAACGAACTGACTCTCTAGAACATTTCTGAATTACCAATACTCGAGAGGACTTTCGACTTCACCCTGATTTTGAGCGACCGTTTATGCGACTGAATTCTTCCAGAGACTTAGTTGTTACGTCTTCTGGATCACCGATTGGACCCTTTCTAGGCATAGAAGGCCAAGATACTTTTTGGTCTACGGGTGTTTTTTGATAGGACCTTTTTGGTCCAGGCTCACCTATGATTTCCGAGATCATCTCACTTGTGATTTCCGAAATCTCTAGCCCAGAGACAGTACCGTTTACTACCGCCTATTATTTTCCTAGTATCGAAATGGCCCATCATATAGATACTACGAGTGTTCACACAAGACATGAGATTAAGACATACCCCGACGCTAAACCTGTCTGGCAACGCCTTCATCCAGTTCACCCACGTAAAGCGGCTGCTATCAAACTCGAAGTCGAGAAACTTCTTAAAGCCGGCTTTATTTATCCGGTGGCTCTCACAGAATGGGTTTCCAATCTTGTCCTGATCGACAAGAAATAAGGCACAATTCGTGTATGTGTTGATTATAGGGATATTAACAAAACTTGTCCCAAAGACAACTTTCCTACCCCCTTCGTCGATCAGATTGTCGACGATTGCACCAGAAGTGAAATATTCTCTCTGATGGATGGTTTCTCCAGATATAATCAAATCAACATTGTTCCCGAGGATCAACATAAGACTGCTTTATTTGTCCTTGGGGTAATTTTGTCTATCGGAAACTTCCTTTCGGTCTCAAGAACGCTGGCACAACTTTTCAAAATGCTATGTCTTATGCTTTCCATGATATCAAGCACATCGTTCAACCATATCTGGACGATTTACCCGCTCACTCAATGCACTAAGTCGATCATCCAACCCACCTCCAAGCCATTTTCGTCCACTGTTGGTTCGATCGTATACGTTTGAATCCTCATAAGTGTGTTTTCTGCATGGAATCCGACCGACTTCTAGGTTTTATTGTTTTGCGTCAAGGGATTAGGGTGGATCCTTTAAAGGTTGAGGAAATCCTTAATCTCCCTCCTCCTTCTACACTTCACCAGTTACAAAGTTTGCAGGGGAAAGAAAACTTTCTTCGTCGTTTTATCCCAAATTACACCGAGATAACTCGTGGATTTACGTGGCTACTAAAAAAGGGGTCCGAGTTCGTATGGGATACCATCGCCAACAACGCTTTCGAAGCCTTGAAATTGTCCCTAACATGTGCTCTGCTTCTCTTTCCCTCCGATTACAGTCGCGATTATTTCCTCTACCTTGCTGCCTCGGATTACACCATTGGCATGGTTCTCGTCCAAGAGGATGATGCTAACGATGAACATGTTATCTACTATTTGAGTTGAAGTTTAACTCCTATCGAAATCAAGTATTTACATGTCGAAAAACTAGCCTTGGCTGCCGTCCAAGCCATCCAACGCTTCTGGCACTATATCCTTTTGTGCAAGACTATAGTGATTTCTAACTGCAACCCTATGCAACACATTCTCACACGTCAATTTCGAGGGGGAAAATACTCCAAATGGATTGTGATACTCCAGGAGTTTGACTTGGAATTCGAATGCACCAAGTCCAAGAAGTCCTTAGTGTTTGTTGAGTTGATATGCGACTTTCCCTATTCTGAAACAGAAAATGTAGCAGCTGATTCATTACCCAATGAATCCCTTTTCCTCATCAGCACTGATGATCTTTGGTATGGAGATATCATCATATATCTCCAAACCCATACTTTTCGATCAACTTTGTCTAGTACTGACCGACACCGAATACGCTATCAAGCCTGTCAATATATTATCCTCAAGGATACTCTTTATCGTCGGGGGATTGACTCTGTTTTTCGACACTGCCTCATGTTCGACGAAGCCGAGAAAGATCTGAATGAATTCCATTCTGGAGCATGTGGTGGTCATATGTCTAGGTATGCTACTGCCCAGAAGATCTTACGAGCATGGTGTTTTTGGCCTTCTTTATTTAACGACTACATAATTGCCGTTCAAAAATGCCATGCTTGCCAGACCTATAATAACAAGATACGGTCACATCCCTCTCCTCTTCACCCTTTGGTCTCCGTTGGTCCCTTTGCGAAATGGGGCATCAATTTATTGACATGTCACCCTCACTCGACCGGGGGGCATGGATACATTATTGTAGTTGTTGATTACTTTACGAAATGGGCCGAGGTGATGCCGACATTTGACAACACTGGAAAGACCGCAACATTGTTCATTTTTAATCACATCATAGCTCATTTTGGTGTTCCCCAAGCTATCGTCACTGATCACGGTAGCCACTTCAGAAACTTCATGATGTCCGAACTTACTAAAAAGTTGGGTCTTCACCATGAAAACTCAACGCCCTATTACCCACAAGCCAACGGCCAAGTCGAAGCAATTAACAAATTTCTCATAACTATGCTCCAACGAATGATAGGGATTCACAAGACAAGTTGGCACACAATGTTGTTTTCGGCATTGTGGGCTTACCGGACATCTGTCAAGTCTACTACTAGGTTTACACCTTTCCGGTTAGTCTATGGTTTGGAAGCCATTCTCCCGATTGAATGCGAGATACCCTCTTTAAAACTAGTTGTTGAACTCCTACCAAACACTTATGATGAGGAAGAACGTCTATTGTATCTTATGCGATTAGACGAAACTCAACGTGATTCTACCCTAGTCATAGAAGCTAAAAAAAAACGTGTCAAGGCCCAATATGACAAACATGTCAAGCCTCGCATTTTCTCCAAAGGAGATCTCGTTCTCCTCTATGAACAAGATCGAGATATGCTAGGAGATGGAAAATTCGAAGCCATGTGGCGAGGTCCTTATATCATTCAACGAGTTTTGGAAAAAGGAGCTTATGATTTAGTAGATTATGATGGTATCCCTTTGAGTGAACCTAGGAATGAGTTGTACTTGAAGAAGTATTATGCATAAAATCATCTATGCACGAGTACTTGTATTTTTATTGTATCATACTTTTTGTGTGTTACTATAGCTTGCTTTCATTGTTATCTAGTCTCTACCCTTATGTGACATTGTGTTTGATTTCCATATGTTGGAGTCTTCACTACCCTATATTGGCTTCGCTGATGGCGCTAGCCGTAGTACTCAGAACCTTGCTTCCACTGCTTAGGCAATTTACACCCCTATAAACGAACTCGTCTCCTTACGAGGTGTGTGTCTCGGTCGTGCGACCAACAATATTGCAGAGTATAGCATCGTTATCGAATTGTTGATTGATGATATCTTACTCAAAATCTGTCATTTGGTTGTGCGACTCGATTTGCAGCTTGTAGTACTACAGCTAAGTAATGTCTATACTATTCGAAGTCCTACTTTGTTACGAGTGTATTTGTGAATTCACCTCTTGGAACGTTATTTTGATTATATTGAATATCAACATATTCCTAGATGTCTAAATACATTAACTGATGCATTGGCTAACTATATATTAGATAGACATTTGGATCATTTATAAATCAATCACATCAATTTTCACACAACACAAGATAAACCGGTAGAAGTCGTTTGTATATATAATGATCAAAAGAGTTTTTTACAAAAAAGTTATGTCCGAAGACCAAAATGTCAAAATCTGAAGCTTATAGCTTCTACAAAGTGACATCATGGATGACATTCACGGTAACACACGACTGCCCGGGAAACCCTACGGAGCAGTCAACCAATGGACTTTGACACTCCTACTGTGTGACGCTGATAACGTCATGGAACCTCTCCAAGAGGCATGTCTAGAATATCTGCTGTCAAACCCTCTAGGTTTTGTTCCACTGCTTGATAATCCTCGGCGTCCCATTGTGGCACTGGCACCACCTCTCCTCGTCGTTGAATGGGAGAAGTACCAGGAGGTCGGTAAGGTCCAACATCTGTGTCATCAACAACAAATTTTGTATTTAGTCTTTGGACGAACATATAAAAACATTTGCATATAATAAAATTCACAAAAACATTTAAAAAGAAAAAAATGTGTACTTCTTACCAAGTTCCCCCCACTGAGTATCCTCAGGCAGGACTAAGTCCAAATATCCTCAGAAATCCAACCCGACATAAACATAATCATCGACCATCAACATTTATGGTCACAACCATTCAAAGAAGGTATCATCATATCTGATAATTGGTCCAGCTATGTGCTGGGCCATGAGCTGACACCATCTCAGCATTCTTGGATCTGTTGGGGCCGGTAAATTCCACTCAATCTGCAGCCTCAGTAACAGAACCATCTCGAGAAAGAAGGACACCAACAAAGACCCGTACCCGAATTGCTTTAGGTCTCCTTGCCTACATTTGGTGAATTGTTTTTTCATGCTATGAAGCACTGCATCTGCCCAGTTAAAAACTCAAGGCTCAGTACACTCTATGGCATACTAAAAGTAACTCTGGAGCACCATGTGAGGAGCATAGCTCCCAGCCATACGTGCAATGGTGAAAAAAATAGTGTGGAGGGTCAAATCCCGCACTCCCCAAATAGCTACTTTCCCTTTCTTCCTCTCTACCTCGGGAACACAGTGTAAGCAGTAGTACTCACTCATGGGAAGCTGACCACCTCTGCTACTAGTCAGGCTCATGTGGTACCCATGCCATGACAGTCCTGTCAAGAAGTAAATGTCCTCAATATCTAAGGACAATGTGTGAATCCCTACATGAAATACCTACTGATTGGGATCCCACATATGCACAAGGTACTCTAATAACCTGACTTGGGCCCTCATGCCCAAGATATGATAGTACTTCAGAAGACCACAGTTTCTCAAAGTGGCAATGGTGGGAGGATGATTTATGGCAATGGCATTATCTTCTTCGTAGTCCCTTTTGCGCCATTCAAGAACCATTTTGATGGCCAAATATCTGCATAAGAAGCACAAGAAGAAGATTAATAACTCTATTCATAAATTGGTTTTCTTTCATTGAGAAAAACTTCAAAAACAAATTATGCTTTGTGGTTCTCGCAGGTGCCCTTTAGGCACAATGCGAGGTTCTCGCAGGCTACTGTGGGCTCACCTACGAGAATGACCCATTCTCGCAGGTCCCGTGTAGCCCACCTACGAGAATGGATGAGCGCAATAATAGCCCCCAAAACCAACTCAAAAATATGTTTTTTCCAATGGAAATGAAAATTTAAACCATGAAAAAGTAGAGGACAAAGAGCCTACCTCACTGTCGCTGATGGCTCGTCGAATGGATGCTCGTAACTCCCGCAATCTGACGTCGAATTTCGAGGGTAAAAGAGGGGTTTTTGGGCTCAAATAGTGGTAAAGTTGAAATGATATGGTAAAAAGAGTTTTACTCCTTTATATTCACTTTTACCATGTTATTGAATTATTATAATTATTTATTTATTAAAACCTAAACCCTAATGCCATTTTGAGTGTAACTTTTCCAGGCGTAATGACTTCAATGTTCATATACGGGGGTGCAGACATATTTTTTCTTCTTCATCATGTGTTTTGATTGTTTTTTATGGTTTTTGTATAAAACCTCGAGCTAGGTCTTTTTCCATTCTCATGCTCGAAAATATATGAGAACGCGATCAAGCATACTTTTATCACTTTTTCGGGCTCAACAAGGTTATAAGAAAAAGGAACCCCCCTAGAGTCTTCTTTAAGTTCTTTTCAGACTCTCTAAACATGAAAAGATAGTCGAGTGACCTTGTTATTTTCACACTCGATAAAGTATTTGAAGAAAGCATCTGGTGGGCGATAATTTATCTCTTTTTCGGTCTCATCGGACTATTTTATGAAAAAGGAACTGAGAGAGTTCTCTTTTAAGTGTTTTTCCAGACTCTATAATCATGAAAAACCTTCGAGTTTTCTATCTTTGGACTCGTTAAACAAACATCGACAGACCCGTAATGGGACCGAACCACTCCTTCCTAGGGTTCGTTAAACATACTCCGAAGGACTTATCCGAAGGATAATCTTATATCAACAAGCATATGTTATCCTCCTCAAGCTTGTGTAAAAATAAAGAGGTACTCGCCATAAATGGTGGGGTAAAATTTGGGAAAGGGATATGTTCTCATCTTCATATTGATTGGCAGTAAGTGTCTCTCTTGAACATGACACCCCCTATTCATTATATTTGAAGCCAGTTTGGGAAATCCATTTGTCTCTCATTCGATTTGCTACAAGGTCATACCCTGTGTCGTCTTTGAGTCAATGTTGCCAAATCATTGGTTGTGTCGTTCATATGTTCAAGAGAAGTTCATCCGAAACCTCTATTGAGTCGGCCATCTGCAGTTGTCCATTCTCTCTATGCCGGCCTTCCCTGTGTCCACTCCAAATTACATCATACTATGTTTCACCTTCAAAATCTATTACTCATTTCGTGTCATTGATGGGGGATACATCAAGGCCCTCCTATGACGATTTTTGTTCCGTTGACTTCATCTCATTATCCGGAAACAAGACTTAGAAATTCTTTGGTACCTTGGAACTTGCATGCCTCAATGGCAGGTTTCCTCACTTTTGAAAGTGGGTTTACATCATTGACCCCTTATTGAAAGATTCCATCGGATGTTCGACTTCAACTCATTCATTCACACTCGATGTATTGTACTAGAGTACCTTGGGAGTCATTGACATTAATGGTGATTTCCCTCGCACTTGTTAACGGTTTCATCAATGACCAGTAATCAAGTGGTTTCTGCCATGTTCAACTTCAACAAATGTAATCACATGGTTAGATTCATACTTTTGGGCGACGAGATTGAAGACCATGGATATTATCTCTTTTTCTAGGTTGCAATGAAGTATGTATAATTTGTGACACATAGATCCACTTTGTATGTCTCGTGGCTATGTCATCTCAATTTGAATTTTTTCGCATAGATCCACAGTGTATTCTTGGTGGCTATGCTATATTTTGATGGCATGGATCCACAGTGTATGATTGGTGGCCATGACCTATGTCTAAAATGTCATCTGTCTGTGATCTGAGTATGGGAATGCCTACCTAAGAATTAATATATATGATATTCTGCAAATGCTTGGATTGTTCGCAGGTTTCTGATTAGGTGCGCTCCTGGTTTCCGACACACACATGCAGACTACAACGTCTTTCGGCTGTCATTGATTCCGTCCTCATACTTTGGGGGGAATTCTGTTACCCATGATTTTAGTCATCATGAAGGTGTATTGATGATGGTGTACTCAGACTCCTCATAAGAACTTTCTCCTGAGAAAAGTGGCATTCATCTCTTCCCAAAAAACTTACTTTTGAAGAGAGTTCGTAGGTTGCTAGTATCCTAGGGTGCGAGAATGACCCATTCTCGTAGGATTCCTTAAGCTAGGGTGTGAACTTCTCACACTGTGCTACATAGCTAGGGTGCGAACTTGTTCTAAATATTGGAAAAAGATGAATTCTCAATGGTTCTAGAAGGGAATCTTCTAGAAGAATGGGTTGGCATTCGAATGGTTATCCTTGTACTAGTTTCCCTGATATTGTGGGATCATTCTTATCCAAGTAACCATCTCATTCTCTCCTATATATTGATGGAATTCTCATGGAAAAGGTTAAGCAAGATTCATTGGAGAATTGGTGAAAGAATTGTGTGAAGGACTTAGCTTGAACAGGAGCTTGGAGACTCTAGCAAGTCTATCAAGAGGATTTGATCTTCTTCATACAAGGATTGAGCAAGTGTGTGTGTTGGAGCCAAGAGCCACTGAAAGGAAGCTTGAGACATCAAGGCAATCAGGTTGTATCTTCTACTTTCGATTAATATGATACAATGGCATGTCCTTTTCCCATAAAGTCATCCTCACTTTATTGTGTAATTCCTTGATCATACACATAAGTTGACAGTTGAATATATTTTTCTATATTCACTTTGGTTGGTTTTTTTTTCTTGGTCTTGACCTCATGAGAGCACCAGAGAAAAGCGGGAGCAACAGAGACCCTAGGAAGCGATACAAAGGTATGTTACTTGTTCCTCCCTATTAGCTAATTCAATGGTCAAAACTTAGGGAAAGAGTCATGTCATGTCCTGTTTTGTTCTAGATCCAGGTGGATCTAGGGATATCTTTTAGTGTCTGCACCTACTAATTAGTCCGATAACAAGCATCTCATGGAACTCAAAAATGTTGCTCTGTTAGGTTTTTATCCCCTAAGGAGGTATTGGCCAAGATTCCCTGAAATGGTTTGGGATGCGACTTGCAACTGGGAATATGTTGGCACAGGGGAAGACCCAGGGTTCAATGCTTCAACAAAACACCAAAAAAATCCTTACTACTAACCCTTTCGGCAACACCTACGAATCAGATGAAGTCTCACCTGAGGTAGAGGCAGAGGGGGTTGCAGGACTCAAGTGTCTACAACTAGGCTGGGACACAGATCTATGATTACAATACTTAACATAGCACTTAAACAACAATATGCATTAGTTTATTGAATCTCATTCACATCGCAGATTAAACCCTTATTACAGATCAATGCATTAATAAAGATTAATAACTTCCAATCACTTAGCACATAGAATTAACTCATATCTAGCATTCAATCATCTTTAATCACTAAGAAACAACATCATATGCATTCATCATACATTACAATAAAAACACTAAGAAGATAAACACATAAAAAACATCACACAAAGGACATCAAGACACGGGATATATGTGGTTCACCCTGGTGTGGGGCTACGTCCACCAACTTCTTCTTCTTCTTTATTAGTCTTCAATCTTCTAACATTCATCTTCTCATGTGCACAAAGCCACAGAGCCAAACTCCGTAGAGGAAAGGAGATCTATGCGCTGTGCACTAGATCCTCCTTCCCAAAATCAGGTCAAGGCACAGAGCCAACTCCTTGATAGAATAGAGCCTTACTAACATATCATGCACATAGCCAATCATCCAAATCTCTTACATTTCTTGCACTAAGCTTCTAATTAGCACATAGCTACCTACACCGCTTAATTATACATTACATTCCTTCTTATTTATACTTTTACAAAGAGGCCTAAACATGGGTAAACCCATGGGCCGACATCCCTTAACCCATTACATAAACCCTAAAACCCTTTTCTCGGTCCACAAGACCACAAAACAAGTGAGATCTTGTGATCTCAGATTCGCCTGGGCACTCCATCTTCGACCATCTTGTCTAAGTCCCAAAAGTGGTCAAACATGACCAATGTTTCCTCAAAACTTGGTCAAGGGCCAACATGCCCCCAACACTCACATGTGACTCGTCCCGAGTAACTCAGATCTAGGCAACGCTCCTTCAAAGACCTCGAGCTTAGCTCAAGCTGCCTCGACTTATTGCTTCGCCAAATCCTCCTACTCAGTGAACTCCTGAATCACTTTCTCTGTAACAAGTCGTTTCAGGCGTTGTTCCACTGTCGCAACCACTTGGTCTAGCTGCGAGACTTGTCCTTCAATTTATTCAAAAATAGTGCAGGTTTCATCCTGCACTAGCTGTAATCTTTTTGTAACCTCCATGACTTTTCTTTGGATGGCAGTTATCTGCTGCTGGAATGCACGTTGCTCCTGTGATCTCTTCATTTTCTCAACTGCAGTAAGTGACTTCATCTATGCTTGCACTGTGGATGCCTGTTGTTGCGCCTCTTGGAGTTGTGCTTCTAGTTTCCTCAGCTCTGGATCTTCTGCAAGGTGTTCGTAGGTTTGCACACTATGATTACTTAATTTCTTACATTCTGATGTGAGTGCCATGATCCTTCCAACTGCGCTCCTAGTGACTTCCTCCCTCTGATTGTGAACTTCTTGCCGAGTGCTCAACACTGCTTGGAGTTCTAACTATGTTACTCTCACTTGAAGTTGTTGAATGGCCTCGGTGAGCTTCCCCACTTAAATCTCGGTTGAATCTTCTTCCTCATGTGCCAAGCCTGACACAGAGAAAATTTCTTTAGTCACTGCCTCTTTGATCGCAGTCTGCTCTGCGAGCAGTTGGTATTTTTCTTTCTGTACCTTTGCATTGTCCTCCTCGAACATCGCTTGAATTTCATATTTCTCCTTCTGTGCAACTCAAAGTTTCTCTAAGACCTACTCCTTTTATTGTGGGTGAGTCAGGCTGACTTTCCTCTAAGGTGCTATCCTCTTCGTCAGTTTCTATGTTCTACACTTCCTCCTTTTTCTTGTTTTTCTTCACGCTAGTCTATCCATCATGTTCGACCCGGGTGATGAAGGGACTTCCAATGATGTCAGGGTCAGAGAGTTCTGCATCCTCGATTGGTACAAGGAACTCTGCTGGCCATTCTTTGGTGATCTCCTCCATATCTTCGTTGGTCATCTTATAATAAGACTTCAATTCCTCCTTACTCTCATCCATGCGCACGGTAATGTAGATAAAGTGTCGATCTGCGTAGAACTTTGCTAGTGATATGTACTGATGCAATGTATTCGGTGTGATGCGTGGAAAAGATTCAATATTACACTTCAACTACTGGTAGTAAGCATGGAAGACAACATTCGACGACCACTGTTTCAACATATAATTTGTATACCACAAGGTAGAGAACCTTGCACCCAACGACTCTGATGACTCAACTTCTGGAAATTTTGCTCCTTCCGACATCTGCCAAGTGAAAAATGAAATCAGTACAAGTAATCAACTGAAATGGAATTCATATCCTTGATCCTGCACTTTGCAACAATCCTTCTCCAGCTAGTTGATAAGGTAACTCGCCCAGTTCATTTGCATCCCCTCCATGCACTTTCCTGCGAGGTCCACTACGAATCCAGTGACCTACGTGGGACAGTTCTTTCTGATGAGCTTGCCAACTATAAGCTGACAAGCTAGGTGCACTGCACCATCCTGGATGGAGGCTACCTTGTAGCCTCACTTTCCCTTCTCTACATCACCATAATCCTCCTTTATTGCCAGGGAGCAATCTGAAGTCTTCCCTGGGTAGAAAAGTTGAGGGTCTGGTCCCTGCATGCTCAGTATTGTGATGAGGTGGATCAACGTCGGATCCATAGTGTCATTCCTATCGAGCCATAGATATCCTCCATGATAGCATGACAGGAGGATTTTAATGTAGGAATTAACCTCCTGATGTTGGCCAAAGTGAGGGATCTTCATTACATTCAGGATCGTTGATTTTGCAAGATGCTTAATCCATGGCTAGGAGACTATGTACGGATTCTTCCCAGTTGTCTTCGTCAAATACCTATGTGGTGCGAGCATCATGTAGTTCTTCCTGACTCTGAGGTTAAAGTCGTTATTCTTTAGAGCTGGGATGTGTCCTAACTGGGGTCCAACTACATGTATCCCCTTCGAGATGTATGTAGTGATCAGCGTGTACTCAAATTAACGTGGGATACTTTCACAATTAACCATGCCAGCCAAAGGTGGTATATAATCTGGAAAGACCAATGAGATTTGCTTCACGTTAGCCAGATCATCATGTGCTTTCTTCGCTTCTCAATAGTACGACTGGAATGATGTTTAATTGAGGGGGATGCTTGCAATCCTCCACTCAACGACGCCTATATTCCTACAGACATAACTCTCTCAGCCATGAGATCCATGAGAATATCCTCCACAGACTTCTCTAATGCGTTATGTTCACCCGACATTCACACTTATAATCAAATATATCGGGTAGACGAACGTACAAGAAAGGTAATCAAATGGATGGCGAGGTCTAGAAATCACAATGTGATATGAAATCAATTCTTTGTTAGCTTGGATAATCATAGGTGGAAAAAAGTGGTCATGGCGCAACATCCGACAGGTTAAATAAGCAAGCATCGTAACGAATTCCTCCAACGAGAAGGAATGCATCAATCAATGTGAATTAGTCTGTTATGGCACAATTCCAATGGTCCAATGATGGTCCTCTATCAATAAATGTGTGTCTAGCCATTCTAGAGCGTTATTCTAATGGTCGGGGTGCCTCCAACATTCATATAGCTTCATTGTGGTGAAGCCCCATTCTGTGTGGTTCTGATGTTCCGACGAGGTTCAACTTCTGTAGATCTTCCTCCTGCAAATTTTTTTCTTGAGCCTCCTATAGTTTTTCTAGCTTGTATTTATTCTTATTGAGTTTCCTTGCCTTCTTTCCTGTGATTTGAGTCTTTGGATTCCTCTTTCCATTCTTATTCTTATATTTTCTTAGCATAGTGACTTCGCGCTGCTGATGTTCTTTCAAAGGGTTCAAAGGTAATACCTCTTTGCGTACTAGGTCATGGGTGGACATACTTTCTTCTTGCATGGATAGGTCCTTCAAACCTTCTTGAATTCTTTCAAATTTGAAAGTTAATTTTCTTGCCCTCTGTTGCTTCGACTTATCCTCTAGTTCTTCTATTAGTCTCTCTATTTTTCTAGTTATGAGGTCCCTTGTTTCTTGTTTTTTCTATTCTATGGCTTCCTCCTCTTCTTTCCTTTTGATCTAATCCTTCTCAATCCAATTCTTTCCTAACAACAATGGAAAAGGGGTGTTGTTCTCAATAAACTTAATGACTTCAAACACTTCTTCAGTCAATGTTTCATAAGCAATCATAGGTATGTTAGTAACTCTTCCACATAGGGTTATCATATTTCCTTTAAACAATCTTATCCTTCCCAATGAAGGTATCATAGTAGGATTTCCCAAAATTTCCCAAGTGCTTTCTAGCATAATGTTCACATGTGTTTCTTCATCCAATACATAGTCTATAAAAAATTATTCTATTCTTGTGACTATGCACTATTTTTCTTTCAAGATATCTGATAAACTGACATCCTTGTGGTCATCCATTGCTTCTTTTAATTGTACTAACATATTCTAATCCTTCTATGATTCTTTCTCTTTCTGATTTTCTAACATATCCCTAGTTTCTTGACCTTCTTTATAGTTTTCTTGTCTCGTGTTCATCTTTTCAATTTTAGCAATCATTCTTGGGAAATCCTCAACCTCATGACCGATAACTTTACAACAAATACAAATAGGACCCGTAACAGGGCATTCATTATCAATATGTCTCGATCTTCTGCAATTATAACACAGTGTTATTCCTCTCTTTATTTTAAACAAGACCTAGCCTTTATTGTACTACGCACTGGCATCACAGTGTTGCATCTGCAATCTGCAAAAATTCTTTCTAGGTTCCTGCATCCACTTATTAGTCCAAAAATTCTTTCTATGCATAGTAATAACATATTTTTCTCTATTTCTATCAAATTTACTCATATCAACTCTTTCTTATAACTATTCCCTAACATTCAGGCTAGGACAAAATCTATCAAGCATACCTAGATTCATTTTTTCGAAGAAAAAATTTCCACTTATCTTACCTTTACCAGAGAAAAAAGATTTAAGATCTTACCTTTTTTCTTCAGATCTGGTTTCTTTCTTAGCACAGAGCTTCTCAATTCAAGTAGAATGTTGTGCACTACATCAACAAATCTACGCAGAGAGCTTTCTATTTTCTTCAGTTCCCAACAATCGTAGTTTCAGGTCCCAGCAACGAAACCATTTGTTGGCACAGGGGCACACTCGGGGTTTAACTCTTACAATGCACCAACAAACCCTAACTACTGGCCCTTTCGGCAACACCTCCAAAGAATATGCAGTATCACCTGAAGTAACAATAGGGGTTTGTAGGACACATGTGTCTACAACCAGAGGAAATGAAAAGTGGATATAGGGCAACAACACACAACAATCTAGTTATTATTTATCTCTCTTAAGCCTACTTCACAATTTATATCTCATATCTAACATAACATTGAAATAACATGATAACATATGGAAAATAACACAGCATCAATCACAAAGAAAAACAATATATACGTGGTTCACCCTCTCCCTAGGGCTACATCCACAGAACTGTGTTTCTTGATACATTAAATGGAAACATACAGTTCTATCTGCGCACTTAGCTTGCAAATTTCTCTCTATTTCTCTTCTTCTCTCCCCTTCCTGTGCACCCAGCTATAGGGTTGATCTTCACACCAAGATAAAGATCTTACAACACAGTCTCAATACTGTTCTCTACAATAATAATCAATCAATGAAAAAAAACAACCATAGTATCAACGAACTAACCTAGAATGAACCCTCCCAGGTCTTCTAGACCTTGATTTATACATTACATAGAAAATTCTAGGTGTCAAAACCCTAGGTGCCAAAACCATAGGTCAACATGACCCGTGCTTTTAGGGCTTCGCCAGCCTGTCCTTCCTCCTTTTCCGCACGGTGCTCCAAAGCACGCGTTGATATCTTTTTTCGCTTGCTGATTTTTCCACGTTCCCTTTTCTTTGTTTCTTTGTCTTCCTCGATCTTCTCTTCCAATGAATAACTTTTCCTTTACTTTTCTCCTTCTTTTCTTCTTCTTTAACCACTTTGACCCCTCCTTGGTTTATGTGCCTTCTACGCAATTCGTACTTTGCTTTTCTTCCTTAATATTCACTTCCTTCCATAGCCAAGGGCCAACATAATATAATGAAAACCAAGACTCATATTAAGGAGCTGTCATCTCTGTTGGATTCCTGGCATAGGATTTCAGCTAAAGCACCCATCACTCTCGAGTTCCATGCCTCGGAAATTTTTTGTTTTCATCGATTTTGAGAACTAGGGTTTTTCTCAGTAAGAAGCAAAGAAAAATTTGTATTTAGGGGTCCAATTTATGAAATTGTGCCTCAAGAGAATATGTAAAATATGGTCACCTAGTCCATGCCTAAGAAATCTTGCAACATCTCATAAAACTGAAAATTTATACTCTGTTAGGTTTTTATGCCCTGAGGAGAAATTGACCAAGACTCCCTAAAATGGTTTGGGATGCGAATTGCAACTGAGAATAAAAAGAAAATCGAGACTCAGATTGAGGAACCGTCAACTCCAATGGATTACTAGGATAGTGTTTCAGCTAGAGCACCCCTCGAAAGTTGTTTTACTCATTGATTTCGAGAAATAGTGTTTTTCTTAGTTTGAAGCAATGTAGCATTTGGATTAAGGGGTCTAATTTATGAAATTGTGCCTTGGGAGTGGATGGACAATGTGGCCACCTATTCCATGCCTAAACAATCTTTCAACATCTCATGGAACTCAAAAAAATTTCTCTGGTAGGTTTTTATCCCCCAAGGAGGTATTGGCCAAGAGTCGTCGAAATGGTTTGGGATGCGACTTGCAACTGGGCATATAACAATAACCAATACTCGGATTGAGGAATAATAATATTCGTTGGATTCTTGGCATAGGATTTAAGCTCGATCACACCTCACTCATGGGTCCCATGCCACATAATTTTTTTATTTCATCGATTTTGAGAACTCGGGTTTTTCTCAGTAAGAAGCAATGCAACATTTTGATTTAGGGGTCCAATTTATGAAACCGAGCCTCATGAGTGGATGGAAAATGTGGTCACCTATTCCATTCTTAATCAAGCTTGCAGCATCTCATGGAACTAAAAAATGTTTCTCCATTAGGTTTTTATGCCCTGAGGAGGAATTGGCTAAGAGTCCCTGAAATGGTTTGGGATGCGACATGCAACTGGGCATAAAATGAAAAATGAGATTCAGATTGAGGAACCATTGACTCTAATGGATTACTAGGATAGGATTTCAGCTAGATGATGTAGGAACATTTCTCCACCTCAAAAAATGTGCCAACGCATCAACGATTTAGTGCATCATCGCACATGGAGGAACAAGTTCTAAGGAAAGAGAGGTGCCAACCCTGTCATTTTGAACCCAAATTTAAAATTTTTGATGTAATTAAATAGAATTAAATGTTGTAAGGCTCAAGGAAAGTCGATCCATGTTCCTTTTTATAGGCTTCATGTGAATTTACCTTTAATGGCTAACAGGTAGATAGGCTTAGTTTTGGTTCAGACTAGTTTTCCATTGATTGTAAATCGAATGCAATTCAATGAGAGTAGGTAGCTGGAAGGAAGGATTGAGGAGCCCCTCTTTTATAAAAATCCTTGTATCAAAATTCATTAGAATGAGTTATTTGTTGATGAGTGAGTAGTTGATAGAGTTGTAGAGAGATCAAGAGAGGAGAGGAGAAGAGTTGAGACTTAGTTACAATCCATCCTTGTAAACATTGTACAGAGCATTAAGAATTAATACAAAAGCAAATTTTCCTACATATGAGGTTTCTATGTGTATTATGTGAATGGGTGAATGTTCATTTTCTAAATGTTTTCTATGTTTATTTATGGATGTCGTAGATGTGCAAGTAGGCTACATTTACAGGAACTAGATAGAATTCCCTATTCGTAGATTCTGAGTAGTTATGGGCTCTTAGGATTGTGAAAGGAGTGCACACAAGAGTATTAAAAACTCTGTGAATCCAATGCAAGGAGTGTGTTTTGAAATCTGTCTCGAGTTCAAATAAGAGTGTGTCAGGTAGGCACACCAAACTAATTCATTTACCTCAAAAGGGAGGACTATGCAAGGAGTGCACATCAGAGTTGTTCAACAATGTTAGAGTCCTATATTTCATAGTATTAGATGGTGATTGAATATTTCTCCTTCAGTGATTTTATGTTCTAAATAATATTTCATTCTGCAAATGATTTCCAAAGGAAAAAGATAAAGGTAAAAAATAATAAAATGAAAAGAGGGTATAAAAGAAAAGAAAATAAAAATAGAAAAAAGAGAAAAACAAGAAAACCCCATCAAAAGAAAAATAAGTTCGAATCATACAGTCTAATCATGATCAAACATTTTAAATTTGTTGTTGTTAGGTTAGAGAATAAATTTGTCCAATCTGTTTAATCTTGGCCAAAGTAGTTAGGTAAAGGAATAAGTTAATCCAACAGTTTAAATTGGATTAATTAGTTAGATGCATAGGTTAGAAGATAGGTTAGGTGAATTTTCCTTTCAAAGCAAATTGAAAAGGGGTTTCACATTAAAATGCACCCTAAGGTGTTGAAAATAGCTTAGTTTAGCATAGAAAAATAAATTATAATGCAAATATTTCAAAAAATCTAACTTTGGATTTATGGTACATCTATTTTATCCAAAGTTCAGAAGTTTACAAGAAATTTTTTCTTATAACGCATAATTTGTGCACAAATCTCCCCTGGCGGCATCAACATTTTCCTGATCGATGATCCTCAAGTGTTTTCGGCCCCACCCCAACCTACCTACCTTTATCAGTGAAGGGGGGGGTCCAAAAAGTGGTTTTCCCCACCGTGATCCCACCTAACGTGGAGCTTCCTTAGTGTTTCTCACCCCCCCTCTTATTCCCATATACCATCAACCCTCCCTCTAAAATCCTCCTAACGTAATCCCGATACCATTCACTCTCCCCTCCGCTACTACCATCTCTCTACATGACACCTGTCCCACTCAACATACTTGTTAGCCAATTAAAACCTTCCCTTTGACCATTAGTTGTCCCATAAAGGTCCCGCGCCATAACTAATATCATTGTACACATGAAATCCCCTGCTTCATCCGGTTACAACATTTGTTGAGTAAGACCCCATGAAGACCGTACCGAGCTAAGCTGTCAAACTACCATCGCCATCTCTCACCGTCAACGGGCGAATATTTCTTCTAGTAATTACAACATTGCCATACATTTTATTATTGATTCTGTCAATTATGGCTCCCAAGATCAAGCCTACTGATACTTCTAAAAACCTAATGAGTCCCCCTCCCATCGACCTGTACCACATCCCTCTGGCAGACAGAAACCACAAGGTTACAGAGACAAAGTGCGGATTTGATTTATTTGAATTTCACTCTTGTCTAAAAGAAATTTTTCTCAACTAGAGCAATGAAATTGGACTCTGGGAGTCCAATTTTCCCCTTTATATGTTTCCTCATACTTATCATTTCCTAGAATTTGTCCTCAAATGCCAAGCCAATTATTTTCCAGGCCAAAGAACCATTTTCTCCCCCACTGGTGAAGATATGTTCATAATTACCTCTAAAACCATTGACCAAATGTTACAAATCCCTAAAAATGACTCAACCACCCCATTCTCTATCGAATCCCTAAATGACATGTACCAAAAACTAACCTTTCCCCAGAGAGCCCATATTTTTGAAATCTTCCTCCCTGAAGATGTCGAATTGCCCAAGAAAAATCCACCATACCCCTCTTCCATTTTTATAGTGAAATCAAACTAGATCATATCCATGCTATCATATATGTTAGGTTATTACTCTGATGAATGGGTAGATGAACCTATTCTAGGTTTTCTATCCATTTTCTCTATAGAAAAAAAGTTGTTGTGAAATTCGATTTCAGTCATTTTTTAGCTGACAGTGTTCATGAACAATTCCTTAAGTTTCCAACTGAAGGAATGTTCAAATATTCATCAATGTTGTTTTATATGTTCTTATTTTATCAAGCAGACAGGTTTCCTTTTACACTTTAGAAGTTAAATGAGCAAGGAAACCCACATTCATTCATATTCTGGACCTCATTGGTGACGAAGAACTCAACAGAGTACAGTCTCAAGGATTTCATTGACCAATTCATCCACCCAGCTACTTGTTTGCTGAACAACAAAACAGAACCCAAGATTAGTGGATAAATTCATAAGGTTTTGCACCTATCTGATCAGGCCAAGACAGGTGACTGGTATTTATACCATAACTATACAGAAATCGGGGTGTATTGATGTGAGCTGCCACCTTACAAATTGCCTAAATACCTTCCAATGAGGATTTTTGCATTGGAGTATATAAGGAAAATGATAAATTTAGATGAAATTCATTTTGTGGAAGCCAAGAAGAAATCCCAAATCAAAATCAAAACTCAAATTGGGCCTTTCATTTGCAACAACAGAAAAGAAGGTGAAGAAGCAGACAACCTTTTGAAACAAATGAAGTTCCCTTTGAGCTTCACTTGGTCATATGACCCATTTGGCATCATTTCTAAACTCATGACCAAACAAAAGAACACTCCCTATGTGCACACAGAGAAGCCATAGGTTGAAAGATATATGAACTAGGCTGACTGGGAAGGAAACACCTTGCTAGAACCAAAGGAGCAACCTATATCTATAACCACTTTGAAGACCACTACACCTCAAAATAAAGAAAACAAAAGATCAAGGAAGGAAGTTTCTCCTTCAGCCATAGAGGTATCAGCTGAATATTTTCATGTATACAGAAAGAGGACTAAAACCAGACATGCAACATATTTGTTGAAGGAGGGAGAAATGCATTCCACAATAGTTTTGGAAGGAACACATTCTTCACCCTAGTCAGACAGTTTGTTTGCAGGTTCTCCATCATCACCAGCCTATCAAATAAATCGATATACAAATATGACAGCTGAATCAGTTCATGGACAAAAGGAGTCAAATATTTTTGACAAATATAAGGAAATCAAGCAAAGGAATGAGTTTCTCAACAACAACAGTTACACTCAATTCTGGAAGCAGGCCTCTAATTCTCAACACAGACTACTATCAGATTTTGACATAGAGAAGAGAATAATGAAAATGACATTCTTACATGCACAAGTTCCCCATCCAAATATAGTAGTAGATTACAAGAAGATTTCTTTTGAGTTTGATATAAAAGATGTACTTCCTGTGGACCATATGGATATGCATAGATAGATAGGAGAGATGATATTTTCAACTCTGACAAATACCTCAATGATTGCTTCTAGATTGTAGGTATCCCTGAATAATATCCAGTACCAATTAAAGCTTGAGAAGTTCTCTTCTTTGGTCAAAGATAATAAAATAAAATCATTGGAAGAGTTAGTTCTCAAAATTGGATACGATCCAACTAATTTCAAAGAAGCAAAGGAGATGATAAAAAAGAAGAACATTGATATAGCATCACTCAGAAAATAGTTGAAGCTTCCAGCAACAGAGTATTCACAAACTAAAGAAGTGGTTGAGACATAAATCCAAAAAGAAGAGATGTTAAAATTGATCATGGAGAAAAATGCACAAATCAGGGAAATGTAAGAAGAGATGGACAAATTGGTCAAAGAAAAAGAGTAGAATGTACATTTGGCCATGATTCCACTAGATGTGGTTCCCCTGACAGAGATAAGAATAGAAGAAGTGTCTACATCAAAAAAAATCCCAGTACAAAATTTATATGCCTCTGATAAACTAGTGAAATCTATGGAGGATATGTCCATACAAGGGGAAGAAAGTAAAAAATTACAGGAAGAGGTAAAGACATTACAGGAACTGAAAGAAATGTTCCAAGCTTTTCATCAGGTAGAAATTCACAAGTCTCAGAGACTCAACCAACAACTGCAAAAATTGGGGAAAGAAACAACCATGGCAAACACCATAGCCCAAGATAAGGAAAACATATGGATATACATCAACAAATACATGACAGAGATTTGGCCCTCTATTCAGATCATTTTTTAGCAGCATGAATTAATCCAGAAAGCTATAGGAACCATTAAAATTATCAAAGAAGAATTGGGAGAAAATCCAATAGAGGCCACAGAGCTCATCAGTTTTCTAAACTCTAAAAATAAACAGGAGTTAGAAGAGTTCAAGATAGAGGACAGAACTGAAATGATATTGTAAATAAAGAAAGTGTTGACCAAGAAAGGCCTCATATTGCAGTTGGAAGAAAAATTTCAGGTTATGGACATAGGTTTGTAGAGGTTCTTCAACAAGTTTGAGGTGCTACACAAGAAAGGGCTTCCTAGATTGTTAGTGATAAATGAAAAATTGATCACTCTACCTTATAACAACTAGAAATTGAAGACAATAGCAAAGGAAAATTCAAAGTTTGCAGGAATACAAGGAAGCATCACTGGGAAATCATTATTGGAAACATTACAGTTTGACTTGAGCATTCAACATGAAATCAAACATATCTTCATTACTAATCCTACTTTTGCCAAGTACACAGAGATGGATGAAATATACACAAAATTACTCAAGATATCAATACCAAGTAAAAAGAGGTGGGATAATCTACGTGAGTTACCTGAGTAAATACAGATTCAATGTTTCATCCAACAAGGAGAAACAACTAAGCAAATTGAAAGGGACAAGTCATCAACAACTTCCACCAAATTAGCACCAGAAATTTGAGCGGATCTACAAGATTCCTATATTTTTGTAATTTGAGATTCAGTTAGTTTAGATATCCCTCCAAAATATCATGATCATTTATGAAAAGATATTATGTAAACAATTGTATAAATACTTCACCTTTTAAAGTATTGAGGGTTGATTTTTGCATCCCAAAAAGCTACTATGTATTATTCAAGAGGATCAGCCAGTAATAAAAAGAATCTTACACAGGATTCTCATGTTAGATTGTTGGTGATGTGCCTCTCTCTTTGTTTAATGTTTTTCATTCTCTATAATCATTGCATATGTTTCCAATTCTAATTATTCAAAGAAAGTTAAAGAACATAATTTATCTCAGTATACTTTGTTTCTGGTTTTTGAATGATTTTCATGTTTTTTTAAACTGAAATTAAGTAAAAGAATTCTTAACTGTTCTTTTTCTTGGTGGAATTTCCTCTCCTTTATTCCCATTCACTTCATCCAATTTTACCATATACAAATAGTTTTACTACCTTTCCCTGTGAAGAAACTTTATAAAATCTAAAACTCGTCCCTATTCTAAAAGATAGACCCCATAGCCCAATGGAAATTTAAGAATTCAATCAGCCAAATATTTCAAACAAACAAACAAACCCTAAACTTTCATAACTATCCTAAGATTATAAACCAAACAAATCTAAATCATATAGAGAGATCCCTCTCTAAAGTTGGCAGGGCTAGATCCCAACTTCCAAAGTAGTTTTGTAGTTACCTCTATCTTTTCTTCTACAACCTATGGAAATTACAGAGTCATAACATAGTGGCGACCATATTGGGGAATCAAACTTTTTCCTCATGAAATATTATTAAGTTCCAGATATGATTACTGATGGTGGATGGTGATCAGACACAAGAAGGCTGAATTTTTCACCTGGCAACTCCATGTTCAAAGTATCCAGAGATTCAAAAAAAAATTAAGGTGACTCCACTGTCAAAGAATTTGAATTTCATGGAACTTATGGTGACTCCACTACACATTGATTAGATTTATTGCTAAATAAGATGACAGGGTATGTGGCAAATCCTATATATTGTGAAGTTATAAAAGAATTCAGGGATAAGTTAGCATATTTTCAAATTGATGAAGTTATTTTAACAGCCGTGTTTCATTGTTTGAAATCGAGAAAAATTTCTCCCGAAATTAAAATTTATGCTCTTGAGTTAGTTGTTGAAATATTTGAGAAGGATATTGAACTTATAGATCTTCAGATTCAGTCCTATAGTTTCCAAGATCCTAAACAATTTTTTGAAAATATTCCTTCGCCAAAATAAGCATGGATGATTTTAGGGGCTAAATTTCGCTCATGGGCTAATTTTCCATGGTTTTTCCAAAAACAAGATTCGCTATTTTAAAAATGATTCGCCCAAATTCTATAAGATAAAATTATTTTACCTTAAAAATCGCCAAAATTTTATAAAAACTATATAAAATCCTTAGAAATTTGAATATTTTTACAAAAATATCGCCAAACATTTATAGTTGGAATATGAAGGATCAATAAGATTCGCCATGGTTTCTACATTTTAAAATAAATTTCCATCCTTAAAATCATCCCTGAAAATAAGAGGAGATGGTATTGCCTTTTGATTTTCAGATGGATGAAAGTTATATTTGTAAACATAAAACTGAAATTGAACAGTTGAAATTGTGGTCTAATATTGAGGATACAAATGGAAAAATCATCCATGTTAAACTGGTTAGTGAATACTTGGAAGATCAACCAATAGATCATGTCTTTGTTGATCCTATTGGAGCCGCCTTTTTCAACTGGTTTAAATGTAATTTTTAAAGTCAAATGTTGGTCTTTAATTTCTCTTTCGCTTTGTGACATTTACCAACTAATATTTTCAGTAGTCCCGACATGCGAAATAGTGAAGGATGTTATGTTTCATAAGTCACCACCTTTTATCGTTAAACAAAAATTTTTACTTTTTGTACCTCGGGATATCGCGCTTCGGGAGTTACAAGTCACAAGATTTACAAGCCCCGATGTGTGAGGTTGCGAAAATTTTTTAAGAGCTTACCCCAGGTTAAAGCTGAGAGTAAAATTCTTTAAACCCCAGTCAAGTGATGTCGGGATTTTGCGTCTCGGCGTTCACTCTCTCCAAAAACATTACCATCATAACTCTGATAGGCGAAGCCACGAGACTTTTACATAAGTAACCTGGGTTAGTGTCAGGGGTGATTAGTTTTGACCATGGTTAAAGTCTGTTGGGATTTCACGACTTGGCATACGTGCCTCCCAAAAGCCATACCTTCGAAACCCCGAGTAGCCAAGTCGCGATATTGCTCAAATATTAATTAATTAAAACACTTAATCTGGTTTACCTCCTGGTTTAAATAGATCATATCATCGTAATCTTGGGATTTCACGAATCGACATACGCTCCTTTCGGAAACTATACCGTCGAAGCCCCGAGTCGTGAAGTCACTATATAAATTAAAACATGATTAATTAAACACGTAATCATGTTTACGTTTTTGCTTAACTAAATCTAATCATCATGATCTCGGGTTTTAGAGGCTCGAAAGGTTAGAGTGAAAACTCTTGATAAGGAGAACGCTGAAAGGTTGATTAAAGTTTAAGAAAGCCTAATTAAAGAAGCTAAGCCAACTTAATCAGTGTTTAATGCAAATAATAATATGCACAGTATACGAGGTAAATTTAAATTTTCCTTGCGCCAACTTGTATCACGAGCCATCCAAATTTATGGCATTAATTGGAAATGAGGTGAAGTGAAAAGTAAGGATATGGTTTTTATTGCTAAATATGTCTCTAAAAATGATTTGACCATTCTATTCATAAGGACATCGAGGTTTTAAATGGTTAAAGATATAGATCTTTTTCTTCAGTGTCACAAAGCTCATTTCTATTTTATGCAAAGAAACTTTCCTCAACAAACTGATTTTTGTATGTATACATATTTTTATCATAGGAGAGCTAATCAGAATCCCCCAGCATGGCCCCATGAAAAGTGTCCAAGGCAAGTGTTGAGATTTCAGGGCAAGGCTCAGATAACGTTTTTGATACTTCACCCTGAAGCGTTGATTCTATCAGAACCTGGTCATACATCTCTGAGGTTCTGCAGTCCGAGTTGGTGAACTGTTCAGATGACTCCAGTGATAATGAAAAGGATGACTTGGCCACCAAATACAACATTGTCGTCCAAGTAGAAATGCATAAAGTAGTGTCCAGGCCACATCTTCTTTCTTACTATGACATGATCTGATGGGTGCTAGGCCATGTAGATATCCCAACCAGAACCATCATCAACGAGCAGAAGGTCACTATTGGGACCTTTAGACCGGAACAATTACAGGCGATGTACAAGTTTCCACCCACGTCGAACTTCACATACAATGCCGAGTTTATCGAGGATTTTAAACAGAAGGAATGCGAGAAATAAAACAAAATCTTATCTGATTTGATCAAGGATTGGGTCTCACACCCTGTGAAGTTCAGGGTTGATAGCAACAGAATTTATTCTGTATCTTCTTTGGAACCGCAGTTCAAATACATAGCAATGACCTGTAGATTGTATGGGAGGGAAGACACCACACATTTGTTCCTCCCATGGGTGCCTCTGATGCATACAATCACGGAAGGTTGTTCCTTTGACTGGGCCAAACTGTTGTCAAATAGTCTGATCAGTCAGATTACAGAATATCAGACGCAAAGGGCGAGCGGAAAGGCCGCTTCATTCTTTATGTCCGCATACATCATGGACGTCGTGTGTTTCATGACGCCTTTTCCCTTGATGAAATGGAGTTGGGTTCCATCGGATACTGAGCCTATCCACGTCTATCATTCAAAGATTTGGGAGGATAAGGCCTCAGATTTCATATATGAAATTTTCAATTGGGTAATGGTACCGATGTATGTCACCATCTTTGATAATCCACCACCCAGGATCTCAAATAGCATCGAGGCCAATTTGAGCAGTGTGGCCGACTGGTACATGGAGGAAGAATTTTCATACATCAGGGTTTTCGACGCTTCTGTCCCTCCACGTGCTCTACCATTATTTATACTCAATAGGCTGGCTTGTCACGAGATCTCCAGGAAAACTGTGATTGGTGGCATAAGCAAAGAGCTTAAAGGATTTTCAAAGAAGGTATGGTCACCTTTCCCCATTCATTTAACTACCTGTTCTTTATTATATTTCGGGCATGCAAAGGCTGAGGCAACAACCTTGGAAGATATTAAATTGGTTCACATTGAATTCAAGAAACACGATCCACACAGGGTCATGAGTAATCACTTGGCTAGTTGTGGTCTTAAAAGATTTGAGCACGAGAATTCACCTCATGATGACATTTTCTGAGGCACGAGATCTTATGCCGAGGTTTTGGCTTGGATACAAGCCCTGTCGACCGAAGAGAGGGCCGATGTTTTCAAATTACAATAACATCGGCGGAGTTTCCTTCCCCCAGTATTACAGGGTGAGAATCCAAGGACCGTAAAGATGCAGCAAACGGAAGCCGAAGGCTCCAAAGATTCAACACCCAGTCAAGAAGAACACCAGGACAAGAAGGAGAAAACGGGGGCCCGAAACAGGAAGCCAAGAATTTCAACCCTCCAAGCGAGCCAACCTTGTTTGTTACTCCAGGGAAATCATCTAAGCAGGTCAGCAATCCCATCATTTTTGTTACCCCTCTATAGTCCACGAAGGGGGTCCCAGACGTAGGTTGGGTTTTCGGTGAAGAATTAACTCCTGTAACAATGGAAGAGCTACCTCTGAATGAATTCTTCTTCGATAAGAAGAGAAAGGCTATCATAAAACAAGAACTTTACCAAGAGGCAGGTACATTATCAAAGAAATTTAAAATTTTAACTGACGGGAGAGCTATGAAAAAGGAGGAATTTGCAACTCAAATAGCAGGAACATTGGGGGCTTTCGCTACAGCCAACCAATATTCAGTCGGGACCCTAAAGGATCAGCTAAAGTGAAAAAATAGTTTGATCAAAACATTAGAGGTTAAACTAGCTGCAACAGAGGTCACTGCCAAAGATCAGGTGAATACAGGTTTGGAACAAGCTAGAGTAGTTGATCAAAAGGAAATTGAGTGACTCAAAGCCAATCTCGAATAGACATAGCTGATGGCTCAGACAAGTCAGACACAGGTAAGCCAGCAAGGAGAATTGATAGAGCAGCTACAAGCCAAATTAGACTTCACCGAAAGCCAAGTAATCGATATCAGAATATTTCAATCCCAAGCTATAGAGATCAGAAAAAGAGTGTCAGCAGCTCAACAAGGTCTACTTGCTATGGTAGAAACGATTCAAAACAACTGCCAACTCATTGATCGAGTATTGGAAAACCTCACTCTTAGAGAAAAAGACACTAGGGCGGCCCGAGTTGCTTTCCAGGAGGCTATTATAGCCACGACGAGAAGGGAAACAGGCAATAGTTCCAAGTTTTCTATCTTGGACTAGACCCGAGGTAACATCTTGTTGAAGGAATGGGAGCGTGACATATCCGAAGGCAGACAACAATCTAGAGAGTTAAGAAAATCTTGTGAATAAACCTTCAATTTTCTAGATGGAAGTTGGTTGGGTTCTGATGATGAAAGCAACACTGAAACACTGGGCCAGATCAGTACAGCCAAGCATCTGCTCAAGATCAAGGAAAATGAAGAAAGAGAATTGGCTAAAATATCACAAATAACCCAGATGGACATAGTCCAAATAGATAAATGGCTAATTAAACAGAGTGTACAATTATTTTCTATCAGTGCCAAAGACCAACAGGTGGAGAGAAAGTTGCCACAATTGGTGAAGGATTGTTACACTTTCAAGGCCAATAATCAAGAAGAACCTTCTAAGTTGATATCCCAGCTGGTGGAGAAGTGTGTCATTTGCATAGAGCATGTGAAGAGGCAGGCTTCCGGTACCAAATAAGGATAGAGACAAAGAACTGAAATGTTTAATCCCTTTATTGTAACCGAAAACCTCTAGAACGATTGAGATTCCAGACTATAGAAATTTGTATAAATATACATTTTGAAGAAACAAGAGGCTGGACCTATTTTGGTCGATTGTAATAGAGGCTCTCCTTTTTTAATATTAATACAAAGAAATCCGAAGACTCCTGATTCCGTCAAGACTGTGTTATGAGTTTGTTTCCTCTCTGATTTCTTGTTCAATTTCATTTCGCACATATATGTTTGATGAATGTTACACTGCAATTTAGTAAAACTTCTACTGTGGTGATTAATTTTAATTTTCTATATAGTTTATAGTTTTTCCTCTGTATAGTCTATTAGCAGGTACAAGACCTGTGGACTCATTAGATTTTCATATTTTATACATTCGTCAGATTTCTTCTCACCTTTTTATTCTTCTATTTACAGGATGAGATTCTCCCTTGATAGGAGCCTCATATTATAAATAGCTTTACATTTTTCTCGCATTTTCACACACACCACTTATTTATTAGATAACACAGTTACGGGAAAGGGCCTTTGGTTTGTAATTTATCTTTAACATTAAATCAGATAGTTCTCTTTTATACGATCGAATTGAGTCAGCATCTAAAACTTTGAAACTTTCCTTTACTTTCATTGTTCCTTTATGACTGTCCCCGTTGTAAGACAACCTAACATTGAGCCCGATTTATCAGACCAAACACATATCACTTTGAAACTTTTTGATACTATTCTTAAAAAAACCAATACCCGGGTAGAACTTGAGCGTTCGTGGGCTACGGTAGAGCAGGATATAAACATCCAAGAACAGTTGGAGGCTAGATAGCAACAACCTGGAAATCAACCTTAGTTTCCTTTCACGAAGGTTGATGCTCTCCTCCTTATTACTCTTCACTCACTTTCGGATGCCTAGACACTGTACCTTCTAAGCCTTAGGTACAGACTCTGGAACAACAAATCCTGTAGCAAACTATATGGAGGTTCTTTTCATCTTAATTGTTCAATCATGTTTTTATTGGAGGACCCGATCCATCATCAGTTGCCATTACATATTCCAGTTTTGATTTTGATGACAAGCAGTCAAGAAATCCACTTATTTCAACAACTACTTGACTAGTTTCATTGGCATTTTTCTGTCATTTGACTCAACAGTTTCTCACTAGTGTAGGGTATGTAGGGTGTGCAAATAATCTCAATACCCTGAGCATATTTTTAAGCATTCTTTTCAAGTTTATTTTTAGATTGCATTACAACTTTTTTTTCAATGTATATTTCAAATTTCAGTTTGCACAATGGTTTTGAGTTTAGTATGAAAGTTTTCAGTCATAAAGGTTAGAACAAGTCACAAGTTGCAGACTAATGAATGTGATGACTACTAAATAATCAAGGCATTGGTCTGCAAATTCAAAGATCTATGGTTCTTTGTTGCCCCGCAAGGGGGGAAGCATCCCCAATTGGAGCCGATGTTAGCACATGATAAATTTTGGAAACATTTATGCCCTGGCTTAGTTTGGTATACAGAGTTTCAAGCTCATTTATGAGAGTTCGAAAAAATATTGGCTTTTATACTCAATTTTCAATATCCCTCATCAAAGTTTTATTCAAATTAAAATTATTTTTATTTGGGATATAAAATCATTATATTTAAATATTATTTAGATTTTATATTTCAAGCAAAATAATATTTTATAAAATAAAACTTTATCTTACCTCATCCATTAAATTCCCACTTCATAATTGTATACATCAAGTCACCAGTCAAAACCAAAATTCAACTTTACTTTATGTCCCCACCCCACATTTAATGCATTAAAATTCCCAAATGTAAAGTGGACAAATTAAAATCTATGGCATATATGTTTCGAACCCCCCATGCCCTCCGACNGGGGGGGGGGGGGGGGGGGGTCCGAAAAGTGGTTTTCACTTTAACCATATTTTACAAGTGTCATGTCCCCATTTTTTATGGACCCCACTCCAAAAACCATTTTCCCTATTTACATTTAATAATAATTGTCGGGAAGGTTAATGGTTCTGTGGATTAATTGAATTTTCTAGAGTTAGATATTGGGTTATTCAAAATATTGGATGATATATTAAAAATGTATTCTACATATGGATAAGGGAGATAAATCAAACACAAGTGAAATATATTTACCAGTTACAGTCCAAAAAAAATTACAGCTACAGAGGAAATGAATTCACCAATGCAAGAAAATGAATTTACAAGAGAAAATAAAGGGAGACTTTTTGCAATCATATGTTTATGAAACTAATGTACGGGTGAGAAAAAATGAGATGCATGTAAATGCATTTTATGATGGGAGACTGAGGTAAAAGAGGCTAAGGTGAAATAAATTTATAGTTGCAGATGAAAGTAAAACAAGATTCACAAGTGCGGGTAAAAAGAATTTACATGGTGAAAGTAAAAAGAGATTTACAGATGTGAAATGAGTTTGCATGGGTAAAAGGGAAAAGTGAAAATACTTTACCAACCAGAGAAAACAACATGTGGTTTTGTTAATCCATGGGAAGGGAAAACAAGCCATGGATTTGAAAAACAAGACGATTTATCAAATCATTTAAATGAATATATTGAAATTCTAAATTATGAAATTCATTTAAGGATTTAATCAAAATATTTGGACATTTTATTATTATTTTTTCCAAATATTTTGTGACAGAAATAAATCTCAAAGGGACAGATGGCAATCAAATTTTATATGTGAAGAGAACCTAGCAACAAATGACCAGTCGACTTCCGAATCAATTTCTAGGGAAACAGGGATGAATTTTAAAAATCCGAGAGAGGGTTTTCTTCATAACAGACCCAAGAACAAAAATCTATTTCAGTTTTCTTACAGGTATCATGGAGTGGGATATTCAATGGTATATTTCATCCCTATTTTTTGGGCTTCCATTTTTCCTATTTTGGACTTGTTTTTGTAAAGAAGATCTCAGGTAAATGGAAATAAATTTCAAGAAACTAAGAGAGGTTTTTACTCGGAGCAAGGTAATATACATAAAACTCCTCTAGTTTTCACACATCTATGAAGGTCTGGGAGATATGAGATTGTGATTGAAGACCTATGTTTGAGCAGTCTGGTCCATTTTTCATGGAAGACAGTTCAAAATTTCAGTGTATCTCTTTCTATTTTGAGGCAGGTGGTTGGATTCGACCTCCTAAGATTGGGGGGGTGATATTTCCTATATATTCATGTAAATTTAATGAAAAAAAGAGGGGAAACCGGTGGGAAAGAGAGACTTGTTGATGTAAAGAAACTCACAAAGCCTCCTTTGATCAAACTTCAGTAATATAGTTGCAACAATTATAGGATTCTTGTGTCACTTATGTTGGTGAAGTGCATATGTATTTGTATCTATGTTTTCACTATTATTCTTATGTTATCCATACATTCTGAATTATGCAATAGAAAATTGAAGAACATAATTTGTTTTGATGTACACTCTAAGTCTGGCTTTGAATAATTTCAATGTTTTATGCTTGAGGGTTATTTCTAGAATTCTTAATTGCTCTGGTATAATATGATACCCTCATCTTTTCTTTCAAATCACTTATCAACCTTAGGAATCCAATAAAGGTGCATATCCTTCTCTGTAAGGTTTCCTATAGAACCTTCCTTGATTGAACTAAGCTAGTGAATCCATTTCCCAATGGCTTATCTCCCTTGTTTGAACCCAATTAAATACTAAAATCCAAAACATGAACCATAATAGCTAGCCTAATATTATTCAGAAGAACATATCTAAATCATATAGAGAGATCTCTCTCTAAACCTGGCAGGGCTAGATCCCAGCTTCCAAAGTGGTTTTGTGGTTACCTCTGGGTTTCCTTCACAACCTTGGGAAATTACAAAGCATTATCAGACACTCTGAAGAATATTTACTAGCATTATTGAATACTCTGAGGACTCTACAAGGAGCGTATTTAGTAGGAGAAAGGAGTGCACGAGAAATATGTTTCATAGTTTTGTGAGAAGGTTGCCACGAGGGAACACTAGAAGATAAATCTTAGAAGGATTAGTGAAATTATGCACAGAGAGCACAAGGAGTGCACAAGTGAACTTGTAGAGTTTAGGTTTCATGAGGTGAAGTAGTGCAAGGAGTGCACAAAGCCAACCCACTGCTACAGTGTTGTTCAAGCTTAGGAGAATGAGAACAAAGTGCCAGGAGGGCACAAAACGATCATTTGGAGAGAACAAAGGGCTGAGACCCTTTGAAGTATGACAAAATCCAAATCTTAGGTGAGATAGCACAAGTACGCACAAGGCCCTGCAAGGAGTGAAGTAGGTGAGAACATTCCAAGTTATAGACTATTGAAAATCTTAAGGAGTCATAGGTGAAATTTTTTCAAGTTCTAAGCTCAAGAGGTGCAGCACGAACAGAGTCCAAGGAGACAACCCTGCAAGAGAAGCATCGAAGGTTAAGCCTTCGAAAATTTGAGGAAACCCTTCATTGGAAGGAAAGCGTAGACAAGAAAAAAGAGAAATCCACAACTGTCATTAGATCATCTATCAGAAGAAATATGGACATTCAGATCAGAGTCTAGAACAAAGGAGGAGCATGCAAGAGTAGAACATATATTGGCCATTAGATCGAGGCACGAGAAATAACAACCGTCAGATCCAGGTGAGTTTCCCTGGGTTTAAACTTGAGAATTCTTCATACTCCTGAAGTCTGGAGATTTTTCATATAGTGCCACAGAGGAGATGAGATTCTCGAAGTCGTGGGGACCCAAAGAAAATATGGACTATCCATCATCTGGGATGTGTGTTAGTGGATCCAAAAGTCTCGAGGTCCAACACTCCGAAGGATTGTTGGGGTCGTGCATTGAAAAGGCACGAATCTCCCAAGAGTAAATAAGATCTCAATCGTCCATTTCATAGGGACGTGTGGAAATAGATCTAGATATCTATACGTATAGCACTCCAGAGGGGTTAGTTTAAGTATGAGATGATAAATCCCAAAGGGTCGGGATCTAGAGTTAATCTAGGCCATTCATAACAAAGGACACACGTCACCAGATCTCTTCGTCCATAGGTCTAACACTCTGGAGGATTGGAAGTGTTGTTCTTTGAAAATGTTTGGAGCCCAGAGACCTGGATTGTATCTACACCATAGATCAACGGAGAATTGTGAACCGTTGGATCCTCTGAAGGTTCACCAGTTCGACACTACATGAGATTGTTGTATGTGGTGCTTCTAAATTCTCTGAAGATGGAGCACCAAAGAGTTGTAGGTAGTTGATATTAGCAGGGAACAGGACCCTTTGATCCATTATTCGATGGTCTAGAGGATTCATAAGTGTTAATTATTGGAAGGGTCGAAGCCTGAAGTGTGAATCATGCGCGTAGTTCGTCGATCGGAAGGAGGAGTTCTAGTTGTACGATTGTCTTGGAAAAAATATTTCATCATTTTGGCATCGAGAAATACAAAGGGTTGTGTCGTGTGGATGACCAAAATAAATCTTCGAAGCTCGAAGAAATGATATCTGGACCGTCCATATTTCAGAGATTGAGGAATTTTGATCTTGTCGCCTATGGTCTTTTCAGTAGTTTGCAAATTAGGTGCCTTCAAAGGATTTGAGGGATAAGAAAGGTATATTGTCGAAGCCCAAGCGGTGAAATAGTGCATTGTTCTTGGTGCTTGGTCACATCCCTCGGTCACGTGAGGGGTTTGCCATAGAAAAGGGGCTAGGGGCCCAAAATTGATTTCAAAGGAAAAGGGGCTTAGTAAGAGCCTGTGGGTTCATTCATGGACCTACACATGGAAAATTAAGGACATGTGTTTGATAATGGGGTCTTAGTGAGGCCTGAAGAGCTGATTCAGCTCCTGATTTGAACAATCCTAGACTGGTAGGTCGCACTGACCCTAGTTGAGGAAGGGGGTCTACATCAAGTGGTATCATAGATTGATTTTGTCTGCAGGTAGCAGGCGAGCTAGGAAATTTTTTTCTGATACCAGCAAGTGGCATCATATCTACTAATTTGGTTTATAGGTAGCATATAGGAGGAACGTTTTGGTATGATAAAATAAAGTGGTATCAGAGCTTGATTTTTGTTTGCAAATAGCAAAAAATGGAGAAGAGAACAAAGTATTGATGCTCTGTGAAGATCTGTTTGCAAGCGTGCAACATAAAGTAGACAACCAGGAGGGTTGCAAGAGAAATCCAATGGTTCTCTCAGTTGCAGAGTGGGCGAAGCAGACAGCTAGGTGGGATGAAGAGAAGAACCAGACGCATTCTTAAAGGCATTAAAGGAAGATGGCTACTAAAATCCAAAAGTGGGGTCATAGAAAATACCTCCAACAGGTGAGAAAAAAGAAAATAAATAAATAGATCAAGTAGATATGAGAGGAGCTCGACAGGTTGATGATGAAGATGCAATAATAAGAAAGAGGAAGCTAGAGGTATGAATGGAATTTAAAGTGAAAGGCGAGGTGGCCTATAAAGTAGTTGGTTTCCAAGAGGCAACATAAGATGTTGAGGAGGCGGTTGAGGCATGTTGAAAACCTTAGTTCCACAAAGGAGGATATGGTTTACATTTGTGAACCAAAGGTTGGAAGGAAACTCAGTGATGAGGAGGAGAGATTAGTTGAAGATATCATAAACTTCCAAGTGGGAAGAGGTGGTAATGCATATTTCCAGGAGGTAAATGAGATGAGATCAGTTAAGGATCTCGTAGACTGCCAGGAGGGTAGAGATAAAGATTCAAATTTCCAAGAGGTAAATTAAGAGAGATCAGGAAGAGATATCGTAGACTGACAGGAGGGAAGGAGTGAACTTTTTTATTTCTAGAAGGGAAAAGAGAAGATATCGGTGAAATATCTCATAGACTGTCAGGAGTTCAAGTAAGAAAACTCTAATTTCCAGGTGGGAAAGGAGGATGAGGTGAGAATATCTCAAAGTCTCAAGAGCTCATAAAGGAGTTCATATCAGCAAGGAGTGATGACATAAATGAAGATGAGACTGTCTAAAAGTCTCAAGAACTTAGAAGATATTTCATATCAGCAAGTAGTGTTGACAAAGGAGGAGGATCAAAGGAACATTTCTATCATTGGAGGAATCCAAATATTCTTGCCAACCATCCCAATAGAGGCTAGTGCACATGTTGAAGGTGAATCATAGGAGAGACATCCAGCCAAGTCTATCAAGGAGAAGAAGGAGAAGACAATGAAATATGCCCAAAAGATGGAAGAAGAAGAGGAGCATTCAGATGCAATTCTCACTCAGTGGAAGAAAGAGTTGAAGTTGCTAGAGGATTGATTGAGCAATCCAGGCACAAAAGAAGACTGCCAGAGGGATGTAGTTTTGAAGAGTGGAGAAAAATCCCAACCTGAGGAGAAGCTAGAAGAAACTAGACTTGTACCATGTTGGCACAGGGGCAGACCCAAGGTTCAACACTTCAACAGTGCACCAACAAAACCCTATTTGTCGGCCCTTTCGGCAACACCTGTGAAGCAGATGAAGTCTCACCCGAGGTAGAGGCAGGGTTGGTTGCATGAATCAAGTGTCTACAACCTAGCTGGGACACATATCTATGATTAAAACACTTAACAAATCACTTAGCAGTTAACATTCATCAGTATTTAACCCTTATTCACATCGCAGGTCGAAAGCCTAGTTACATAGCAACGTGGTATTTAACAAGATCTAATACATCTAAGCACTTAGCATATAAAAATAGATCATATCTAGAATTCATTCACATTACTAAGCACTAAGATACTATATTAGATACATCTAGCATATAACACTGCACTAAGCATACTCGTTACATAAACCCTAAACCCAAAAATTCCCTAAGAAGGGGTCGAGATCCCATGATCTCCACTTCTCCTTTCGCTCCACCTTCGACCAGTCTGTCGAAGTCCCAAAATTGGTCAAACATGACAAAATTTCTCCAAAACTTGGTCAAGGGCCAACAGGCCCCCAACACTCACCTATGTCTCATCCTGAGTCACTTTGATCTGGGTAAATCTACGTCAAATTCCTTGAGTTGCCTCAACCTATTACTTTTCCAGAGCCACCTTCTCAGCAAACTCTTGAATAACCTTCTTTGTCACAGGTCCTTCCAAGCATTGTTCTACTGTGGTGACCACTTGTCTTAGTTCTGAACCTCGTCCTTCAATCTCCTCAAAAATTATGCAAGCTGCATCCTGCACTGGTTGGAGTCACTGAGTCACTTCCATGACCTTACTTTGTATGGCATGGACTTTATGTTGGAATCTGCATTGTTCCTAGGATCATTTCATCCTCTCGACTATTGGTAGTGGTTTCAACTACACTTGCACTATTTTTGCTTGATACTTGGCCTCCTGAAGCTATGACTCCAGTGTCCTTAGTTCAGGGTCCTCTGCAAGGCGCTCGTAATTCTGTGCATTTCAACTGTTGAGTTTTTTACATTCTAAGGCCAATGCCTTGATTCTCTAGACTATGCTCTGGGAATTTTCTTCTCTTTGTTTTCTCACTTCCAATGGAGTGCTTAGCACTTCTTGTAACTCTAGTTCTGCTATCCTCTATTGGAGTTGCTAAATGGCTTCAACAAGCTTCCCTACTTGGCTTTCCACTAGGTATTCTTCCATCTGTTATAGTCCCGTCACAGAGAAAATTTCTCTAGTGACTACTTCTTTAAATCCAATCTTCTTTGTGAGCAGTTGTTCCTTCTCCTTCTGGATTTGTGCTCTATCCTCTGCAAACTTGGCTTGGATGTTGTCGTTTTCCTATTGCGCAACCTGACGTTGTTCTATGTCTTCCTTTTTTTCTTTCTTTAAGGCCTTTGTGGCCTGCTCTTTTTCTTCCTAAACACGACGAAGGCGAGCTTCGGTCACATTTGTTATTTGGAATAGCTAGGTAGGTTCATCTCCCAACTCTGTTCCTTCTGATGATGGGGGCAAAGTAGGCCCTGCGCGGCTGGAGTATAGGGCTTGTTGTACCCCTTTCATCTATTCTTCAATTATTTCATACATGGTCTCTTGTCTGGCTTCATTGCATTATAATATGTCTTCTGAGGTATCTGAGATAGAGGCGATGATGAAATCTAGGTCATCCATTGTGAGCACAATCTACATCTGTGGTTTAGCATCTTTGGATGTTTTCCGCGATGTAGGTTTCGTGGGGGAAACGTTTATTTTCTTGGAGGTCTCAGCTTCATCAATAGGGTCCCTTGGCAATGTTACTTTGCCTTGTTTATGCTTGTCTTCTTCTATGTTGTCTTCTTCTTTGTTTACTTCGTCATCACCTCCCCATATAGGTGAGTCTGAAGCATTCTCTTCTGATGCGTTGTTTAGGTCCTGTACCTCTTCCTTTTTCTTCCTTCTACTACTTCTAGGTGCATCATACTCTTCATGAGTAACCACAGGACTTCCGAAGAGGTCGGGGGTGAACAGTTCTACCTGGTCGAATGGTATAAGGAACTCTGCAGGCCATTCCTTAGTGATTGATTCCATGTCCTCCTCTATGAGTTTATAGTAACTCTACATCTCTTCTTTATGTTCATCTCCGCGCACAGTGATATAAATAAAATTTCTATCTACGCGGAACTTCACAAATGGTATGAACCTGTGTAAGGTGTTCGGTGTCATTCGGGGGAAAGAATCAATATCCCTCTTCAAGTGTAGGTAGTAAGTGTGGAACACCATGTTTGACTTCCATTGTTTCACCATGTCGCTCGAATACCAGAGCATGGTGAACTTCATAGCTAATGGTTTCGATGGCTCAATCTCGGGGAAGGTCACACCTTCTGACATTTCCCAAACAATGAAAGTGACAAGGATCAACAACCAACTGAAGTGGAACTCTTATCCCTGATCCTGAGCTTCATTCCAGTCTTTCTCTAACTAGTTGACGAGGTAGCTCGCCCAGTTCATTTGTATGTTGAAATTATTAATACAACTGAGAGGGGGGGTGAATCAGTTGTATGTGCGCTTAAACAATTTTAAGTCTGTTAAAACATTATTAAAATTTCCTCATGTGGTCATCAACAATATACAACATATGGACAGTAAGGGTAAAGAACAACAGTCACACATAAAGTATACACAGAGACAAATTTTTCACGAGGAAACCCATAAAGGGAGAAAACCTCTTCTTCTTTGAAATGATAGGCAGTCTTTTAAGTTTTGTACATCATCTATAATTGAGCACCAACTCAATGTGAGGCTGCAACCTCTGTTTTACAAGCTGCAACTTGTTTGAGAGCATCAACTCTCTGGTTTCTCTAGCACCCACTAGAAGGAAGCACCAACTCCCTGAATATTCCAGCACCAACTGGATGGAAGCACCAACTTCCCGTTACATAGGCTCCATCCTATATAACAGAGAACACTTGTTCTCCCTAGCACCACCCTGCCACCCTGGTTTCTCTGGCTACAACCATATGGAAGCTACAACTTCCTGTGTTCAAGCACCCACTTGAACTTATGAGGACAACACCCCTGAGCACCTCCCAACCACCCTTAAATATGAAAGGATAAATACATAGACAATTTATGTAGATAAATCACTTCTTACCATTCTTTCTCTTTTCTGTAAATCTGATCTTCAACAAATTGTTCTGCAATTCTTCTCTTCCTCTGTCTGTTTAGCAGGTCTACTCTGCATCACATTCTTCTGTCATTCTGCTCTTTTCCTTCTCTTTCTGTCATTCTTCTCTACTTCTGCTCTACCTGTCGTTCTTCTCTGCTTCTGCTCTACATTTCATCTCACTCTGTACATCTGTTAAAATTTCATACTACACATCTTCTCATGTTTCCTTTCTTACTGTTTCATTCTTTTTCATCCAGAACAGCCAACCAAATTCCGTCTCCCTAATTTTATTTTATACACACAACCTTGACGGTTCCACTTCGCCTTGAAATAGTCAAACCAAGGACACCTATCTTAGCAACTGAAATGATAACTGATTCACACTCAAGAATCCGTTTTGTTTAGCATAATCGTAACTGATGAGTTACTTGTGTGTGAAGAAATAGTAATCCTTAGATCTCATTTAAGTCTTATCTGCACCATAGGATGACTTTTATAAATCTTGTCTTTAATTCGGGTTTCGGCATTTTGGCATTCCTTTTCCCAAGTTTCTCGACACTTTCACATCGCAATCTCCGAAACTTCGAATTGGAGCTTATCTGGACTGACCCCTTCTCTTCCCGTGACCAAGGGCTGTGACCAAGGATTTATGTGAAAGGTTATTTCGTGATTTCGCATATCGCGAATTCATAATTCCTTATGTTCAATGTTCCTGTCACCTCCAAATCCCGATCTGCAAAATTCCATAATGAAATCAAATCAACGATCCAGATTATATCTATATCTGACGGTTCATATTAAGTCGGGATATTACTCATCGCGATTTCGACACTCTGGATGATCGGTGTTTTCGTCAACTCGAATTCCCTATTCTCGACATTCAGTAAAGAAGTCGAATCAATGGTCTAGATCACTTCTTGATCTGACGGTTGTTGTTACATCGCAATTTCGCCTATCGCAATTTCGTAAATGTTGCATAGTTTCTTCTGCCTCTCCATATCGCGATTCGCGAAACTCCGACACGGAGTTCAACTAACGGTCCAGATATGAACTTGTTTCAACATCTACGATTGGATCGCGATATCGCATATCACGAAATCGAGATTCTTGTTGCATTTGTTTCTTTTCCTCTTGATATCGCGATTCACGAAACTCCGACACAAACTATAATCAACGGTCTAGATTCATTCTCGATTCAATGGCTACGATTGAATCGCGATATCGCATATCGCAATTTCGGCATTTTTGTTGCCTTGTATTCTATTCCTCTTGATGTCGCGATCCCCGAAACTCCGATATGGAGTTACATCTATGGTCCAGGTACGATCTTGACTCAACGGCTACGATTGAGTCGCGATATTGCATATCGTGAAATTGGGATTCCTGTGGATGAAATCCCAAAGCTTCTTCAACTCCCGATCCCCAATACTCTGACAAGAACTGTAATCTACGATCCAGATTCATTTTTTATAATCCAATGGCTATGATTGAATCGTGAAAGCTTGTTGCAATGGGATTCCTATCTGATACAGACTTGCCATCAATGACAACCATTCGCTAATTCGCTATCTGTTTCCAACACGCATTCGCTGTCTATGCAATATTTGCCAACAATCTCCCCCTTTGGCATTGATGGCAACACAAGCACGCAAATGCCTTCCGGACTCGACTCTGTTCCCGAAACGACTCTACTTCGGCTCGACTCTGCTCCTGACTCTGCTTCGACTCTGCTCCTGCTTCCGACCTTTCGGACTCGACTCTTCTCCCGAAACAACTCTGCTTCGGCTCAACTCTACTCCTGACTCTGCTTCGACTCTGCTCCTGCTTCCGAAAGAGATCTTTTCTCCCCATTTGACATCAATGTCAAAGAAGAAACATTCTTCCTCTGATCTTGTTTCAAAAAAGACTCCCGCTGTCGTCTATAAGCATTTAGGAAATTCACCAGATATTCAATAAATACTCCCCCTGACCAGGTGAACAGATTAAACACCAGAGATTATAACCCCCAACTTTTGGCAAAGGTATCCAAAAGGGGTCCCTGCTAATGGTTTAGTAAAGATATCAGCAATCTGTTCTTTGGAAGGAATATAATTCAGCTGAACAATTCTATTTGTAGCTTGATCTCGGAGAAAATGGTACTTGATTGGAATATTCTTAGTCTTGGAATGAAGAACAGGATTCTTGGAGACACTAATGGCACTTGTGTTATCACAATGAATTGGAATAGGATCAGTGTAAGTTACCTTTATATCTACAAGAGTTTGTATCATCCATAAGATTTGTGTGCAGCAAGTAGCAGCAGCAATGTATTCTGCCTCTGTAGTGGATAATGAAATCGATCCTTGCTTCTTACTAAGCCATGCAACTAATGAGTCACCCAAAAAAAATGCTCCTCCACTGGTGCTTTTTCTCTCATCAACATAGTTTGCCCAGTCTGCATCTGAATAAGCAGTTAACTGGAAATTTTGATTTCTAGGATACCACAGTCCATAATTCATTGTTCCTTTCAAGTATTTAAATATTCTCTTGAAAGCTACCAAATGACTTTGTTTAGGAGCAGAATGAAAATGACCTACCATTCCAACAACTTGCATTATATCAGGATGGGATGCTGTGATGTACAGAAGACTGTCTATCATAGAACGATATGTTCTGTGATCAACATCAGTTGAGATATCATCTTTACTCATCTTGCAACCAACCACCATAGGTTTGCTAACTGTAGAAGAATCGTCCATATCTCTTTCTTCAATATCTCTTTCAAATATTTTTCTTGAGAGATAAAAATTCCTACAGAGCTTTGTTTTACTTCTAAGCCAAGAAAATATGACAGTTCTCCTATCATGGAAATTTCAAATTCTGTTTGCATAGTGTTAGCGATATTTCCTGTAGAGGGGATTAGATAGCAAAAGAAGGGGTTAAAAACCCATTTGTCCTAAGTTTTGGGCGATAATGCACCCATGGTAAGCAACAAGCAAGTCCGAGCGGTCCAGATTCGCGCGTCCGAATCAACGACACGCATTGGATTCTGGACCCCCCTTGCCTTTCTACCTTTAAGCGAGGGGGGGGGTCCAGAATCGGGGGCGCACCTCTCCGACGGCCCAGATCAGCGCGCCCGGATCAACGGCGATGAAGATCATTTCGGACCCCCCCCCGCCTTTCTACCTTTAAGCAGAGGGGGGGGGTCCGGAATCCCATATGCAGCTTCCTGACGGCCACGATCGAGGAGCCCCAGATCAACGGTGCTTGTGTAGCCCCGCCCTTCTCAGCTGCCCTGTGCTTAACCAGTGTGGGCCCTCCTCTCCTGCCTTGTCATCTTCTAGTCCACCTTTCTCCCACTGCCATGTGTCACTCGTCCACCTCATCCTTTTGGTCCATGTGGTTCTCCCTTCTTCCCACCATCCACTCGCTGCTTGCCTCGTGTCCCCTTCCTTTCCACGTCAGCCTCTCACCCGAAGGTGAATCCTCTCGTCTTCTTCCCCCTTTTTTCCACCTGATGTCTTCCACCATGAATCGTCCTCCGTCATCTTCCTCTCATCTCGTCACTTCTTCCACACCCTTATAACCCGACACCACCATTCCTGTCATGCGCCTCATCCTCCGCACTGGCCTCCATGCCTATTCCTCAAGCTATTCCATTATTCCAGGTGGCAGCGCGAGAATTCCTCCTTATCCCGAAATGATGAGTTGGTCGGGCCGTTCTCAATCCCAAGAAGCAGTTATTGAAGTGGTTGGTGGTGGTTAGACATCGTCTCCGCCATAATTGGGACGTCCTGCAATGAATTAAAGGGATGTCGATTCGCCGATGTAACTTTCAGAAGATCTATCGCGTCTGCCACAAGTTGCACGATTATTCAAAGATTGCGACTGCAGAGTGTCAGAAGCCATGCAGACGCAAAGCTTTCAATGCATTTTCTTGGTTCCACTGTTGTTGTTGTTTTGAGTATATGAAGGCATTTTTTCCATTTTTGTATCTATCGATGGTAGAGCTAAGCTCCCGACTGTAAAGTTGCAGCGACATTCTGGTTTCCTGGTTATGCCTCTATGTTTGAGACTTCTTGGTTTATGACAAATAGTTCTTCTTTTTACATCTTTGTTTCATCTCATGCCGGAGTGTTCACAGTTGAATGATTCACATGGATTGTTGCAGATATGTTATGATAAAGGATTTTTCGTGGCATTTTTGTACTCTCTGGTTTTCTGTGTTTGAACATAAAGAGACTTTGTGTTTGAATTCTTTCTCTTCCAGTCTGTTATGAACATGATGTTTATTATAGAAAAGATTACATATATTATATGACTGAGTTTGGATCTCTGAAGAAGCAGGAAGGAGAGTCTATCGCTGACTTCTCCAAAAGATTCAATAAGATGTATAACAACATTCCTGCAGAGATAAAGCCTTCCGAAGCCTCTGCTCAAATTTCATATGCTGGCGCATTTGACCCCGATTTCTATCTCGTATTAAGAGAAAGGAGAGCCACCTCTTTAGCTCAGATGCAAGATGCAGATATAGAAGTGGAATCCAACATGTTAGCAGCTGACATACTGAGAAACCAGGCTGACACAAACAGAAGAAAAGGAAAATCAGAAGCCTCGACTTCTGACTCCAACACCTCTGGCCCATCATTGTCCCACCCTCAAGTAAGCGAGCTGGCCCAAGTAATGAACTTTCTTAAAGAAGAGGTGGAGAGATTGAAGGTGGAAAGGAGGCAGATGTATAAGGGCCCTCAGAACACAGAAAATAAAGGAGGTTTCAGGAGACCAAACAATTTTTCTCCTCCAACTATGCATAAAGAGAAGGAAAGAGACAAAGATGACCAAAGAATTCAGGCTCCCTTCCAAAAAAACTTTGTAGTTGATGAAGAAGAAAGACAACCAGATGAGCCTGAGCCTAAAATCCACTCTGTAGAAGTCACTCCTCCTTTCCCCCACCTAACTCAGTCAGCATACGAGGAGTCTCTCATGAATAGTCAGCTAAATGAATTGAGCAAAGGAGACAAAGCTGGAGGTGGCCGAGGTAGGTACAACTTGAGGTCTGATAAAAGCGCAGCAACACTTGATGTTCCTGAGTCATCCACTAGAGTAGAGAAGCTTGCTGACGAGGTAGCAGACAACCACAGAGGTAAGAAGGCCCAACCTCTCTCCCCTATCATTCAAAATCATGCTCCTGAGATTAGAGAAATCCCAAAGCCCACATCTTCCTTTAATTTCGAGCATGAAATTCAAAAGATCAAAATCCCTGTGCCCCTCACTGAGTTAATCAAACATGGGGAATTCAAAAAATGCTTCTCCGACCTGTTGAAATCTGAAGCCTCTAGCCCTTCCACAGACTTCATAAACCTCCAAGATGAGAAGCCTGCAGTGGTCCTAGGTCCCATGGTAGAAGATAGAGATGATTCATCCCCTCCTTTCTACACCTCCCTGAACATACACGACAAAGTGCTACATAATTGCTTAATGGATTCAGGGGCCTCCCACAACCTCATGCCTAAATCTTTCATGGAAGAGCTAGGATTAGAAGTCACCAGAGCCTATCATGACCTCTATTCCTTTTACTCCAGGAGGGTACAATGTTTGGGAGTCATCAAGGACCTGGTAGTTTCCCTGTTTCAGCTACCCATGAAAAGTATGGTCATGGATATAGTGGTAGCTGACGTTCCCCCCAAATTTGGCATGTTGTTGTCAAGGTCTTGGATTAAGAGACTTGGAGGGATGTTACAGATGGATCTCACGTATGCCACTATCCCGGTCTTTGGGGGGGAACATAGGAGATTGTACAGAGAAGCCCAGCTAGCCTACATAGTTAGTGATGAAGGAAACCCCACTAATCATCCCATCTATTCCTTAGACACTGACTTAGGATCTAGCTTATTGCAGGTCACTGATGAGCCTGAGACCCCTTTGCAGATCAGAAAGCAGCTCAGTCTTAATCAGGGGATGCCTCCTCCAACCACCTCTGTTTGGAAGATGTTCTTTGATGGAGATTCTTCCAGTATAGGTGCAGGTGCCGGAGTGGTATTCAAATATCCTTCTCAGGAAACCATATCACTGTCATACAAGTTGGAATTTGAAGTCACCAACAATGTGGCAGAATATGAAGATCTGGTTCTAGGATTAAGGGCTGCAAAAGAAATGGGAATCAGGGAGATGGCTGTGTTCGGGGATGCAGAGTTAATTGCCTAGCAGGTCAAAAACGTCTATCAGACCAAGCACCCTCGCCTCAAGAATTACAGGAACGAGGTATGGGATATAATTGATAGTTTCTTCCTGGCTTTCAACATCTCTTTCATTCCACAGGAAGAAAATGCTCCAGCCGACTTTCGATCCTTCTCAGCTAGTTTGTTCGAAGCTCCTGCGCTACCCACTGACAGATCAGAGGTGGAAATAAGATACAGACCCTCCGTACTGGACAATGTCAAACATTGGAAGGTATTCGAAGATGATCAGGAGATTGAGAAATTCCTCCAATCCATCGATGACTTCTCTGCATTGCATATAGATGAGGACCCTGACGAGGAACCTAACCACCACCCTGGGGAGTTGTTGAATAAAGTTACTGACCATCAGATTATTCAACTGCCAAGCAATCATATACCAAGAGGCTTGATCCCATTAGAAAGATTGTTCGATGGGAATGATGTGGCGATAAAGGGCAGAATTTCGGGTGATGATGCTGATACGACTGATTGCAACATAGGCACACCGGAGGAGCCCAAGTTTGTCAAGCTGTCGAGGAGTTTGACTGAGGAGCAGAGGATCGGATATACTGATTTGCTGAGGGAGTTTGCTGACGTGTTCGCGTGGACCTACAAAGACCTCAAGATGTACGACACATCAGTCATTGAGCACAAGATGCCACTGAAGGAGGAGGCTAGACCTTTCAAGCAGAAGCTGAGACAGATAAATCCTACGCTGTTACCTGTCATGGAGAGAGAGATGAAAAAGCTGCTGGATGCCCAAATCATAGTCCCCTTGAGATACTCTAGCTGGGTAGCCAATTTGGTCCCAGTAAGAAAGAAGAGCGGAGAAATCAGACTCTGTGTCGATTTCAGGAACCTGATCAGGAGTTCAAGGAAGGACAATTACCCCCTACCCAACATGGAACATATATTGCAGAGGGTCACTGGTGCATCTAGGATATCTATGATTGATGGATTTTCTAGCTATAATCAGATATCAGTCATGCCTGAAGACAGAGAAAAGATAGCCTTCACCACTCCTCGGGGCACATTCATGTATGCCAAGATGCCCTTCGGATTGATGAATGCAGGGGCAACGTTTCAGCGAGCCATGGACATAGCCTTCATCGGGGAAAAAGATAAGTTTGTGGTGATTTACCTAGATGACATAACAGTCTTCTCCAAGACTGACATAGAGCATCGCTGCCACTTAAAGAGGGTTTTCCTGAAGTGTCACAGGTTTGGCCTTTCCCTAAATCCCAAGAAATCATTGTTTGCTATGCAAGAGGAGAAGTTGTTAGGCCATATAGTCTCAGCAGAGGGAGTGAGGATTGATCCTGACAGGGTAGAAGCAATTCAGGCCCTGTCACTTCCCAGATCTAAAAAGGAGGTCCAAGCATTTTTGGGAAGAATTAATTTCCTGAGGAGGTTTG
>ML794009.1:181653-193020 GCA_009831015.1 Picea engelmannii
TCTTCATTCATCTTTAGTTGTTCAAATTTCAATCTGTATGTTTGAAGTTTGGCCTCTTTTACTTTCTCATTTCCTTCATAACTGTTAATAAGTTTATCCCACATTTCTTTGGTAGTATCAAGATGCATCACCTTTACAAACTCGGCTTCAGCAAGTCCATTCAAGATAGCATTCATCCCCTTAGCGTTAAAACTAAAATCTAACTTATCATCCTTGTTGGCTAGCACAACAGGCTTTGTATATCCAGTCTCTACTACATCCCAAACATCAGCACCCAAGGCCTTTAAGTATGTTCTCATTCTAATCTTCCAAAAGGAAAAATTTGTTCCATCAAACAGAGGGGGCTTAGAGGCCGAAGTCCCTTCATGACTTGTCATTTTTAAGCTTACAGATCTACCTTTAAATAAAAGGAACCGGCTCTGATACCAATTGTTGAAATTATTAATACAACTGAGAGGGGGGGTGAATCAGTCGTATGTGAGCTTAAACAATTTTAAGTCTGTTAAAACATTATTAAAATTTCCTCATGTGGTCATCAACAATATACAACATATGGACAGTAAGGGTAAAGAACAACAGTCACACATAAATTATACACAGAGACATATTTTTCATGAGGAAACCCATAAAGGGAGAAAACCTCTTCTTCTTCGAAATGATAGGCAGTCTTTTAAGTTCTATACATCATCTATAATTGAGCACCAACTCAATGTGAGGCTGCAACCTCTGTTTTACAAGCTGCAACTTGTTTGAGAGCACCAACTCTCTGGTTTCTCTAGCACCCACTAGAAGGAAGCACCAACTCTCTGAATATTCCATCACCAACTAGATGGAAGCACCAACTTCCCGTTACACGGGCTCCAACCTGTATAACAGAGAACACTTGTTCTCCCTAGCACCACCCTGCCACCCTGGTTTCTCTGGCTACAACCAGATGGAAGCTACAACTTCCTGTGTTCAAGAACCCACTTGAACTTATGAGGACAATAGTCCTCCCAAGCACCTCCCAACCACCCTTAAATATGAAAGGATAAATACATAGACAATTTATGCAGATAAATCACTTCTTACCATTCTTTCTCTGTTCTGTAAATCTTATCTTCAACAAATTGTTCTGCAATTCTTCTCTTCCTCTATCTGTTTAGCAGGTCTTCTCTACATCACATTCTTCTGTCATTCTGCTCTTTTCCTGCTCTTCTGTCATTCTTCTCTACTTCTGCTCTGCCTGTCATTCTTCTATGCTTCTTCTCTACATTTCATCTCACTCTGTACATCTGTTAAAATTTCATACTACGCATCTTCTCATGTCTCCTTTCTTACTGTTTCGTTCTTTTTCATCCAGAACAGCCAACCAAATTCCATCTCCCTCATTTTCTTTTATACACACAACCTTGACGGTTCCACTTCACCTTCCAATAGGCAAACCAAGGACACCTGTCTTAGCAACTGAAATGATAACTGATTCACACTCAAGAATCCGTTTTGTTTAGCATAATCGTAACTGATGAGTTACCTGTGTGTGAAGAAATAGTAACCCTTAGATGTCATTCAAGTCTTATCCGCACCGTAGGATGACTTTTATAAATCTTGCCTTTAATTTGGGTTTCGTCATTTCATCATTCCTTTGCCCAAGTTTCTCGACACTTTCACATCGCGATCTTCGAAACTCCGAATTGGAGCTTATCTGGACTGACCCCTTCTCTTCCTGTGACCAAGGGATGTGACCAAGGCTTTATGTGAAAGGTGCTTTCACAATTTCTCATATCGCGAATTCGTAATTCCTTATGTTCAATGTTCTTGTCACCTCCAAATCCCGATCTGCGAAATTCCATAATGAAATCAGATCAATGATCCAGATTATATCTAGATCTGACGGTTCATATTAAGTCGGGATATTACTCATCATGATTTTGACACTCTGGATGATCGGTGTTTTCATCAACTCAAATTCCCGATTCTCGACATTCAGTAAAGAAGTCGAATCAATGGTCCAGATCACTTCTTGATCTGACGGTTGTTGTTACATCGCGATTTCGCCTATTGCAATTTCGTAAATGTTGCATAGTTTCTTCTGTCTCTCCATATCACGATTCGCGAAACTCCGACACGGAGTTGAACTAACGGTCCAGATATGAACTTGTTTCAACGGCTACGATTGGATCGCGATATCGCATATCACGAAATCGGGATTCTTGTTGCATTTGTTTCTTTTCCTCTTGATATCGCGATTCGCGAAACTCCGACACAAACTATAATCAACGGTCTAGATTCATTCTCAATTCAATGGCTGCGATTGAATCGCGATATCGCATATCACGATTTCGACATTTTTGTTGCCTTGTATTCTATTCCTCTTGATGTCGTGATCCCCAAAACTTTGATATGGAGTTACATCTACAATCCAGGTACGATATTGACTCAACGACTACGATTGAGTCACGAAATTGGGATTCTTGTGGATGAAATCCCAAAGCTTCTTCAACTCCCGATCCTTGATACTCTGACAAGAACTGTAATCTACGATCCAGATTCATTTTTGATAATCTGATGGCTACGATTGAATCATGAAAGATTGTTGCAATGGTATTCCTGTCTAATATAGACTTGCCATCAATGACAACCATTCGCTGATTCGTTGTCTATTGCCAACACGCATTCACTGTCTGTGCAATATTTGCCAACATTGTAGCCCTTCCACGCACTTTCCTGCGAGGTCAATAATGAACCCTGTGACCTACATGGGTATGTTCCTCCTTACTAGATTACCAGTGATCAACTGGAAGGCTAGGCGCACTATGTCATTCTGAATGGAAGCTACCTTGTAGCCTCTCTTCCCATTTTCCACATCGCCATAGGTATCTTTAATTTTATGCACTAGGGCATGATCTGCAGCCTTCCCTGGATAAAATTCTTGTGGGTTTATTCCTTGCATGCTTAATCCGATGATCCAATGGATCAACGCCAAATCTACAGTGATGTGTCTGTCCAGCCACAGATAACCACCATGGAAGCAAGACAACAGAATTTTAACGCATGTGTTAACCTCCCGATGCCTTCCAAAGTGTGGTATCTTCATCACGTTCAGGATAGTGGACCTCGCAATGCCCATAGTCCATGGTTGGGGGATGATTTTCAACTTATTCCCCTTGGTCCTAGTCAAATACTTGTGTGGGGAAAGAACTCCATGGTTCTTGTGATCTCCCAAGTTGAAGTCACTGATCTTCAACGTCATGATTTGTCCTAACTGTGATCCTACTACTCATATCCCCTTCGAGAGGTACACAATAATTAAGGTGTATTCAAAGTCCCGCGAGACACTGTCACGACTCATCGTGCTAGCCAGAGGCGGGATATAAGCAGGAAGGATATAAGGGATGAGATTCGCATTCTCCAAGTCATCATGATTCTTGGTGCATTTCTTTGTTGTATCTAGGGATGGTCCAGATCCACAAGCATTCGACGGGGATGCTTGCACTCCTCTCATCGACGAGGCTTGGACTCCTATGGACATGACCTTCTCAGCCATGAGGTCTATGAGGATCTCTTCGATCAATTTATCTACTTCATTGAAATCACCCAAAATGCATGCTCGAGATCAAGGATCTTAGGTCGGTGATCAAATACTCAATGTAACAGAACAGGTGGCGAGGTCTCAAATAGGTACAGTGCGAAAGAAACTAGTTCTCTATGGGCTCAAATAATCACAATTGGAAAAATTGTTCTCGGTGCAACGCTCGACGGGATAAATAGACAACGTCGTAATAGACTCCTCCAATGGGTAGGAATGCCTCAATAAATGCAATTCCATATGTTATGGCGGGCGTGGTCCCAATGGTCTAATGGCGATCTTTCTGGCCATAATTGTGGTTTGAGACATTCTGGAGCATCGGGCTAATGGTTGGGATGCCTCCAACGGTCATATTGCTTCGTCGTGGTGGAGTTCTAGTCTACATTGTTCTGATATCTCGGTGAAGTTCCATTTCTGCAAACCTTCCTTCTGTGAAGTCCTCCCTATAACTTCCTGCAACTTTTATAACTTTTCTTTATTCTTAATGAGCTTTCTGGCTTTCTTTCCTATAATCTAAGTTACTGGTTTCCTCTTTCCATTATTGTTCTTATCTACTCTTGGCATAGTAGCTTCGCACCGTGGAGGGCCTTTAATAGGGTTCAAGGGTAATACTTCTTCTCTTTCTGGTGTAGGTTCTCTACTCTCTTGTACATACAGGTGTTTCCAGTATTCTTGTGCTCTTTCAACTTCAACGTCCATATATTTGGTCCTCAGTAGCTTCGACTGGTCCTCTTGTTCTTCCAGTAAGAGCACTATTCTCCTAGCCATGAAATCCCTTAGTTATTGTTTTTTCTGTTCTAGATCCTCCTCTTCTTGTTTCCTCCGTATCTGATCTTTCTCAATCCAGGTTTTTCCTAGCAAAATAGCAAATGGGGTGTTGTTCTCAACCAATTTAACGATCTAAAATTCTTCTTATGTCGAAGTTCCATGAGCACTCATAGATTTTTGGGTAAGTCATCCACATAGCGTTATCAACTTTCCTCTAAATAATCCTATTCCTCCTAATGAAGGAACCATAGAAGGCTTTCCCAAATTTTCCCAAGTTCTTTTTGTCATGATATTCACCTGCATTTCATCATCTAGAACGCAGTCTATGTTGAAGTCTCTTATTATTGTTTTTATGCACTCCTTCTCTTTTAAGATCTTTGATAAGTTGATATATTTGTGATCATTCAGGGTTTCTTTCATATGTAATAATACAATCTCTGATTCTTTCTGGGGTTCTATCAAATCCTTAGTTTCTTGGCCTGTCTCATGGTTTTATTGTCTCATATTCATATTTTCAACTTTAGCAATCATTCTAGGGAAATCCAAAACTCCATGGCCCGTAGCTTTACAGCAAAGACAACTAGGACCTCTACCAGGGCATTCCTTACAATATGTCTCGGTCTTATGCAACTATAACAAATAGTTAATCCTCTCTTTATTTTAAATGACCCCCAACCTTTCCTATACTACGCACTGGGAGCACAGTAACTAACCTACAAAAACTTTTTTCTAGGATCTTGCATCCATTTTTTAGTCCAAACATTCTTTCTATGCATAGGGATAACATATCTTTCACTATTCTTATCAGATCTACTCATATCCATTCTTCTTTCTTCTAGATGTGCCCTAGTTTTCAGACTAGGACAAAATCTATTAGACATACCTAGATCCATTAATTTGAAACAAAAATTTTCACTTATCTTACCTTTCTCAGAGCACAAAGCTGTAAGATCTTACCTCTTTTCTTCAGATCTGATTCCTTTCTTAGCACAGAGCTTCGCAGACAAATAGAATATTGCGCACTAAAGCAACATATCTATGCACAAAGATTTATTTTCTTTAGTTCCCAGCAATCACAGTTTCATGTCCCAACAATGGAACCATTTGTTGGCACAGGGGCAGACCCAGGGTTCAATGCTTCAACAGTAAACAAACAAAACCCTAAATATCAACCCTTTCGACAACATCTACAAAGCAGATGAAGTCTCACCCGAGTTAGAGGTAGGGGTGGTTACAGGACTCGAGTGTCTACAAACTAGCTGGGACACAGATATGTGATTACAACACTTAATAGAGCACTTAGCACTTAACATCCATCAGTATTTAACCCTTATTCAAATCACTGGTTGAAACCCTAGTTACAGAGCAGCATAGTATTCAACAAGATCTAATACATATAAGCACTTAGCATATAGAAATAGATCAGATCTAGAATTCATTCACATTACTAATCACTAAGCTACATATCAGATGCATATAGCATATATCACTACACTAAGCATAAATCACATCAACAACATAACAACTATAATGCACAAAGCAACCACAATAGAGGATATATGTGGTTCACCCTAGTGTGGGGCTACGTCCACCAATGCTTCTCTTCTTTATTGTCTTCTTTCAATATTCTACAAGAACATAGCCATAAGAACCCACTCTACATAGGACAGGAGATTTGTGTGCACCTCGCCAGATCTTCCTTCCTTGAGCTAGGTTTAAGAACAAAGCCTTCTTACAATCTACACACTAGCTTCTTACAATCACTTGCACTTAGCTCTGCAAGTTCTTAACACACAATATGCACAAAGCATCCACAACTATTCACACTTATCTCACCAACCACATTACACATCTAGGTCTCTCCTACTTACATCGCCTAGTTTTCTATTTATACATTACAAAAGGGCCTAAACATGGGTAAACCCATGGGCCGACATCCCGTACCCGTTACATAAACCCTAAACCCAAAAATTCCCTAAGAAGGGGCTGAGATCCCACAATCTCTGCTTCACCTTTCGCTCTGCCTTCGACCAGCCTGTCGAAGTCCCAAAATTGGTCAAACATGACCAAGGTTATCCTAAAATTGGTCAAGGGAGAACATACAAACACAAGGAGAGAAACTATCAAAAACAAAATTGTTAGGGGAGATAGCTAAGAAGAATCTCAATAGAATGGTTGTATAATTTAGACCTGCAGTGGAGTGGAAAGCCAATGCCACGAGAGATAAAAAAAAACATGGGAGATCAGATTGATCTCCCAATTATTTGTGTGAAGGAGTGGAATCCCTGGAGGAAAGGGTAGTGGTGCAGAGCCAATGCATCCAACAAGTCGGGTTGGAAACTGATGAAGAGGAGTTCCAGCAAAGAAGACTGCAAAGGAGGAGCCAACCAGTAGACTAGTTGGACAGGGTGATAGAAGAGATAAGGAGGTTGATGTTGGAAGAAACAGAGAAGGCAACCAGTAGGAGATACATGATGATCAGAGGAGATCATGTAGCAGCAGGAAAATGACAACAGCAGCAACAAAAAAGAAGAGAAGCAGATGGATATCTCCAGAATGAAATTTGGGATCCTGGAGGATCTAAACCTCAACAGTAGGGGAGATATGAGCAGGAGCTCATGTTTTTTTTCAGTACAGGAGTATGATGCAAGAGAATCTCTACACCTCAACAAATGGGCTAGTGCATCAATGAGCCAGTGCATCAGCGCACATGGAGGAACAAGTTCCAAGGAAAGAGAGGCACTGACCGTCTCATTTTTAACCCAAATTCAATTTTTTTATGTAATTAAAGGGAATAAAATGTTGTAAGGCTCAAGGAAATTCGAGCCATGTGTCTTTATACAGGATGCATGTGAAGTCACCTTTAATGGCTGACAGGTAGATAGACTTAGTTATGGTTCATAATAATTGTCCATTGATTGTAAATTGAATGCAATTCAATGACAATAGGTAGTTGGAGGGAAGGCTCGAGGAGCCCCTCTTTTGTAAAAATACTTGTATCAAAATTAATTAGAATGACTCAGGTGTTGATGAACGAGTAGTTGAGAGATATGTAGAGATCTCAAGAGAGGAGAGGAGAAGAGTTGAGACTCAGTTGCAATCTAGCCTTGTAAACATTATACAGAGCATTTAGAATTAGTACAAAAGAAGTTTTTCATGCATATGAGGTTTTTATGTGTATTATGTGAATGGGTAAATGTTCATTTTCTGAATGTTTTCTATGTTTATTTATGGATGATGTAGATGTGCAAGTAGGATACATTTGCAGGAACTAGATAGAATTCCCTATCCGTATATTCTGAGTAGTTATGGACTCTTAGGATTGTGCAAGGAGTGCACACTAGAGTATTGAAAACTCTATTAAGCCAAATCAAGGAGTGTGTTTTTAACTCTATCTCAAATTCAAATAAGAGCATGCCAAGTGGGAACACCAGACTAATTCATTTACCTCAGAAGGGAGGAATGTGCAAGGAGTGCACATCATAGTTTTTGAACATTCTAAAGAATATTTACTAGAGTTATTGAATACTTTGAGCGCTCTGCAAGGAGTTCATTGAAAAGGTGCAAGGAGTGTGCAAGAAATTTGTTTCAGAGTTCTATGAGAAGGTTACTAGGACGGTACACCGAAAGATAAATATCATAAGGAGCTATGAAATTATGCACAGAGAGTGCAAGGAGTGCATAAGTGAACTTGTAGACTTCCATTCTCAGGAGGTGAAGCAGTGCAAGGAGTACACAAATCCAATCCACTTCTACATTGTTGGTTAAGCTTAGGAGAACGAGCACAAAGTTCTAGGAGGGCACAAGAAAATAATTTGCATAGAAAAGTTCATGTTCCATACTATTGAAAATATTAAGGAGTCATAGGTGAACTTGTTTCAAGTTCCAAGCTCAGGAGGTGCAGCACGAGTAGAGGCCAAGGAGACAGTCCTGTAGGAGAAGCATCGAAGGTTAAGCCTTCGAAAATTTGAGAAAACCCTTCATCGAAAGGAAATCCACAACTATCGTTGGATCAACTATCAAAAGAAATATGGACCGTCAAATCAGAGTCCAGAACAAAGGAGGAGCATGTAAGAGGAAAATAGATTTCAGCCATTAGATATGGGCATGAGAAACAACAACCGTAGGATCCAGGTGAGTTTCCATGGGTTTAACCTTGAGCATTCTTCGTACTCTGGTAGTCTGGATATTTTCCATATAGTTCCACAGAGGAGACGAAGTTCCCAAATTTGCGGGGACTCAAATAAAATCTAGACCGTCCATCATCCATGATGTGTGTCAGTGGATCTAGAAGTCTGGAGGTCCAACACTTAAGAGGATTGTTGGGGTCACACATTGAAAAGGCCCGAAGCTCCGAAGAGTGAAGAATATCTTAGTCGTCTGGTTGAGAGGGACATGTGGTAGCATATCTCGAGATCTGTAGGTATAACACACTGGAGGGGTTAGGTTAAGTATGAGTTGAGAACTCCCAAAGGGCCGAGAGTTGTATTTAATCTAGGATGTTCATCACAAAGGACACGCGTCACCAGGTCTCTCAGTCTAAAGGTCTAGCACTCAAGAAGATTGGAAGTATTGTGATTTGAAAAGTTATGAATCCTAGGGGCCTGGAGTAGATCTACATCGTAGATTGATGGAGCATTATGAATCGTTGGATCCTCTAGAGGTTTGCCGGTTCGACACTCTGGGAGATTGTTGTGTTTGGTGCTTCAATTTCGCCAAAGTCGAAGCACCAAAGCATTGCAGGTCATTGATCTTAGTAGGGAACATGAACCGTCGATCCCCTATTCATTGGTCCAGGACTTTTCCAATTCGACAGTCTGGAGGATTTGTAAGTGTTAAGTAATTGAAGGGTTGAAGCCCGAAGTGTGAAGCATGCGTATAGGTCAGCAATCGAAAGTAGGAGTGATAGTCATCTTATTGACTTAGACAAAATATTTCTTCATTTCGACATTGGGAAATAAAAAGGGTTGTGTCATGTGGACAACAAAAATAAATCGTCGAATCTTTAAGAAAAGAGATCTGGACCGTCCATCTTTCAGAGCTTGAGGACCGTTGAACTTGTCGCCTATGGTTTTTTCGACAGTTCAAAAATTAGGTTCCTTTGAAGGATTTGAGGGATAAGAAAGGTAGATCGTTGAAATAACACATTGCTCTTGGTGCTTGGTCACAACCCTCGGTCATGTGAGGGGTTTTCCATAGAAAGGGGGCTAGGGGATCGAAATTGATTTCAAAGGAAAAGGGGTTTAGTAAGAGCTCACGGGTTCATTCATGGACCTGCACATGGAAAATTAAGGACCTTTGTTTAATAATGGGGGCTTAGTAAGGCCCAAAGAGCCATTTTGGCTAATTATTTGAAAGATCCTAGATCGAGAGGTCACGCAGACCCTGTGTGAGGGAAGGGGTCTGCATCATTAGAGCACCCCACATTCCCAGGTGCCATGACTTGAAAGTTGCTTTACACTTTAATTTCAAGAACTAGTGTTTTGCTCAGTTTGAAGCAATGCAACATTTGGATTAAGGGGTCCAATTTATGAAACCATTCCTTAGGAGGGGATGGAAAATGTGGTCACTTAGTTCATAACTAAACAAGCTTCCAACATATCACGGAACTCAAAAATGTTGTTCCGTTGGGTTTTTATTTTCCAAGGAGGTATTAGCCAAGAGTCCCCAAAATGGTTTGGGATGCGAATTGCAACTGGGAATACAACAAAAAATGAGACTCATATTGAGGAATCATCATCTCCATTGGATTCCTGGCATAGTATTTCAGCAAAAGCACCCCACTCTCAGGTCCCGTGCCTCATAAGTTGTTTTTTCATCAATTTTGAGAACTAGGGTTTTTCTCAGTAAGAAGCAATGAACATTTGGATTTATGGGTCCAATACCATGCCTTGGAAGTGTATTTTCAATGTGGTCTCCTCGTCCATGCCTAATCAAGCTTGTATCATCTCACAGAACTCAAAAATGTTGCTTTGTTAGGTTTTTATGCCTTGAGGAGGAATTGGTCAAGAGCCCCTGAAATGGTTTGGGATGCGACTTGCAATTGGGAATAAAACAAAAAATGAGATTTGAATTGAGGAACCGTCAACTCCAATGGATTATTGGGATAGGATTTCAGCTAGAGGACCCCTTAATCACTGGTTGCATACCTCAAAATTTTCTTTACTCATTGATTTATAGAACTAATGTTTTGCTCAGTTTGAAGCAATGCAACATTTGGATTAAGGGGTCCAATTTATGAAACTATGCCTCGGGAGTAAATGGAAAATGTGGTCACCTGTTCCATGTGTAAACAAACTTGCAGTGTCTCATGGAACTCAAAAATGTTGCTATGTTAGGTTCTTATCCCCCAAGGAGTTATTAGCCAAGAGTCCCTAAAATGGTTTGGGATGTGACTTGCAACTGGGCATATAAAAAAAACCAATAATATGATTGAGGAACCATCATCTATGTTGGATTCCTGGCATAGGATTTTAGCTAGAGAACCCCTCACTCTCAAGTCCCATGCCTCAAAAGTTGGTTTTTTCATCGATTTTGAGAACTAGGGTTTTTCTCAGTAAGAAGCAATGCAACATTTGGATTTAGGGTACAATATATGAAACCATGCGTTGAAAGCTGATGGAAAATGTGGTCACTTATTCCATGCCTAAGAAATCTTTCATCATCTCATGGAACTCAAAAATGGTGCTCTTTTAGCTTTTTATTCCCTGAGGAGGAATTGGCCAAGAGACCCTAAAATGATTTGGGATGTGACTTACAACTAGGAATAAAATGAAAAATGAGACTTGGATCGAGGAACTGTCAACTCCAATGCATTACTGGGATAGGATTTCAGCTAGATAACCCCTCACTTGTGGGTTCCATTCCTCAAAAGTTTCTTTACTCATTGATTTTGCAAGATACCAGATATATAAAATATGCAGAACAGAAATGAAATGCTAGAAATGACAGAATAACAGTAAAATATCCAGCATAATCTTCACAATACACAGAAACGATATACGAAATAGCAACAGAAATAGCACTTTGAA
>ML794009.1:198604-213708 GCA_009831015.1 Picea engelmannii
GGCAACCTCCAGTCGAGCAGCGCTCTGTTACAATAATATCCAAGCTAGGGTTCTCATACCCTCGACTCCTATTTATACTAAAAAGAAGCATCTAGAGGAAGATCCTTCTAGAAGTGGAAGATTCTATTAGGTCTTCTTACATCTGCCTTATTCTATTTTATTGAAAGGTCTTATTAATATTGACCTTTATTACATCTGAATACATTGATCTACCTATGTGCGGGTTAGGACCTTAACAGATTTCGAGAACTAGTGTTTTGCTTAGTTTGAAGCAATGTAGCATTTGGATTAAGGGGTCCAATTTATGAAACAATTCCTCATAATCGGATGGACAATGTGGTCACCTAGTCCATTCCTAAACAATCCCGCACCATCTTACGAAACTCAAAAAAAAATCTTTGTTAGGTTTTTATCCCCCAAGGAGGTATTAGCCAAGACTGCCCAAAATGGTTTGGGATGTGACTTGCAACTGGGAATATAACAAAAATTGAGACTCAAATTAGGAAACTTCCATCTCTGATAGATTCATGGCATAGGATTATAGCTAGATAACCCCTCACTCATGGGTCCCATGCCTCAGAAGTTTTTTTTTCATCGATTTTGAGAACTAGGGTTTTGCTCAGTAAGAAGCAATCCACCATTTGGATTTAGGGGTCCAATTTTTGAAACAATGTCTTGAGAGAGGATGGACAATGTATTCACCTAATCCATTTCTAATAAATCTTCTAGCATCTCACAGAACTCAAAAATGATGCTCTGTTAGGTTTTTATGCCATGAGGAGGAATTGGCTAAGAGTCCCTAAAATGGTTTGGGACACAACTTGCAATGGGGCATAAAATGAAAATTGAGACTCGGATTGAGGAACCATTGACTCTAATGAATTGTTGTGATCATTTCAGCTAGAGCACCCCTCACTCTCGAGTTTGATGCCTCGAAAGTTTCTTTACTCATTTATTTCGAGAACTAGTGTTTTTCTCAGTTTGAAGCAATGCAACATTTGGATTAAGGGGTCCAATTTATGAAATTGTGCCTAGGGAGTGAATGGACAATGTAGTAACCTATTCCATTCCTAAACAATATTTTAGCATCTCATGGAACTCAAAAATGTTTCTCCATTAGGTTTTTATCCCCCGAGGAGGTATTGTCCAAGAGTCCTTGAAATGGTTTGGGATGTGAATTGCAACTGGGAATATAATGAAAATTGGGACTTGGATTGAGGAACCATCATCTTCGTTGGATTCCTAGCATAGGATTTTTGCTAGATCACCCCTCTCTCTCAGGTCCCATGCCACAAAACTTGTTTTTTTCATCAATTTTGAGAACTAGGGTTTTGCTCAGTAAGAAGCAATGCAACATTTGGATTTATGGGTCCAATTTATGAAACCGTGCCTCGGGAGTGGATGGACAATGTGGTCACCTAGTCCATGCCTAAAAAATCTTTCATCATCTCATGGAACTCAAAAATGCTCCTCTGTTAGGTTTTTATTCCCTAAGGAGGAATTGGCCAAGGGTCCTTGAAATGGTTTGGGATGCAACTTGCAACTAGGAATAAAATGAAAACCGAGACTCGTATTGAGGAACCGTCAACTTTGGTGGATTACTGGGATATGATTTAAGCTAGATCACCCCTCATTCTGAGGTTCCATGCCTCGAAATTTGATTTACTCATTGATTTTGAGAACTAGTGTTTTTCTCAATTTGAAGTAATGCAGCATTTGGATTAAGGGGTCCAATTTATGAAATCATTCCTCTAGAGAGGATGGAAAATGTGGTCACCTATACCATGCCTAAACAATATTGCATTATCTCATGGAAGTAAAAAATGTTGCTCCGTTAGGTTTTTATCCCCCAAGGAGGTATTGGCCAAGAGTCCTCGAAATGGTTTGGAATGTAACTTGCAAATGGGAATATAAAACAAATTGAGACTCGGATTGAGGAACAATCATCTCCATTGGATTCATGGCATAGGATTTCAGCTATATTACCCCTCACTCCTAGGTCCCATGCCTCAGAAGTTGTTTTTTCATCGATTTTTAGAATTAGGTTTTTTCTTAGTAAGAAGCAATGAAACATTTGGATTTAGGGGTCCAATTTATGAAGCCATACCTCAGGAGAGGATGGACATTGTGGTCACCTATTCCATGCCTAAACAATCTTGCAGCATCTCATGAAACTCAAAAATGTTTCTCTGTTAGTTGTTTATGCATTCAGGAGGAATTGGACAAGAGTCCCTGAAATGGTTTGGGATGCAACTTGCAACTGGGAATAAAATGAAAATTGAGACTCGGATTGAGGAACCATTGACTATAATATATTAATGGAATAGTATTTCAGATAGAGAACCCCTCACTCCCAGGTGCCATGCCTCGAAAGTTTCTTTACTCATTGATTTCGAGAAATAGTGTTTTTCCCAATTTGAAGCAATGAAAAATTTGGATTAAGGGGTCCAATTTATAAAATCATGCCTCGGGAGTGGATGGACAATGTGGTCACCTATTCCATTCCTAAACAAGCTTGCATCATCTCACAGGACTCAAAAATGTTTCTCTGTTAGGTTTTTATCCCCCAAGGATGTAATGTCCATCAGTGATTGGGGTTGGTCCTCTTGTGTGAGGTCAACCATGTCTTATTTTTGTTGAGGGAATCACTTGTTCTTCTATGCTTGGGTGGGGAAAAATGTTTTATGGAATGGTTTGTGGCTTCTTGGGGAGGGGGCCTTATACCACTTCATCACCTATCCAGCTCATTTTTTCAATATGATGATATTGGGAATTTGGAATGCCAACTTGGTGGGCGTCATGGCTATATATAATGAGCCCACCCCAATTGCATGACTTGGTGAGTTTCCTTCTATCAAGTCTTTGTGTTTATTTTTTGAAATAAAGGTCTAGAGGAGTAGTGGGTCATGGACCATGATGAGAACCCTTTGAAATTCATCATTTTCTTCACTTTTCTTCTTCTTTAGAAAGAGGAAGAAGTCATCTATGTATGTGTTGATGGTGTTGATATTGCACGAAGTCTGCACTTCCTGCCAAATGTCCTTGGTAGTCAATATATAATGAAATGGGTTTATCTCATAGGGTCTCAACTTTGAGAACATGTGACATAGCACATGTCTGGTGACATGACATAGTACCAAATTATTTCAATGACATAATTATTTTTCTCACCATAGGTGTTGTGCCACAAGGGTACTTGACAACATATAAGAAACAATTGGTTTTCTGTGTGACCAACTATTAGATAAATAGGTAATTTGTACAAGCTCATGGTATATGGCATCCTTAGATGTTGCATCATGGATTATGAAATATTTAGAATTTCATGGGAGAGCCATCATGAAATACTTAGAATATGCTCAATTTTGAGACGTCTATCAAGGAACTAGGAAACCATCTTGTACGGATGAAATGTTGTTAAACCTGGTAGTTGTGCTACAACCATTAGAAAAATGGGTAGTAACATTAAAAACCCTAGGTTATCAATTTAGATAAAAACAGTAACATAGATGCATGATGAAGAAATATCAATAAGGCTCTTAGTCTCTCCTATTGGAAATAACAATTCGAGGAACTTACACTCTCCAAACTAGGTATAGTATGTACATATAAACAACATGTTCATTGTTTCTTATGGTGGGTTAAACCTATCTTCAGTTTACCTATCATATTTTTTGGTAAAGTGCATGATTAGGTGTCGATTCATTGGCCAGGATATGTTTATCTCAATGTTTATCTCAGAGTTGGGCACTTCATTTGGGGAAACAAGACAGAATTGACTCAAGGGTGAGTCAACAAGTGTGGTACAAGCTTGTAGGTCCCTTCATTTTGATGGAGGACATGTTGGTACATACTCAACATACAAAGAAATTTGAGTTGTGTCACACATAATAAAGACCGTAAATTCAATAAAGAGTATCATAGATGTTTGTATCCATGAAAAATGATATTAGGCATGAATTTAAGTGGCTACAGAAGTAGATTGGTGTAAGGTAGATAAATAGACTTGCGGGATCTTACAAAAGTCTGTTATGTTGCTCGGTTTTGAATTTATGCCCCCATACAAAATTGGCCACTTGTCCCTAAATGGCTTGAGGAGGTGAGTTACAACTCACGATAAAACTCAAATCGAGACTTGGATGCACAAACCGTCAATTGCATTGGATTTTGAGCACCTAGTTTCAGCTAGTGGGGCCCCTACGCTATCATTTTGTCTACCAAAAAAACATTTGTTGGAGTATCTCTGACACTAGGGTTTTGGTCAATGAGGCTATTATCACTCTATAAATTTTCTTGGTTGTAACAAAAAATATCATAGGTAACCAGTAACATAATTTTATACTAGAAGATAGCCTTCTGCCAATCCAGAGAGGGATCTCTCCTATCAGTTTTTCAATCAATACAATGGCTAGGTTCTATGAGAATAAATGAGTATGAAATGGTTTGTAGGGATGAGAGGAACATTTATTGGGCATCGAGTCATACGGGAAATTAATTCAAGGTTTTCAGAACTTGGCATAAAAATTTTAATCTCTGAGGCTAGATAGCCAACTATTGTTAGACATAAAATCTCAAAATATGGATAGATGAAAAAGAAAACATTCAAATTCACACAGAGCATCCAACTTACATGAAATCTACATAAACTTATCAGTTTGAAAATGAATATTTGAAACAAGATAAATACAAAGCATATGAAAATGATTTATGCTTCAACAGTTTCTCATTCAAACATAGAAGAATACAGTTAATGAAAACAAATAAATAGAGAGCATATACTAGAAGCATTGACTACAATAGTTGAACAAAGGAATCTCTGAGAAAAAGATTCAAACACTTGCATGCAAACCTTTCATTAATATTCAGAAATTATTACAAAACTAAAAATCTTCTTACTCAACTCTCAAACCCCTCTATTGTATTTTTCCTTACAATAAATATCATTACACTTCATATTGATTCCATGAAGTTGAAATATTTAGGTTTTCTTACCCAAAAAGAATTTACAACTGATAAACTAATTTATTAACAAATTCCCTACTAAATTGCCATGGGTTCCTATAATTGAGGGTTTCAATTTCTGACTAACTTATACACCCTAATACATTTTTGTTACATATATTCGATGGAAAAATGGTTTCATTACCCAAATCGGATGTTTTCATATTGAACTCACCCCATCTGGAAGCTAAAAATACTCGTTTACATGTTGACTGGTGATTTCGCAACAACTAGAAAATTTTGCTGTGAAATCTTTGTTTTAGTAGTTTCACAGCAAGAGTTTCTAAGAAATATATGTTTTTCATTTGTTGGTGTTGAATAATACTTCAGAATTGATCTAAAACCATAGATAACTTCACAAAAAAAATAGCATGAATTATCCTAAGTGTTATCAAATTATTCCATTGCAACTTGGGCCAACAAGTTCAGGTTCCTTTTTTCCATTTATTCCTTTATCAGTCTGTCCTTTGTCCTCAATAGCCTATTTTGCTTGTATAAATTTTTCACTTGTTTGTGTAGGGGTAGATACCTCTTGACCATTATTTTTCCATTTTCCAAAGCTTCTTCACACAGGTCCAAGTGTTTTGCTATCCTCTCTTTCATATGCATGTTTTCTTCCCTTAATTTTACAATTTTATCCTCAACCTCCTTCAATTGTTTCTTTAATATTTTAGTTGTCATGTCTTCTTTTTTTGGAGGAGACTGAACTTCAACCACTTCCTCAACATCTCAATGAATAGGTGTCTCATATTTGGTTTCCTCAATTTGGATCTTCTTTCTTGTTGATGATCTAGTTACAGGCCTATCGCACTTTTCTTTGTTAAGTATTTATGGACTAAACCTCATTTTCTTGCCTAATGGATGTTTATATTCTACAACATCCTTAACTTCAAGATAGGGAAATGTTTCATATGTAGTAATTTCATCTACAGGATCTTCATCTACAATATTTTCATCTACAAGATCTTGTTTCTTTGTTGCAGACCTGGTGAATGGTTTCCTGGGTTTTGTCACTTTTACTTCTTCGGGAGGGAAAAGTATATTTTTACCTTTTAGCTTGCTTCTTTTACTGTATGGGGTCTTATCAATGTATACAATTGTTTCAACAACCTGAAATGGATTTTTTCCCCTTTTATGGATCCTTTGCTAAAAGAGATCTCAGTTGCAGTCTAAGGGGTTTCGATCACAATGGGATTTTCTTTTTTATCTCATATTTTCCTTTTCAAACTACTAGAGACTGCTTTAGTACTTGTAGAAGGAGTAGTGCCTTTGGATGGTGGGGAATTAATAGTTTCAAAAAAAAATATTGATTTAGCCAAAAAATAAATCCATTCTCTCTTTGTTTTCTTAAATTATTTAAGGACCAACAATTTAATGAAACTGAATTGGAAAACACGGGGCTCAACTTGATTAGAATTAGCTTCTACCTTATCAGCCATTTTCCCCAGACTTATACAAAGATAATGTGGGAGATTTAGGGATTTCTTACCTTTAAAGTGCATGAGAAATATGATATGGTACATGTATACCTTGCTGAAATTCACTTCACATGTGAAGTATATTTGTATTACCCTTAGCAACTTATCATGGTGTTCAAGCATGTAACTCCTAGGAACAGCTTTTGACAGGTTCTCATTTTGAAATTATTCTTTGAAATAGTATTTACAATAGGAGGAATATGGATGTGTTCCATTGAACCACCTCTCACCTTGCATGGGTATCCTTGTTTCTAAGGAAATTGTTTATTTAGTGACTTGAATCTATAATGATACGACCTTTGTTTTGGTCCCCTCAAAATTTAGGTAAAATTTATTTTCCACCTCCATGTGTCCTCCCTATAGATTTCCACAAAATGTGAGGCATCCTATTTCTTGGAAGGATTCTCTGAAAACAAGATTTAAATCCAGTAACTGCAAAATTTGGGGCTCGAATATCACTATGTTGCCTCCCTTGTGTACTTTATTCTTCTCCTTTTTTTTCTCCATGGTTGTTTGTGAAGATCATTGCAATGATGATGGGTGTAGAGGATATCAAATATTAGAAAGTATGCAAGGAAAAACCTGGTGTATTGGGGATTAGTTGGAAGATAGGGTTACAAGGATATAGCAGCGGGGATTTTGCAATGAATGAGATGGCACAACTTTGATAGGAAATTAGGGTATTAGAACTTAAGTAAAATGTAGTATAAAATGGAGTTTCAAGGGTGTCTAATGATCAATTAGGATTTTAGGAATTTAGCAACAGGTTGATTTGATCCAACAATTTCATAGCAAACAAGCAATTTCACAGTGCATATAATTTCGCAGCAACTGTAAGGAGTTTCACAATGACTGTCATAGTTTCACAAAAAATTAGAAATTCAATAATTGAAAAGAGGAAACTCCACATGACTTATAAAACTTTATTTACAAAAACTGTACCAACTTTCATGAACTCATTCTGATGATTTCCTGACCATTATGGAAAGATTTAAAGTTATTTGACATGATGGTTTGATCGATGTGGAAAGCTAGGAGATTTTGGAGCGCATTTGAAACTGATTCGTTACACATTTCAAAAAGGTACCAAACTGGATTGGGAAAGATATGACACTTTTGGTACACATGTAAACCTGCTCACATGACCTTATTATGATATTGTGCAATGATTTTAAAACCCACTCTCTCTAATGATGACATAGGATCATGTAACCAATTGACTTGACCTTGGGACAAGACTGACCACTTTAACTATGACTTGGAATTAAACTCTAACCCTCTAGACATGACTCAATTTAGACCAACATGACTCATGAGTGAATGAACTCAAAGATATTGTCATGGGACATTGATCCTAGGACCTTGACACTTTTGTTTTGAGAAATCGATACATGAGCACAATATTGAATCAACAAAACCATTGTTTTGAATTTGTAAACTAACACTCCATAACATGGGCTCCAATGGGGATTATATCCTCCCTATGAGGTATCAAAGAACCAACAAACCAGTGCCTTATATATTGGTATTATTACAAGACTGAGAACTTATATAAATACTCACAAAAACTTGAAATGTTCAAACTTACTTATGTGCAAGCTAAACTGAAATCAAACTAAATTCACGCTTCTGATGCTTAGGGCCTTCACCTTAGATCGAATTTATTTCACTTTAGGTAGTGTTTTAAGAACCTCACATTTACTAGTCCTCCTGCAAGAAGTTCTCCATCCAACTCCTCGAAAATGTAGGCATTATTTCCATGATAAGAAACAATCTTATAAGGTCCCTTCCAGAGATGATCGAACTTTCTATGCTTTACTTTTTCTTCATTTCGAGCATCCCACTTCAGCACTTCATCATTAATTTGGAAATCAACAACTTTTTTTTTCTTATCAAAAACTTTTTGCATCTTTTCCTGAAATATCTCAGTTTTCTGATAGACCTCTTCTCTCATCTATTGAGCATGAATCAGATTATTTATCCTTCTCTGAATGTCATTGGGATCTACTTATTGTTCTTCCAACAATTTCAAGACTAGCAATATCAAAGAAGTAGGAAAGACCACTTATGTCCCATATAATAATTATAATGGCAAGGTTCCAATTGACTTTTTAAGGATGATCCTATCCACCCACGATGAAAATATCAACTTCTTATGCTAAGTCTTTTTGTTCTCATGTACTAATTTCTTGATGCTTATTATTAATATTTTGTTTGATGACTCAGCCAATCCATTACCCTAAGGGTAATAAGTTGTATACTGACTTAGTGTTATGTTATAATATTCATAGAATTTGATTATTCTCTTAGACTTGAAATTTGTTTCATTGTCAGTCATGATCCTCCTAGGAAATCCAAACCTGGAAAAAATCTTATTTTCTAAGAATTGAATTATCATGGCATTAGTTTTTTTTCTTGTTGGCATAGCCTCAATCCACTTGGTAAAATATTCTGATGTAGTCAATATCCACTTATGCTAACCTGAAGATGTTGAATAAATTTCACCAATGAAATCAAGACCCAATTGATAGAAGGGTGCCTCCACTGAAAAGGGCTTTGAAGCCAATGGCAACAACTTCCTCTTTCCTTCAAAAACTTGACATTCATGACAAGTTGTCACACCCTTATACACATATTCAAATATTATTGGCCAATAAAAGCATGCTCTGAGAATTTTGTTCACATTTTTCTTACAGTAGTGATGTCCTCCACAATCACCTTGATGAAATTCTTTCATAATTTGTTGTTCCTATGCTTCTAGTAAATAGTTTAATAAAAATCCTCATGGATCTTTCCAATACAAAAAAAACATCTATGATACAGAACTTAACAACTTTTAATTTCAAAAATATGTCCTTAGTTTTTCGTAGCTCTGGTGGTGCTTTTAAATTCTGCAGAATATAAATTATATCACTATACCAGGGAGATGCAAGGAACTTTTGAGATACCTAAGGTGTTGGTTTTGCATCTATTGAAAAATTTGCAATAAAATTTATTCCCAAGAGATCAAAATTTGACTAAGCCATCAATTTTTGCAATCCTTGACCTTTGACCAACATTTTTGGCTTTATCTCTAGATCATACTCCAGCAGAACTGTAATCCATTTTGTTCTTTTACCTTCAGGGTCTAGCTCAGTTAAAATGTTGTGACTACACCTAGTAGGAACATAAGCAACAACATGAGAATGTAAGATATAAACTTTGAACTCCTTTGATTCCTTCACCAGTGCATATTCCTTCTTCTCCATGATGTTATAGTTCAATGTTTAATCTCTTAATGATTTATTGTAGAAGGATATAGGCTGCTCCAAATTATGCTCATTTTTCTACAACAATACTCTTGCAATAGTATGTTCAAAGGCAAAGGAGAAAATCATAAAATATTTAGTGTAGTATGGGTTGATTAACACTGGTGCTTCATAAATTGATATCTTTATGTAATCAAATGACCCCTTTTCTTCGGAAATCCATTTAACTTGGTTAACCTTTCGCAACATACAATTGATGTACTTAAAAATTTCAGCAAAGTTTGGTATAAACGTCCTTAGTAAATTCACTCTGCCAATAAAAGATTGTACTTCCTTTTTATTTATGGGATTATCTATTTTCTTGATTGTTGTTACTCTGCTTGGATATATCCTGATTCCTTCCTTTGATATCACATTGCCCAAGATATTTCCCTCTTGCATTACAAAAATTGACTTTTTTTATTCAAGGAAATAACAAACCTCCTGCACTTCAGAAAAAACATGTTTCAAATTCTTCAAATGTTCATCACTTGAGCCAAAAAAAATTGTAATGTAATCCAATAATATCACAATGAACGTATCCCTTTCTTATGCAAAGGCTATATCCATAGCTCGTTGGAATGTTTCTCCTGCATTCATCAACCTGAATGGCATATTTGCATACATGAGCATTCCCCAAGGTGTGGTAAAAGTTGTATTTTCTTGATCATCTGGGTGCACCATGATTTGATTATACCCTGAATAGCCATCTAAAATTGACATTTTTTTTTATCCTACAACTTTTTGTAAAATGTAATACATATTTGGGAGAGGATAGTTGTCCTTCAAAGACACCTTGTTCAAATTCTTGAAATCTACACACAACTTGATTTCTCCATTATTTTTCCTGAAAGGAACTAGGTTTGTCAACCATTTAGAAAACCTCAATGAGAAAATAATATTTGCATCAAACAATTTTTGTACTTATTTCTCAATCAAAGGTAGGAGCAACGGATTTATCCTTCTTAGTTTATGTTTAAATGGTTTATGATATTCTTTGATTGGGATTTTATGCTAGATGATATTTGTATCATGTTGGAACAAGCCTAATTTGGGAGGAAAGTCTATTTTGGGTGCAGGCCTATTTTTGAGAGAAAGGTATATTTTTGGAGCACGCGCCATATGTGGCAGAAAAGCAGCATGCAGAAAAAAGAAGGAAAAGTAGCATGCAGAAGGAGGAAAAGCAATGTGGCATGCATGCATACATACCTAACCATGTTAGGGTTAGGGTTTGGACAAAAATGTAATGGCTATAATCTAGTAGAGTAGTATAAATAAATACCTAGGAGTTCTAGTAGTGGTTGGTCAATTGTCGAAGTAGTTCATTGTTATGTGGTCAGTTAGTAAAGGAGAAATAATTGATCAGTATAAGCTAGTTTTTTAAGGTTGTGTCACAGGTTGTGGAGCCTGGTGTGATATAGTCTTCCTCTCATAGGGTATTTACCCTCCTTTTTTTATTGTAATCTTGAAGATTGATCCGAAATCAGATCCAGAAGCCTGATAGGGCTTGAAAAATGCTCAAAAATGAAAGTGCTCGGAATGTGACGAAACATGTGCCATTGTGTCCATCTCGTCTTCCTGATTCCAGTGGTATATTTACTTTGTCAAACGGGTTTTGTATGGAGAAGATATCGCGTTTTGTCCGATAAGTCAAACAGGCCAAAACATTGTTGACTGTGCAGTCTGTACAGTCTTTACGGACGCTGACGTGGTAGGTCCATACAGTGACACATGGAAGTTCCATACAGTGACACATGGCGACTCCAGGAAGTGACACATGGCATGCAGATTTGATCGTTTGGGCATACAGTTGGACCAATCCCAAGGTGACACATGTCACCACTGAAAGGGTGACACGTGGTAGGGCGACATCAGCAGCTGACGTGGCAGGCTGATAGGGTAGGATGACTGGGAAGTACGACGATGGATGCATGGAATACACGTGGACGAATCAGTGGTTGATGCGTGGCATTCACCAGTTGGTTGTTAAGGTGCCACATGGCCCAGTCACGAGCTGCCACGTGGCACCCTGTAATTGGCTATTGGTTTGTGGTTGTTTAAAAGTTTGGTATGTCGTTGGGGGTCGAACCTACGACCTCCTTCCAAGGTAGTGGACTGGCGGGGCTGGGCTAACTGCCCGCCCCCATGGTGGTACTTGTTATGTATGCGGCCGAAATTGTATTTAAGTTTGTTGAAAGGTTCGAACGGCAGTAAAAAAGGACCGGGGCTTAGCCCCAGCCCTCGGCGCAATACACCACCACACGACCACATAATAGAACCGGAGGCGTGATGCATAGAGCGGAGGTTATAACAGTTAGACCAACGGTTCTATGGATGCGCCATGTGACCGGGAGTCGGTACCACATTTTTGGGCGCATTTATATTGTTATAGCCCGTGGTCCTATTCGTTTGCCACCAAAACAGGAGCGGGGGCGTATGGAGGGGGGGGGCAGCGCATAGCGCGTGGCCACATGGCCCCCCATATGACCAAGAATTAGGGGTGCACACATGGGAATAAGGGGCTAGTGCCCGATTTGTTGCAAAAGTGGGTTTTTATGCCATAGTTTGGAATTTTAGTGGTTATTCATCCTATTATTAGCTGATTCTCTCCATTTTTGTGGGATATTGGGCATTTTTGGAGGCCAAATTCTTGGAGGAAGTTGGAGCTGAGCAACCAACTCCAAGGCTATATAAACCAGGCCTGTTTTAGGCTATGAGAGAGCAGTCAGAGCATAGTTATGCTGAGGAAAAGCCGAGCCAAAGTCAGTTTGATGCGGAGAAGCTTTTGAGGAGGAGACGTTGTCGGATCATTTATGGGAGCTCCGGACGTCCGTTTTGCATGTCGTTTTCTTTGCAGGGTTCTAAAGATCTGGACGAACAAGACCAGATTAGTCTTGTATCCATTTGGCATTGCAACAATGTACTTTTGAGAATTTGAACAGAAATAAAGAAGCCTCCCCCACAGAGACAAAGGCCCGGAGACATAGGCAAAGTTGTGTTGAAATCCGTTATCAATGTGCATGTTATGGTTTTCTGTTTATTCTTTCATTTCAGATCTGCAAATGTGTATATGGATGTTATAATTCCTCTTCTTTCCTCATTATTTCACTAAGTTTCTCAAATGGTTAATTAATGCATGCAAAATTAAAACTCAACCATAGTCATTTAAAAGATCGTACGGATCAAAGATGTAATGTGTGCATCACATATTTTGCAGAAGAATGAATAAAATAGCAGAAGAGATAGATCTTTGTGGACATGGCCCCATGGGGGGTGAACCACGGTAAATCTAGAGTGTTAATGTGTTTGAATGGTTACTTTGATAATATGTTATGAATCAATTATAGAATGAATGGTGATATATATAATCATAGCAAGCATGCATAGTTAGATGAATGAATAAACACTAGCTTATATGAATGAATTTGTAATACCCATGTTTCCCCCAAATTGTAAAAATAACTATAACATGCTAAAATACTATGGGCACAATGAATATATGTGTATGTTGGAATTTATGAACCTTTTTGTTATAAAAGGTAATGTATATATTTATGTTACTAAATGAAATGAAAAGTGTTGCATAACTGCTGAAGGGGTTTGCAAAGGTAGATCATGATGCATGAGAGATATGGGGAGGGGAACCAATAATGGTTGAGATGACCCCTACAAGACTAGTACTCCACTGGATTTAAATCATTCAGAACCAGAACAATCCTCTAACCCAAAAAAGTAAATTACTAGTCAGGCTGGTAGTTGGGAAGTCTTCCTCAAGAGTCAATGAGGAAATGGAAAGCATACCCATATGGAAAAACTTCTCGACCTGACCATGAAATGGGTATTTAGACCCATGAAATATTGTTGAGGAAGGAAAGAAAAGAGAAAAAAAAATCCATGGGCAGAGAGGAGGAGGCAAGAGGAATGGGTTTGTTGACCATTTCGGAATAGGGAGAGCATGTGCAACTATTTGGTTCGGAAGAGAACTGAAAAAACAAATTTTTTATGGGTATGGGAACTGTTGGGCATCATTTCTAACCAAGATGATAAAGGAGGTTGTAGAGAGGATGGGTGACTGATAAATGACTCATTGCAAACCTCCTTTCTTGGTGGATAGAGAAATGATCTGCTAAATTCATGTGGGAAGAGGAGAGTTATCTTCGTCTCTGGTTGTTGTTGAACAAGAGGAAGAGTGTCTCTCTAAGCATCATGATCTATATAGGGGGTGGCCAACAGTAAAACCTCCCAGGAGTTGGTGTGCCTATGGTTGGGTGGAAAAGGGAACCCCTTTCAGCAGTTGCATCACTATATGGTTTCTAGATAAGTATATTTGGTTGAATCTCTATAGTGTGAAGAGTCGAAGGAGATTGACCCAGAGAACTCTCTCTCTCTCTCTCTCTCTCTCTCTCTCTCTCTCTCCCTCTCTCTCTCTCTCCTTCCAATATTAAATTATTTATTGGAAATTTTTAAAACCTGGGCATAAATTTTGAGAGATATAATATAATATATTATATTATATTAAGGTTTATTAAAATGGTTACACGTGAATGAAGCCAACTCTTTTTAAATATTAAATAATGTGGAAAGATGAGTAAGTGGGGCCACTTCGGGGCTTCGGTACTCTAGGGATCTAGGAGATTTGCATACAAAGGTTGTGTTGGAGACAAAGGAGATTGACCCGAAGATCTCTCTCTCTCTCTCTCTCATTTCAAATATTAATATAATATTTAGAATTTTATAATCCTGGACACAATTTTCCAAAAAGGTTTAATACAATATATATTAATTGAATTATTATGATATTTGTACGTGACAAAGTACAACCCTATTTCCCTTTTTAATTCATTATTTAATGCAAAGTCATGTGTAAGTGTGGACCCTTCAGGAGTTCGAGACTCAAGAGTTCCAAGAATTCGGGACTCCGGGATGTTTGGGATGATGGAAGGAACAAGCAATGAAGGGTCGAAGGCTCAAACCTACCATTTTCTTCTCCAATGGTTGCACAAATATCGATGTAAACATTTAAAGTGATTAATTCTATTATAAATTAATATAAATAATTATATTTGCAGCACTCTATGACATGAGTGGGACCCTCTATGAAACTCCGACATTTAGAATATTTGGGTTCATAAAAGCATGATGAGGAATATCTCCGAAGTCCAAAGGCTTCGGTATTAATAGGCATTAATAATCCTAAGTGCTCCTTTGATATGTTTAATCATATTATAATAGAATTAAATAAAATTATATTATAATATAATTAATAAAAGAACAAATTGGTAATAATAAATATTTAATTGAATATGCTTAATCATTTCCCCATTAAATAAATAAATGT
>ML794010.1:8897-36064 GCA_009831015.1 Picea engelmannii
TTAAGATCGAGGAGAGTATGAACCGTCGGATCACTCTATGTCGGGAACATATCATGACCGTCGGATTTCCTAACTACAAATGCATACTAATGCATACTAAAGAAACACACTTTTACCTAACGACATATTAGACCAAGTAGATCCTAACTAACTCCTAAGTGTCTAAATATCCTAACAGAAAGTGTTGCAATAACAAGGCTTTCAAACCCTATAAGGTGAAAACCCTAGGTGTAGGCAATCTAGGCCTAGGACATCTCCTCTTTTCAACTTTTAGACTTCAACGCTATCTCAGAAGAAAGAAGACAAGTGTAGAAACGACTAGGATCTATCTTTTTTCTTCAATGGCTGAAAATTATTTCTCAACAAGGGGACATGTAACAATAACCTACTTGTGTGCTTGTTACCTAGGGTTTTAAATCGGCAATACAATAAGCAAATGCAAGAAATTATACCTACAACCATTTATTTAAGAAGTTTTGCAAGAAAATTCACTTACATGTCATGAAGAAAAGCACAAGCAAACCCTAGTTGTAAACCTTCCTTGAGAGAAATGCCATAAATGCCAAAAATATCCTTCCAATAGCAAGTGTGCCTCACTTTAGACAAAAAAACTACCCTAGTAAAGCACAAAAATCAGATCTCACAAGAGAGTGAGTTGTGTTATGTTCAAAATGAGGGAAAACATCCTCAATTTATATCATCCAATGACCTTTAATTTAAAAATTAGGTCATTAAAACAGCTGACAAGGCTGACTACTAAAATCATACTTTTTTTTACATTTAACTGCTAAATAAAATCCTAAAAGAGCAATAAGTAGGATGTCTAGCCCCTCTGATGGAGATGTTGGCCCTTTTTAGGGAAAAACTTAGCACTAGAAAGCAAACGTTGGCCCTTTCTGGGCCTCCAAACTTTTCCACACGTGCCAAACTTCACTGTCAAGGTACCACTCACTGGAGGTGACGTCATAGCTCCTAGATGACGTCCTGGGGAATCAGAAAGCACATGTTCCACCTCCAGTGGGTCAATCCCCCTAGGCTAGGCTCAACCAAGGCGTCCTGGATGAAAACGTCCTCCTTCTTCTCTCGTACAAAGGCTCGATCAATAATTGTCCTATCTCTACCCCTGATGGGGTCCCAACAACCATATGATGGGCTCTTCAACCCCATGGAGGTATGAATTGATCATCTCCCCATGTGTACCGGTCCACCTGGTACCTGTCCATCGGGTATGGTCCTGCACATCAAAAACTTTGCCCTCCATGGGCTCATTAGTCCTCAGGATCATAGCAATGTCAATCATATTTCATCATTAATTTTATCAAATGCAGGCATAAGACCCCTAGCATATCATCTAATAGGTCAAAGACATTACACTGACCTACTATACAAAGGTGAAGAAAAAGACGAGGTAACCTATTGGGCCAACATCCATAAGAAAAGGAAAGTTCCCAAAGGATATCATTCAAGCCATGTAATACAAGGTGGTATGGTCTAAGGATGTCCAGACACAGTGAAAACCAGGGGTGGGTATTATCCATGGGTGCCTTTGTAGGAGGCGAGTTGTACCTGTCATGGATGCAATTATTTCTAAGCCCTTTATTGCCTTTATTCTTTCTTTATTTATTGCTTTTTCTTTCTTTTTGCTTCAAGGTCTAACCAGAGGACACTGCCTTGGCATGGTGACCAGAGATGACAGTGTTACCCACGAGTGTTTTTGCAGAAATGATAAGGCTGGCTCATGATGAGACCCCCTTTCCCTTGGCCATGCAACCAAGGGTCACTGCCCTGGCATGGTGACTAGATAATGGTAATGTCATTCTGCTAGATACCTATGAACATAATGGGATGGCTCATGATGAGACCCCCCATCCTCTTGCCTAGGTCTTGTTTTATTGTTTTTCTTCAGGTCCCTCTTGTTTCTTATCGAGAGGATTTTTATTGCCTTCTTGGGGATCCCTGGGCGAGGCATCTCTAGGTTTTATATCCTATGGATTTTATCTTTTACCAACTTCTTTTACCTCTTGGGCCTTTAGCCCCTTCTTCCTATAGGATAAAATGTAACCCCACAAATAGGTCATCCCAATGCCCGGACTAGGGGAATGGGATAGATGAATGGGAGATAAGATGAAAAAATGATAATATGGTGGGAGCGGACGATGGCTCTTCAAAATACCCCCTAGTGGCTAACCAAAACCTATGGATACAATCTTGCTAGGGCACCTCGTTTATCCCCCCGACCATGGTCAAGTGGGTTAGTGTAAGACCTAAGCAGTTGTCAGAAATGTAAGGAACCTGATGCATACATCTGAAAATTATAATGATCAAACATGACACATACCATGATACCTGGACCAATTACCTCATGGAGCAAGAGTCCTCTCTGATGCAAGTCCAAGCTGATGGTGATGGATGCTGCTGCTGCTGACAGGATAGGTCTGATGAAGAAGAAGAAGGATGGGCCCTCTAGGGCCATGCTCAGTTCAATACTGCTCTCGGTACTCCATGTCTAGGACCTGTGGGCCTCAAGACATGATCTCCTAGTTATCCCTAGAAATCGGGGATAACAACACCAACTCTCTGGTTTCTCTAGCACCCACTAGAAGGAAGCACCAACTCCCTGAGTGTTCCAACACCGATTGGATGGAAGCACCTATTTCCACTTATACAAGTACCAACTTTTTTTAGAGGACCAACTCTCTGGTTTCTCTAACACCCACTAGAAGGAAGCACCAACTCCCTGAGTGTTCCAACACCAACTGGATGGAAGCACCAACTTCCAGTTACACAGGCTCCAACATGTATAACAGAGAACACTTGTTCTCCCTTGCACCACCCTACCACCCTGGTTTCTCTAGCTGCAACCAGATGGAAGCTACAACTCCCTGTGTTCAAGCACCCACTTGAACCTCTAAGGACAACAACCCTCCTTAGCACCTCCCAACCACCCTGAAATATAAAACTTTTCTTTCTATGAATTTATTACAGTGATTCAATATTTTTCATTTGCTTACTAGGCTTATCATTTTTCAGCTATGCCGCTCTGCTCTGCCTTCATTAGTGTCTCCCTTCTTGCATCATCTTCAGCTTTCTGATCTTATCCTCTGTCTCAGCATGCACACCTTGGATTTATCTTCTTCTCGCAGATATGCATCTTTGATATGTGCACTTTCTGCTCTCTTCCACTATTCTGCTATATTCAGCTTATGTTCCTCATCTCTGTGGTTTCTTTCCACTACACATACTGTAATTTTACCTTTCTACGGTTCAATTCATTTTTCACTTGGCACAACCACACGCGCACAGTCACAGCGTATATCTTTTATCCACTTCCTCTTAGGTTACACCTCAAATCTTCTTGGGAAACAATTCCTCAGCAAATGAATTGCCAACCATCCAAGAACCATGATTCGGTTCTGATAATTGAATCATAACTAAATAGTTAATCATAAATATCAACAATATCCGTTCGATCAGATGCTCAAATAACCAGCACTGTTGGATTAAATCCGCAGGGTCTTGCATTTATTTCACCATTTCGCATTTCGACATTTCGGCATTTTGGAAATCCTGTGGTGAAGAGTCTCAACTCTTCATGTTACAATAATTGAAAAGGAGCTTAGCTTGGTGTTAGCTCCTCCCTCTAACATGACCACTGATGGTGACCAAAGCCTACACCAAAAGGTGTTTTTTGCATTTCAGCATTTCAACATTTTGGCATTCCTGTGGTGAAGTGTTTCGACACTCCAACTCCCGGTATCCGAAACCTACACCAAAAGGTGTTTTTCACATTTCGACATTCTTGTGGTGAATTTTTTCAACACTCCAACTCCCGGTACTCGAAACTCCGAAATGGAGTCAGATCAATTGTCCAGTATTTTGGCGTTTCAACATTTCTATGATAAAGTGTTTCGACACTTCCAACTCCTGGTATCTGAAACTCCGAAATGGAGTCAGATCAATGGTATGATATTTCGGCGTTTCAACATTTTTGTGATGAAGTGTTTCAACACTTCCAACTCACGGTATCCGAAACTCCGAAATGGATTCAGATCAATGGTCCAGTATTTCGGCGTTTCGCATTTCAGTATTTCAACATTTCTGTGATGAAGTGTTTCGACACTTCCAACTCTCGTTATCCGAAACTCCGAAATAGAGTTTATCTTCTGATACCCGAAATGGAGTTTAGCTTCTTATCCTTCCATGCGATCATCGTTGTTCTGCTGGTCATGATCTTTGCCATCAATGACAAACACGCATACTCTGCCTCTGTCTGAAAACATGCCAACAAAGAGCCCTTCGAATCCCATACCTACTATAGTTAATGGCACCCCTTCGACTCCTGCAACCTTAATGGATGTAGTGTAGGAGGCACCTATCATTACTATGGCTCATCCTATAGCGAATGCTCAGGCTACCACCTCAAACCCTTTTGGGTCTCTTGGTCACTCATTGGGCTATAATGTTCAGTCCATCCCTACGGCTTCTAGTCCTTTTTCTTATGGTATGCCCAACTTTACTTGACATTTTTTGAATGCTATGCCAGCTGTCGGCCCTAATGTTAGCATTGGGCTTGGGAGAAGTAAACCTCCCTACAGTCCTTTTTTGTTTGGTGGTTTTAAAATTCCTCAAACGACTCCTAATATGGGAGGTATTCACGCTTTTAACCCCGAGTCTAATCCTCTTACCTCTGGGTGGAGAAACCAACCTTGCGGACAAGATTCAACTCAAGTTTTGTCCTATAGCCCTAACTCCTCAATGCCAATTTTGACCAATACATTTGGCATGACAAATCCAGCTCTATACTCTAGATTCCCACCCAGAGGAGGCTGGTTTCATGATTTGGGAAACCCCCAACCCAGATCCAATCTGACTATGGGCAATTTCTATAACCCTCAATAGAACATTCCTACTGGAATGATTCCCAACCAACCTTTTATGGGTCAGCCCAGAGGAGGGCCTTGCAATCCTAAATAGGGCCATGGTACTTACTAGAACCCTATATGGGCTGCAGTTCCTCAAGAAAAATATTTCCCGGGAGTTTGGGGCTAGATGATGCAACCCCGTCTCCCTTTTCTGGCCACGCAAAATCTGCCAAACTTGTCTAAGCTAATGAATGACCCTATGAGTCATGATTCTACATGGCCCCCCATTTCCACCAAGCTTCCTTTGGACATCCCGAAGTTCGAGGATAAGAATGGAGAGGATCCTGGTGATCATGTTACTACCTTTCAACTTTGGTTCTCATTGAATTCCCTTAATGAAGATTCTATTCGATTAATATTATTTCAACGCACCCTCTTCAGAGTTGCTACAAAATGGTATATTGAGCTACCTAGGGGGGCATATGGGACTTTTTTTCAGTTGGTGTTGGTATTCCTTAACCACTTCTAGTTTCCCATTCATTACGATGCTAACCTAGAACTTCTGTCGACTTTACGCCAGGATATTGCCACTCATATCTTGGATCATATCCAGGAGTGGTGTAGACAAAAGAGTTTGATTAAGACCCCTATACCCCAGACCTTTATTTTAGAATGGTTCCTTAAGTATTTTCACGCTCCTATTTCGAAGGACGTTGCTACTTCTGGGGTTTCACTGAGGAAGAAGCGATCTTTAGAGCCTAGCAGTTAGACATGATATATTCTCAGTCTGGGATGTTATACCACCTTCTTCCAGACGCACCGCGGTCAACTTACGACCCTAGACAAAATACTGAACCTCATGCTGACAACATTGTAGTTACTGCCAATGTAATTTATGCATACTTGGTGACAAGCCAGATGAAAGAGTTGTCTCTAAACTAGACTGCAGGAGGGCCAACTTCGTCTGTGTATTCCAACCCCACTCAGTCGACGGATGTACATTCCGTGTAGTCAACAACCAACCCAAATGGTAACTAACAAGTAGACGGGAATAAGAAGAAAGAAAATAATAATCGTAAGGGTGGGAAAAATGGTAATAAACCCAAGGACAATGGTAATAATGAGAAGACAAGTAATAATGTTGGAGAGAGAAAATGAGAAATACGTAAGGTGAAGTTTCCCTGTAAGATTTTCACAGATGATAACCTTATCCATTTGTGCCCCAAACTTGCAAAATATGCGAGGCTATTATCACTACCACCCTTCGTGCTGACAAATCCATTCCCACATTACCATCACATGCCCCAGAGCTCCTCAAACACCGGAAATGAGGATGGTGGGATTCAAAACCCATCATTGCAAGATGGCGACCATTTATGTATCAATATGGTCGATGCGAAAGTTAAGGTAGCTAGTCGATCTTGAGATTATAGATCTTCACGATTCATTCCTGGTATAGAATCTCCTCCTCCTCCTCCTCCTTCAGAGATGACTTTACAGATTGAAAAACTGGAGCCACCGCCTCATATTCTGAAAGGAGTACTCAAGCTCTCTACCCATAATACTAATTCTAGATTCACCCAGAACTACTCTATTATTGAGGACCTAGGCCAAACCCCTTGTGCGATGTCAGCTTTGGAGGTACTCCAGATGTATCCTTCATAGAGGAATGCCTTACTATATTCTTTTGGAGCTACAGAACCCAGTGTCTCAAAAGTTATCAAGTTTGACATCACATATGTGAAGCGTCGCTTGAATTACCATGTGGATTTCCAAATCCACATGGAGTACTCAAAGTATACCATCAAACGTGTGGTTGTTGATGAAGGCACTACCACTTGTGTGATGTCCCTGATCTATTGGAAATATCTCAGTTCTCTGAATCTTTCCAAGTCATCGAACATGTTGACTACTTTTGACAGTCATTCCTTCCGCCCTCACGGTAGTCTCCATGCCTTTCCAGTTCAGTTAGGTGGGAAGATGGTAGAGGTAGTTGATGCGCCTCTTGATTATATCTTGTTACTAGTATGCAATTGGACCCATGCTATTATCATTGTGGTATCGTCCGTCTTCCATACTCTTTGTTTTCCTCACAAAGGGAAGATCATGATGATCGACTAGTTATCCTTTGCATACTCTAGTCCCAATGCATATGTTGGACCGTCGATCCCTGTGATCGACAATTCTCAGCCGACAACTAAGAATATCAGTGTCAGAATGTATTCTTCCCTTATGGGTACTTTCAACTTCATGGCACCGAGTCATCACATTTATGCCATGTCCAGTAGGCCTGTTTTGATGGGGAGGTCCATTCCTTTCCGCACTTCTTATTTTAGTGATCTGTGGACCCTACCTTCCTCGAATTCATCCTGTGAAGGTCAGTTGCATGCTGGAATGTCCATGCCACTATCAGCAGTGGAGATTGCATATCAAGTTGTTCTTGACTCTTCCGTCGATCCTGTTCCTATTACGTCACCAAAGGACGAGGAGGATCCCATTCTTAGACCTGTGTGGGCCACTTCATTGTATTTTTCACATGATTTTCTCGATGATAATTTTATTTCGAATGAAGCTATCATCGAAACCATCAATGGTTCCAAAAAACCTTGGGATGATATGCATCACCACTCTTCTTTTCTCCTAGAGCTTGAAGGAATCGAGCAAGACGGATTTCGATCTACTTTGAGTGAGATAGTCGGTCATGCCGTAGTTCCACTTGATACACATAGAATTTATGCCAAAGGAAACATGGCGATTATTTCTCCTACCGTCATGATCGATATCTCTCTTACCCCTAGCAGGTTGAAAACATAAATATCGTTCCAGATTGTTCGCAAGAAGAAATCCTGATCTACACCAAACTCTTCAAGGAATTCAGAGATGTATTTTCTTGGTCATATGAAGAGATGCTAGGAATCAACCCTCGTATTATCGAACATGGGATTATAAATTATGCGGATGCTAAACCTGTTCGACAGCGTCTTGGAGTTGTCAACCCTCAGAAGGCCCCTACTATTAAGGCAGAGGTGGAGAAGCTACTTAATGTTGGCTTCATCTACCCATTTCCTTTGACTGAATGGGTATCCAACCCTGTTCCTGTGGATAAGAAGCAAGGAACCATCCATGTATGTATGGATTTTCGTGACCTGAAAAAGGCATGTCCTAAAGAAAACTTCTCGACACCTTTCATCAATCAGATTCTTGACGAGTGTGCGGGAAGCAAAGTATTTTATTTTATGGATGGATATTCAGGATATAACCAAATTCAAATCAATCCTGAGGATCAACAAAAGAAGGAATTTATTTTTCCTTGGGGTACTTTTGCATACTGGAAAATTCTTTTCAGCCTTAAAAATGCTGGAGCAACCTTTCAATGTGCCATGACTTTCACTTTTCGCGATATTAAGCACATAGTCGAAGCTTACCTTGATGATCTTGTTGCTAACTCTTGCAAGAGAGAGGATCGTGCTACTCACCTTCAACTTGTTTTTGAAAGATGTCGTTACTATAGAATCCCGTTGAACCCTCACAAGTGCATATTTTGCATTAAGTTTGGTCGTCTTTTGGGTTTTCTAGTTTCTGAGACCAGGATCATGGTAGATCCTTTAAAGGTTGAGGAAATACTTCGATTGCCTCCCCGGTGCATGATTAGATGACTTCAGGGTTTATAGGGAAAATATAACTTTCTTCGTCGATTTATAGTGAACTATTCCAATATCACTAAGAGTTTCATGCATCTCTTGAAGAAGGAAACCCCTTTTATTTGGGATGAGCGAGCCCAGGAGTCCTTCGATGCTTTGAAGAAAGCCATGGCATCAGTGCCTCTACTGAAGCCTCTTGACTATAATAGAGATTACTTGCTTTATATCTCCGTGTATAAGGATATGATTGGTATGGTTCTGGTTCAGGAGGATGATGATCTCCACAAGCACGTCATCTCCTATCTTAGTCAAACTTTAGTCGGTATTGAAATTAACTATTCTCACGTTGAAAATCTAGCTTTGGCTTCTGTGCACGCAGCCCAACGTTTCCATCATTATAGATTGATTTGCAAGACTATTGTGATTGCCAATGTCAATCCATTTCAATACGTCCTTACAAGGAGTATAACATGGGGAAAATACAATAAGTGGATTGTCATTTTAGAAGAGTTTGATCTCGATTTCGCTTCTATGAAATCCAAGAAATTGCTAGTCTTCGCGGAGTTAATATTAGACCTTCCATGATTATATGAGGATGTTATCCATGTTGAAACGTTTGCAGATGAACACATTTTTCTTGTCTCATCGTTTGACCCCTGGTATGGAGACATAGTTCTTTATCTTCAAACCTTGAAGTTCCGTCAACATCTCTCATGAGATGACCGATGACGTGTAAGGTACCAAGCTAAGAAATATATTATCATCGGTGAGATGTTGTATCACCGAGGAATAGACAATATCTTGCGTCATTGTTTAACTCACGTAGAAGTCGATTTAGTCCTAAATGATTTCCACAGTGGGGCTTGTGGTGGTCATCTATATGGGCTTGCGACAACCTAGAACATTTTGTGAGCTAGTTATTTCTGGCCTATTATCTTTAAATATTGCATTGAAGTGGTTAAGAAGTGTCACCCCTACCAGGTATTCACTCAAAAAATTCACTCATATCCATCCCCTCTTCACCCATTCATTATCGTCGGTCCCTTCACCAAGTGGGGGGTGGAATTCATGGATTGCAACCCAACTTTGGCTAGGGGTCATCAACACATTATCATGGCCATCAACAAGTTTACTAAGTGGTTCGAGTCCATTCCTACGGTTAAATATGATGGGAATACTACCAAATTCTTTGTATTCAATCAAATTATTGCCTGGTTCGGTATCCCGAGTTAGATTGTTACTGATCATGGCAGTTACTTTCAGAACGAAATGATGGAAGAACTAGAATCTAAGTTGGGGTTTAGACATGGTCATTCTTCTCCTTATTACCCCTAGGAAAATGGACAAGTAGAGGCCGTCAACAAGTCTCTCAAGACCATTTTGCAAAAAAATGTTAGTCAAAGCAAGTCCAACTAGCACATCATGCTATATCCCTCACTCTGGGCATACCGAACCTTGGTTAAGACTACCACCAGTTTTTCCCCTTTCCAGTTAGGACACAGCGTGGAGTCAATTTTACCTATTGAATGTGAAACCCATTCTCTTAAGTTGGTAGTCGCCCTCCTACTTGACATTTCCGATCTCAAGCAACGTCTTGTACACCTAGAGAGTCTTGACGAGCAACATCGAGATGCCTCTACGACTATCGAAGAGAAAAAAAGATGTGTCAAGGTCCAGTACAATAAGTCTAGTTGTCCTCGATTGTATCGTGAGGGTGACTTGGTCCTATTGTATGATCAAGCCAAAGAACCATTGGGGGAAGGAAAGTTTAATCCCATGTGGCATGGTCCTTACGTTGTGCGACGTGTTTTAGAGAAAGGAGCCTATGAGTTAGAAGATTATGAAGGGAATAGGTTGGACGAACCCAAAAATGGGATGTACTTGAAAATATACTACGCTTGAGCCTCGAGATTGGGTGGAACTCTTTGTATACTAATGAAATTTACTGTATATATATATATATATATATATATATATATATTCTTCCTTTCTTTTCGTCTTCATATTGCTTATCAAGTTTTCCCTTTGTTGGCAGATGTCAACGGAGTCTTTGGTTTACTTAGGATTCGCAGCCGGAGCCATTTGTCATACATAGAACTTGGCTTCCATCGCTTGGGTGGTTTACTCACCCAAGGGTCTACTGGTGTCTTCAGGTGGCATATGCCTAGGGCCATCCACGAACAATGTGGCCGAATATAGTGGCGTTATAGAACTTTTGCATGATGCTATCTCACATGGTATTCACTCTTTAGAGGTTCACTTGGATTCCCAGTTAGTAGTATGTCAGTTGAGCGACAATTATCGCGTGCGTGATCCTACTTTACTCCGATGATTCCTATGGGTACGTATTTTAGAACACCAGTTGGATTTTATTACATATTATCATATTCCTAGGAGTTCTAATCATGTATCCGATGCTTATGATAATTTTGTTTTAGATTGGCATTCATCACATAATTAAAGCAAAGAAAACCATCTCATCATTGTACACATTGTAAAATATAAGTAAATCCAAAGATCCATTTTTTATATATTTCAAAAAATATGGTGTTTATAATACAAAATTAGGGCTAATACACTCAATACACATATACAACTGGTACTACAATATCCACAAAATCTATGCCTGTGGCACCGGATGTGTGTCATGGTAACAAACCACGGTGTTTGCGAGATGCCAAAAGAGTTGTACCCATGCCCTAGGTACACCAACCACCTGTCATTGCATGGCTTTAGGAACATCCTCTACCTAAACCATAGGAATCCTCTGAGTCAAATGAGACAGGTTTCCCTGCACGTTTTGTAGGACCCTCTCATATTCTCCTCCCACCGCCTCATCTCCCCAGTTCCTTCATCAATGTTGAGGAAACCCTTCTGACCATCGCGGACCCACATCTGTGTTACACAAGTGTCTAGTCAATACTTAAGCACCATCCAAAAATATTTTTGTTCTATTATACAAAAATACAAAAAAATGAAATACGTAAAAACATTTGACATACCTATGTCTCTGTAGGTAGTCTCTAGTGGGAGTTTCATTTCTGGATCTCCTTGGAAGTCTATCTCTGCATAGGGATAGTCATCTAGGGAGATGACCTGTCGTTGCCACCAGTAGAAGAAATCCTCATTGCAGGGTGTCGGCACCCTAACTCCCCCTCATCGCCTCATTACCTTGGTCCACCATGCCATGGCTATATCGTGAGGTCCTCTCGAAAGAATATCAACTCTAGGTCCCAAACCTGGAACCCACTCAAAGAAGAAACTGCATAGGATAGAGGAAAACCCAAAATTTCTCTTACTCCCTTGTTTGCACTCTATCAACTGGATCTTCATATTTTCCAATAGTGAGGTACACCAGTGATATACTATGGGTATCATACACTGCACTACATAGAACATGAGCAGTCTCGAAGCTTGATGCAACGAGGTCGAACCTGTGATCCTGGTCAATACAAGGACAATAATCTTCAGGCTGAGATTGTTTATTGCTTGGATATGGAGTTGACTCCTGACTTTAGGAGTTCCTACTACACAATGGGCATCGATGTATTCCTCTATTTTCATTTCTCTCCCTGTTCCTCATGATTTAAGGTTTACAACCTCTCCCTGGCGTGATAGACCAATCAAAAAGTAGATATCCTCTACTTCAATATTCAATGGTTTCCCATCGAGGTTGAATCTTTCACTCTCAGGTTCCTAGTAACCCACAAGCATCTCAAGCAAACTCACCTAGGCCCTCATTCCTTTGAGTGCCCAAAATTTATATAAGCTACATCTCTTTAAGGCCATTTGCATCCACAGATCTCGATCCACAGTAGCATTGACCTCCTCATACTCTCTTTCTCTCCATTCAAGAACCATCCTACCAAGGACAAATAAAAAATTGAGTTAGAATCCTTAAAATTTATTTTTTGTGTGCCTATACACAATCCACTTCACTTACATTCGCACATAGGGCTGGCTATACACACCCTGCAGTTTTCACATGAGCGTATAACCCATCGTATATGTGACCTAATTGAAGACAACCTATGTACATCGTTTTTTACATTTTTCACCCTCAATTACTAAAAATTTGGAACCCAATTTAAAATTTTAATCCACTGGAAATGAAGAGTAAGGGAAGTAGATTTACTTGATCTAGACGGCTGCTAATTTTGTTGCTCGACGCTCCTGCAATCACCGTTTGAATCTCAGAGGTATTTTGGTCCAATTTGCACTATTTGGGTAAAAAATCAAAATGGTATAGTAATTTTTGGTTTTGTTACTATTTATAAACTATTTTAACCATTTTCTATAGTTTTGATCCATTTTTCACCTAATGGACTAATACAAAGGTGAATTGAGTTGGTTATTGTAGTTTTAAATAGGGATTCTTATAGATTTCAACGTTATGTTGGTCATTTGTCAACACGGGCAAGTATTTTCATTAACCAACATATAAGATAGGTATCCGTTCCACAATGCATTTTCGCATTATCCTATAACTGTCACTTTTTATGCCTTAGGTACGAACCCATTTGTTAAAACACAAAGCCTTCCATCTGCTATAAGTCATGTCATTATTAAGTGGTAGAGACTTACTGAACATGGGTGCCCTAGTTATATCCCCTACTGCATTTGGCGCCCATGCAGAGATTTTTTCATAGGACCATGAGTCCTTCATAGCTAGTACATGACTTGATGTTGAACCTCATTTCTCACTGATAAACATGTTGCCTTATACCCCAATGACTCCCAACCGAGTTTAATTTAATCTCTTTTCCAACTCATCTTCAAAAAGAGGAAATATTTCCAAGTGATTTGTCCCTTTTACACTCGTTAAATTGGACTTGAAAGGTCGTGAGTCTTAGTTAAGCTCTTTTCTGACTCGTTATCAAAAAGTGAAAAGATTGCCAAGTGAACATGTCTCTTTCGCACTCGTAAATTGGATTTGAAAAGACGTCTATTTGGCACAAGTTTATCCCTTTTTCACACCAAGTAGACTAAAAGGAATAAAAAAGGACATGTTTTGATGTTAAGTTGTGATTGCATCTCATGTCTTTGCTTGCAATATTGAGCCTATTGCAGGTTCTCTCTTTGCGTTATAAACCGTTTGCCTCAATAGTTTTTGCATCCTCAACCAAGTAGAGCCTTTTTATATCCTTCAAAATATGACACCCTATACCTAGGAGGGAACATTCCCCCGAGTGTGCATTTCCCGCATGCATTTCCCTGCATTGAGAATAGGTATGTTCCACTGCTTGAACTAGTTTTGATTACTTGCAACACTTGTTTCCTCCTCTATATCATAGCATTTAGTTGTCTATGAAAAAAAAAAAAGATGGGCAGGAAGGGAGTATTATCTCATATTGGTAGCAGTCGGGTCACCTTTGAACAGAGCACAAAGTTATTGAGTCCATTCATCATCATAATTTTGGGATTAGCATGGCCTTAAGAAGCCGAGCTCGTTACATAGTCTTCTCTACCGACTAGTTATGCTTCCAGACCCTATAGAGAATTTCATTGATGCCTCCTGCATCTCATGGTTTCATCATTGGGTCTATGCTGTCAAATTCCTCCATTTGTCTCATGCTCTTGTTCAAAGGAAATCTATCAACCTGTGTCATCCACTCCTCAAAAATATTGACTTTGCATGTCGACCATACCCTCAGTTTGTCTCAGAATCACATGATATTGTATTCCTATTGTGCACCCTGGACCTACTTTCATCATTGGTAGGTAACCTTGAACCCAACAGTCAACATTTCATCATTGGTCATTGACTGGGTGGTTTCCCTTGTGTTCGACGACAAGACATTTATTCACACATTGGGATTCATGTAGTGTCGTGGATGCCATTAGCCCTATTGGTTGTTTCCTCTCCTTTTTCAGTAGTTTTCATCATTGGTTGCTATTCGGAGGGTCTTTTCATGTACCGTTTGCACTTGGAACACATGAAAATGCACAGGGTCGTTGGTTCGCGAACATCTTCTTCGTCCAATTTCCTCCAAATCATGAAGCTCCTGCTTTGTACCTCATGCTGACTGATGAGAGATTCCTTAATTCTCTCCTTTCAATGGGTCTCCTTCCATCGAATTCAACTCATTTATTATGGAAATGGGACCAAGAGTCTTATGAGTATCTTGATGATTGCAGTCATCAACGGCAAGCTCTCTCGCCATCAACATTTGGGAATACATCAATGTATCTTAATCGATGGATTCTTCAGGTGTTTGACACTGACTCCTTTATTCACACTTGTAATAATGTACTCGGTGCCTTGATACCTACTTTGATTATCCGTAGGATGTCTCGCGTTTGTTAACGGTATACATCAATGACCAGTAATCAAATGATGTCTCATTGTGTTAGACCTCAAATCCTTTATTCACATGATGTAGACTTGCACCTTTGGCGGATTGTGTAGAAGACTTGAAGACATCAGTACGCAGCCACAACTTTCCTGAGTTGTTGCTTCCTTCTCATTGGACAAGTACTTATATGACTTCAATGATCATGGGAGACAAGATTGTACTCCATGGTATACAAATATCTTCAAATTGGTTTTGAGACTGGTTCTACTGGGCCTTGTTCATGACTATGACAGATATTGGTATGTAACCACATTTGTATTTTCTATTCATGGCCACAGACACTTGTTTGGTATATTTTCACATGGATCTACAGTGTAATTTTATTGGAATCCATGTATGCAAAGTCAGTGCAGAATGTAATGAGCAACTAGTTCATCCAGCTCGTTCCTTACCACTCCACTTCTGGGTTGTTTATAATGTATTTCAGCCATCGCAGATACTCCTCTGACCTCACACATTAGGGGGCATCTGTTATAGAAAGATTTTCCTCTCCCTATGCAATCTTTCCAAGAAGGCCTTTTTCCATTTCCCCATGTAGATTTATCATCCCTGTTTGTAAGATCCAGAGCTAAAAAAAAAATATTTTTCCACATGTATGCATCTTGCACACTATACATCATGCGTATATGCAAGCTAGTCCACTACAACCCGCGTACATCGAGATTTGTGACAGAAAATGAAAATTAATGTTGGTTTTCCATGTCACGGTAGGATATCTATGATCCTTGGCCTTCCATATACTAGAAACATTTCAAATCGGCCCCCAGTTTCATTTTTAAGGCTATAAGTGGGCCAATTCCGAGCTATGGAAAAGGAGAAATAATTCAACTTTGAGAGAAAAGTTACTCTGGAGGAATTATTTAATTCATATTGAGTCTACATACATTTTTATTTTAAGTCTGAACACAGTCTTCAGCCCCCAAGATCTACCCTTATTGATTGAGAACCTCATTGTTTCTCTCTTATGAGCTTGCCTTTGGTGGAGGATTGAAATGGTGGAGGCCTAGTTGGAAGGAACTTGGTTTCTCGGTTCGGAACCATGCTGAAACGAAAGTCTGTAACATTTTCACTTTTGTTGATCATATATTAATAGAAATACTCTTTTCCCATCCAATTTTTATCTTACAAATATATTAAATTATTATTCCATGGGCATATTTGTCATGTTTATTAATGGATTATGCTATTGAATGTGCTAACATTATATAATATCACCATATGCTTGCTTTGTTGGGTTGTTGAGGACTAGTTTCAGGTGTATTTCCTTGGGTCAAGCGCTCAACGATAGACTTCATTGAACGTCTGGACGAGGTAGGTCTTTTATATTTTATTGCTATCATATTTGTTTTCATATCATACTTGAGAAGAGAGTTGATTTCTACAATCATTTCCATCTGTTGTGGTTTACCCTATCCATAGAGAGATTTTCCTCATAGCAATTAGTTTCCTTTACCAGATGGATGGGGTTTCTATGTCACTTGTTGACTCTGTGTACATTCTACCTTCGATGTATTATTCCTTTCACTCCAGCTTCCTCTCTCGTTGGGAGCCTGAGCATAATATTGTTTAGAGTTTTTTTCCTTAGTTTGTTTGATAGTCCCCATTCTATACTATGTTGAGGGAGATGGTTTATAAAAAATCCCACTGTCCTGCACACATTTCCTTTAATCAGTCGTTGTTGTTATCAAAACCTTACCCTGAGTTTTGGTTTGGAAACACTACTAAGTAATTCTGGTAATGGTTGCAGGCATCTTGGTATTATTTTGTTCATTGTTTTATTCTTCTATTAAGATGGATTCACTTTGGATGCTTGACTAATGATGGCCCTTTGTTGTTTTTTGAGGGTACCCATCAGAAAGGAAAGTTTTCTCTGGTTGGTCGAGACGTTCCTCTACAGGAAATCCATCTTAGTTTCGAGTTTCTCCTGGTAATATTTACATACCCTAACTCTTCGTCATTATCTTATGCAAGTTCTGGTTCCCTTTGATGATGTTTTGTGGGTTAATGTAGGTATTGGTCAACCATAATGACAGGGTTTTTACGCTAATTCCACATTTGAAAATCCTGTAAGTATTATTTACTTTTAATGTCTCTTTTTTTTTAGAGATAAAATGTTTAATTTGGGTCTACACTAACTTTGGTTTTTGCGAACCATGTTGACAGGCATTAGCTTTGTCTTCTCATCCAGGGTACTCAACATTCAAGAGGTAATTCAGTTTCCATTAAGGACCCTAGCTATGGGTGAGGATTTGGTACTACTGTTTGGATTTGAAGTTAGTTAAGAGGTTACTTAGCATAGGTTTGTCAAACCCATTGTAGTTTGTATGTAATTTTCTCTGCATTCTAGAAGGTGCATGTGTGTGAGGGTTCTGTATTTTATGTTGGAGTTTAATTTATGACAGAGCCATTTCTCATGTATATTGAAAAGGGCTTTTAGTCCCGTAACTCACCGAGTCAGTTCGATACAGTTGTAGTTCTATTAACTCATTTCATAAAGGAAATTCCCTATTTCTTTTTAGTTATATTGTGAGTGGTTTTGGCCTCTACTTGTCATGCTCACTGTTCTCTTTTAGTTTAAATAGGGTTACATAACTACCCGATTGTTTCTATTGTTTAAACTTATCATTATGCTCTTCAATGATCAATATTATTAACCCATTTTTTATGTTCAAGGTTTTAATCATGGAAATGGCATTAACATTTTAGTATTTTAGCCTATTGATTGAATATATAAATTCCTCTCTATATATCTTAGAGTTTCTTTACGAAGATAGATTTATTGTCTTTTCATATAGCATGTAGGTTGTATGTATAGATTCCTCTTTGTACTTATCTTAAATTTTTCTTCACATCCATAGCTTTATCATCTTTGCATATAGCCTATAGGTTGTAAATATAATTTCCTCCCTATTCTACAATTATGTTTAAATTTCTGTATTGGTTATGGATAAAATCGTTTGCCTCATATTCCACGATTATTTTTAACTTTCTGTATTGGTTATGGATAAAATCGTTTGTTTGCCTCCTGTTCTACGATTCTATTTAACCTTCTGTATTGGTTATGGATAAAATCATTTGCTTGTAAAAATTGTATAATATAATGATATTATGAAAACAATGATATTTTGTCCATAAACTTCCAATTGGACGATGATTAAATATGAACAAAATATCCATAAGTTGCATCTCTATACTAATTTAATTATCCATAGAGTACGAAAGAAACAATATTTAAATCCATAAGAATGGAAGAAAAATATGTAAGAAAAAACTTGTAACTGAGATTTCCTTAGGGGAAGACACACATCAAGTGGGTTGTTCCTCCCAACCTTAGATCAGAGCTGCCTCATATGCCCACTCTGTCACCCCTGATCTAAATCCTGATTCAAAACCAACCAAGTGACTTGCTGTAGTGCATAGGGTTCCAAGCTTTATGTGAAGATTTTTGTGTCATTTCAATATTTCTTAGAATTCTCATCTGATTCAGAATGACATCCCATTCTCTTGTTTTATTTTCTTTAAAAGATTTTTCTAGGTCTTTGACACTTCTACGAGCCTCCTACTCATTGACCACCCATCAAATCGAAATTTTCTCATTGACCACTTGTGAATCTTATTTTTACACATGTTCCTAAAAACCTAAGATCTTGTCTCACTTTTGTTGAGTTAACTCAACCAATATTCGCCACTTGTCTGCCTTCTGCTATCACTTGGTGGTTTTCTTTGGATCAACATATTTTCTCTTCTAACAGTCCCAATTCACATGTTTTTCCTTTTTTTTTTTCTTTTATTAATACAATAATAAAATAAAACAATAAGTTTTGAGTTAGATCACCAGGATCAATAATGTGTTAATAACAAAAGAAATAAAAATAATAATAAGTTTGAATTTTTGAAATTTTGAGGCATCATAGGAGTTCACCTCCTTCAAAGGTTTTATAACCCTAAATTGCACCACACATGCTTACCTGGCATCAGGCCAACTCCTATCCCTTCATTGCTAAAACATCTGCTGAAAAACCTCTTTGAAAATCCTCTTGGGTAAGGGCCCATGCGCCCTAACCCACTATTGCGCACGTGTGAACGCTGGAAGACCTACTACAACCCGCGTTTACCTAACAAAACAAAAAAATAGGAAAGTTGTTGACGGGACAAAAATCTATGGGTCAGTTAACTGAAACTCCCGGCCATGCATGGCCGAGAGTTCGTCCAAAACCCTAGCTCCTTCTAGCCTATAAAAGAAGGGGTAGGGGTACCATTTGGAGGAGGAAAATTATAAGTGAAGAAAGTCTGCCCATTTTCCGAATCCATTGTCCCAACCCTTTAGCCTTTCCTCAAGTCTAATGACAATTAACGTAAAGCAGTTGGAGGACAAAAGAAGAGGAGGAGCCCAGGATCAGGATCAAGGAGCGGTGGTCAGTCTCGACTTTGATTGTAAGTTGATTCATTTTGAAAATAATAAAAGAATACTTTTCTCGTCCCAATGCATGAGTTATCTATGATTTGTTTAATTTATGCTTAATTTCTAACCCTCAAGTAGAAAAGTAGCATGCATGCGTAGTGTTTTGTCTTGATTGCAGGGTTATCTTTGGAAAGAGTAGCACAAGTAAGTGGGCAAAGCGCAACGGAGGATCTACACCAAACATCAGTAAAAAGGTTAGTAGTTTCTTTCCATGCATTTATTGTGAAAGAGGGGTTTAAGTTTTGGGTGGTAGGTTAAAAAGTAATTTCTTTACAATCAAAATCTGCATGCAAGTCTGACCCTAGTTTGCTAGTCCGTAGGGTATTTTTCCCAAAAATAGAGTTGGCGACTGTACTGGGGAAGATACTCTTTAGGGTTTCCGAATTTAGTTGAGTTTTTGGGTAGTTTAAGAGATTAGATTTTATGTTTCTTTGCCTGTCTTTTTTTGTAAAGCCTGAGCTAGCAGGGAGCCTGGTTCTTTATACCAGTTTTCTCTAACTGTTGCTTGACGAAAATTGTCGGGACACACAGAGGTACACGCGACCTGCAGAAGGCCAGCATGCATGTACCTATGCCCTAACCTCTTATAGCCTGTGTGTGAACACTAGCTGTAGAGGTTTCAGTAGCGTGTAGGATTTCAGAGAGCTTGAGAGGCATTCCTCCTCTCCCCTGTCAGAATTATACATTCTCAGGGGGTTTTCTAGATCCTGTCTGAGTCTTGCTGGTTCACAGTCTTGTCTCAGTTTGTCTTGTTGTGTTTTTTTATTCCTTTCAATTATTTTTCTTTTCTGTTAGAAGAAGCATCCAAGCCTTCTAGGGACCCTGGTTTTCAATACCAGAGGCCTCTTCTGGGTCTAGGCTGCCTATTTTTAATTTTTTTCTTAGAGTTTATACATACACGCGGCCTGTACAAGGTCAACCCGCGTGTACATGCATTCTGCTTTAGCTCAGCACGCGTTCGTACGCGTGCTATTTCAGTGATAGTAGCATGCTTGACAGGCTAATTTTCAATCAGGGTGGGGCAGTCACCCCCTCCTGTGCTGAGAATTGTTCCTCTCAGGTGATAGAATCTAGGGATGAACAGTCAGTAGGTTAGGGCCTCTTGTCCTTAGCCTGTTTTTTCTTAGTTGATAGTTGATAGAAAAGATAAAAAGAGAAATTTTGTTTTATGGTTTTTAGACAAGCGTAAGAGTCTGTGCTTTCTTGATTGCCATTGTGTATCTTTGCTCTGATTCTTTGCGATCTACGCTTTAAGCCAGAATTTTGTTTTTTCTTGGTTTTAGGCTTGTCGGTATTTTCCCTTTTTGCTTGATTAGCACGTAAATAAAAAATAAAAAAAAACTTTTCATTTTCTTCTTTGTTTGAAGATTGTGTTTCTGCATCAATAGCCAGGGAGAAGTCTTTTTGTTCATAAGTTTTTTGCAGTGCATTTAGAGCATAAGTAGCTCGTAGTCGAGCGAAATTCCTTTACGTTTGCTGCATGAAATCTTAGAAAAATTGAAAAGAAAAAGAAGTCTTTCTTTGTGAAAAGTTGTTGATTTTTGCATTTAGTAAAAGGTTTTTGTTTCCAGATTTTTTCATTCGCTTTTGCTTTGAGTCTTTACACATCATCAGTTTCACCTTCATACCCCATGACGTAAAAAATCCCATAAAAGAAATGCTAATCTAAAATCTATTAGACTTTTTGTTTGTAGGGTTCATACACTAGTTTAGGACTAGGGCCTTGGATTAGGCTGGAGAGGAAACTCTCCAAGGCCACTCAAAACCAAACATTGGAGTCTGTGATAGGGAGTGTAGAAGTCCAGTTTCGTGGAAGTTATCCGAGACCCCCCTCTAACACAGGGACTAAACACGAGGTCGTGTGAGGAAAGGTAGCAGAGATAACCCCTCCAAAGCCGGACCAAGCGTAGTGGAGAACACATATCGAGGGCTTGTTGTGGGATTCCATCGTTTGCATTTGCCACGGGGCTTTGTGGGTCTCGAATCCATTCGAGGTCCTCAGTTGTCTTCCAGACCATTTTCTCTTGATACCCTTGATAGGTTTTGGGCTTGATACCCTGCTCATTGTGGTCTACCCAACTTTCGACTATACCCTCCTGGTGACTGTTCGCGTGCTGGAAAACTAGTTGCCAATCTTTTTAGGGACATACACAGGTGACTGCGGGGGTATACCACGGTACCTAGGAAATACATCAGGCCACACTTTGCAGAGTATACCCGGAGGGTGATTTCGTATTCGAGTTGCACTTGCACCGGTAAGTTTCTCTAGTTTTGGTTGTTGTAACTGTTCTTCAAAATAGTTAGTGATTGCTTGTCTTATCTCTTAGGGGATTCTTTTTAGCGTGTGTTACTATTTGAACGTGTAGAATACCTTAGCGTGTCTTGGATCTTCTCACACAGTGGAGGATCCCAAGCTCCGCCGGTCACGAAGGCTTCTGGGCCTACCGCCGGTTATACTGGAGCCACCCCCGCCACCATTGAGGTGGAAGCTAGACCAACAAGGGTATTTTGAAGCAACCAGGTTATAAACCATTGTGCCCAAACAACTCCCAGAGGAATCAACCACCAATCTTGGCTCAGTTGAAACCCCAACCACTGATACTTGGCCATCGGTCATTGTACCAATCCAGTTTTACGAATGCCTATCAGTGCCTCACATAGCTATGGAAACAAACGCTGTTACTTCCTCTGGGAATTCTTTCATTCCCACCACCGTTGCTACCACAGGAGAAGCATCTCCTAACTTGTTGTCATCAGTCTGAGCCACCATGGTCTCGGCCGCAACTATGTCACACAGTGGACCGATCCCATCTATCGTGGCGGCCATAACTCCCTTCACACCTAGTGTGACAGGCTCTCTGTTTTCATACGGGATGCCTAGTTTAGGTACAAGTCCTGCACTCACTCACTCCACTTTATAGACTTTGGGTCTGGGGGTAGGGAGCTCTAACACTCCTCTGCAAGGTCAACTTGGGGGCATTCCTGTCCCTTTTAACACTTTTCCTTACGCTGGAGGTCATATCTCTCCTTCGTCCCCTTCGCTTGGTGGTCTGCATCAGCAGTCCGCCGGGCAACCTGCACACACTAGTTCATTTGGAGTCGGGAGTCAGGGAACACCTGCGCACACTATGCCGGTAGGTTCGTCACCGTTTGTTTGGAACGAGATGTTTGGTAACAACACTTTCACATCCACCACTTTCCCGTCTAGGGGCACTCCCATTTTTGGACAGTCTACTCCGGTGCAGGGTACTATTCCTATGCCGGGGGCACATATAGCAGGACCTTGGAACTCAGGACAAGGATCCATTCTCTCCGCTGGAATGTTGTTCTGGGGTCATTCTTTCCACAGTCAATGGAACCCTGGACAAACTTCTATGCCTCTCCCATCAGGACCAGCATGGGGTAATCCTTCCCAAAGTCCTTCAAACACGATGCATGCCCAACATCATATGTTCTTTATGGGGAATCACCCAATGATGTCTCCACAGATGCTAAATCCTTACGCTGGTCAGGGCCATGGTTTCTACCAAAATATGGGCCAGCAGCCAAACATTTCCTGACAACCTGGTGCCAGTTAAACTCCAGGACCCTTTTTCCCAGGCTATCAGTAGCAACCCAAACTACCATTCTTGGTGACGTTACACTTGCTAGATTTGACAAGGTTGTTAAATGATCCTATTTGTCACGATCCACTTTGGACTCCTATGCCAATGAAGTTGCCTTCGGACATTCCAAAGTTCGAGGCCAAGCCTAACGAAGATCTAGGTGATCACGTGACTACCTTCCATCTTTGGTGTTCATCTAACTCATTGAAAGATGACTCCATCCAGTTGCGATTGTTTCAACGCACTCTTATTGGGAGTGCCACGAAATGGTACATCGAGCTCGATTGCTCACGATATTCTTCTTTTGGAAAACTGGCGATGGCCTTCCTTAACCATTTCCAGTTACCTGTGAGATACGAAACTGGCACAGAGTTGTTTGCCAATTTCGAATAGACAACAGTAAACCATATCTCTGATCATATCTGAGAGTGGCGACGCCGAAAGAGTCTAATCAAAGTACTAGTCCCACTAGCATTCATGCTTGAGTGGTTCCTTAAGTCTTTAGTCCCACAATTATTCAAAGACTTCACGACTTCAGGAGTTTTCTCCGAAGAAGATGCCATCATGAGGGCTCAACAGTTTGAGCTCATTTATTCTTAGTCTGGTTTATTGTATAACATCCTGCTGGATGCACCACGATCTATACTAGATAAAACTAGACAGAGAGCTGGACCACATGCCGATGGTATTGTTGGTTCAGCACAAACCAAACCCGCTGAGAAATTGACAAAGCAATTGCAATAGTTATCTATACAATACTCAGCGGCTAGCCAGACTACTGCTTTGGCTGCTCCTCCTACCCAAACGTCGAAAGTACACTCCGTGCAGACGACTAACCCAAAGGCCACCCAACATCCTGAAGGGAAGAAAAAACAATGAAAGAAGGGTAAGGGGGAGAAAAAACCCACTGATAATTCTGGCGAGGGCACCACGGAAAAATGGAAGGCAAGGTATCTGTGCAACTTGTGTGTGGAAGACCACCCAACCCATCTTTGTCCCCAACTTGCAGAGGCCCAAAATTTTGTCACACAGCAACAACAAGCAGTGTTGACTAACCCTTTTCAACATGGGAAAAATTTAACTCAAGCCTCTACAAGTGTCGAAGGGGGTAGCCATGAAACCTGCCCTCCTCTAAACAATTCCTCATCCGCGAATGTATATATGGTTAGGGTGATGCTTTCATAATGACTAGATCACACGACTATAGTAAACCAAGCGCCTATGAGAAGGGTAAAGAAGATGAACTCCCATCTCTTCCTCTACAGATTGAGAAAACGTTGGGCAAAACAATGACACGCATTCCAAAGGGTGCATTTAAGAAAGCTTCTCACAACCCAAATGCAAGGGCCACCCAGAATTACTCTGTGGTGGAGGATTTATCACAAACCCCTTGTGCGATGTTTTCTTTGGAGGTCCTCCAAAGCTGCCCTGCTCAGAGAAAAGCCTTTTTCACTGCTTTAGGCTCTACTGAGACTTGTAACCCGGGTACCATCATGTTAGATATGACCGAATTAAAACCTCGTCTGCCTTACCATGTCGCGTTTTAGATAGTAGTGCCTCATCCCACGAAAACTTTTACACGAAATATCTTTCACACGGTGGTCGACGAGGGTGCCTTGACCTGCGTTATGTCATTAGCATGTTGGAAGGCCATTGGCCAACCCGCTTTGTCTCTGTCACCTACTCTCCTCACTTTGTTCAACGATCGTTCTTTCCGACCACATGGCATCGTCCCTTCTTTTCCTGTGCAGTTAGGAGGGAAGACCGTGTGCGTCGAAGTAGAGGTAGTCGATGCCCCCCTCGACTATAATCTCTTGTTAGGATGGAGTTGGACTTATGCTATGCAGGCTGTGGTTGCTACATTTTTTTGAGTCTTGTTGTTTCCACACGAGGGTCGGATAGTGACCATCGATAAATTATCCTTCTCTAGACTTGACCCAACTTTGGGGGCATCCACGGTTCCCATGACTGATAATCCTCAACCCGGTGTCGTTAACGTAGGAGTTGGTTTGTGCCCATCCTTGATGGGTACCTTCGATTACCCACCTCCTCATGACGATGTCAAGTTTATATCTAATCACCACAAGGCTGAGATTTTTCATGTTTCGTCATTCCGCACGACTTACTTTGAGGATCCGTGGATTCTTCCTTCCCCATCAGCCACGATGGATGATACAGGGCACTCCGGCATGTCCATGCCCTTGTCGACCGCTGAAGTAGCATACTCTTTAGTCCAGCAAGCTTCAGCTAACCCTGATCCGACTCCCGCACAAGAGTTGGATCCACCTCTAAAACCTATCTGGGCTTAGGGTTCTCTCGCCAACATCGATTAGTTAGACTTAGTCTTCCCTTCTAACGAAGCAGTAATCGAAGAAATGACTAGTCTGGACAAACCTTGGGAAGATCTTCATCACAGATCATATTTCCTCCCAGAGTTAAGCCAAATCGAGGCTGGAGAATTCACTATCACCATGACGGGAGATCAGCCACGTCCTATTAATCTCTTAGCTACACAGGAAATTTATGTTGAGGGCAATATGGTGACTATCGCTGAAACTATACCTATCAACATCTCCCGAAACCCTGGCGTCGTGGAGAATGTCTTCGTCGGGGTGGATTGCTCCCCTGAAGAGATTCAGATTTATACGGATCTTTTTAAAGAATTTTGTGATGTTTTTTCCTAGTATTATGAGGAAATGCCAGGTATCGATCCGGAAATAGTTGAACATGAAATCACAACGTAACCTGATGCTAAGCATGTTCGACAAAAAATCCATCCAGTCAATCCTAATAAAACAACATCCATTAATCTTGAGGTTGAGAAATTGCTTAAGGCAGGTTTCATTTACCCTATTCATTTGACTCAATGGGTGTCAAACCCCGTGCCAGTCCATAAAAAGCAAGGCACAATTCGTGTATGTACCGATTTCCATGATTTGAATAAGGCATGTCCAAAAGATAATTTTCCAACCCCATTCATTGACCAGATCATTGATGAATGTGCCAGTTGTGAAGCCTTTTCGTTCATGGATGGTTTTTCGGGATATAATGAAATCCAAATCAAACCTGAAGACCAACACAAAACGACATTCATTTGTCCGTGGGGTACATTCGCCTATCGTAAGATGCCTTTTGGCCTCAAGAATGCTGGAGCCACTTTCCAGTGGGCCATGTATTTTGCGTTTCACGACCTCAAACATATAATCGAGGCCTATCTAGATGATTTAGCATCACGCTCTCGCAAGCGAAAGGATCATACTACGCACCTCAGACTAATCTTCGAACGCTGTCGCTACTTCAGGATTCGCTTGAATCCCAACAAGTGCATCTTTTGCGTCACGTTAGGATGTTTGTTAGGTTTCATCGTATCAACAACAGGGATCATGGTGGATCCTCTTAAGGTGGAGGCAATAATCCAGTTGCCCCCCCACACACAATCTTACAACTCCAAAGTCTTCAAGGAAAGGAAAACTTCTTACGACGCTTCATCGCCAACTATGCCGAAATCACCAAGGGCTTTGTTGACCACCTATTCAGCACAGGGGTCAACTCATGTACCATGAAGTTTTTATCTATGTCGAAGACAGAGATGGTTCTACTGGGCATCATATGCCCCAGCACTTAAATTTTTGTAAATGGGATTTCCGCACCCCTGCGAGGGTTAATAATGTAATAATGTCTGCATGGATCATAGTTAGGTCAGGTACCTTGGGTGATCCATCAGGGGAGTTCCTTTCATCGGGGGTTTTTTATTCTCAGGTTGTCGACCAAACAAGCTCCTGGGCTGACTTCCCTTGAGTTTTTCCCTCCCAGGCTTCCTCCAAAGTGGTGGAAGGCGCTCTGGTGGCTCTCATTCATTCGGTAAACTTTTAGGATTATTTTAAATGACCATGCTAGGCAGTGTCTGAAGATTCGCGGAATTCCGTCGAGTCTAGAATAGTTTTTTTTAATTAATTAAATTTTTAATAACTTAATTAATTATTTATTTTTTGAGCTTAATATTGTAAAAACTTCGTCTTTGGGAGAAAGATAGGGGTATTTGTGCTCAAAATGAATGGAATAGCACTCCCTACACCCACTAACCAAGTTTCATCTCATTCGGACTAATTTTGCTATGCCTTAGTCCACTTAGAGTCAGTTAGGGCAAAAACAACAATTTTAATTGCTAAGGTGATATTATTAAAATATCACAAAACATTGTAATTTTTGAGTTTGTGAGTGAGTGTAAGGTGGAAAGTGGC
>ML794010.1:42884-67863 GCA_009831015.1 Picea engelmannii
TAGATGTATTGATAGATAACATTACTTGTGATAAATTCATTGCTATATCTCTAATTTGCAACTACTTGCTTTTTCTTTCATGTTGATGTGATATTGGCTCATTGTCATTGATATATCTTGATAATCAATCATTGTTGTGGTGTGGATCAATAAGTGATTGAGTATCCCACTTGGGGAGGCATCACTTATTTGATCCTTGAGTGCTTTTTGTGGTCAGAAGCCAGTGAAGGCAGTCCAAGTGGAGTAAGTTCCACTTGGGGCATGCTTGGCCCTAGGGTGTGAATTCTTGTATCTTTTGTAATTCTTGTATATTTGTAATCTTGTACCTACTGGGTGTATATTGGTAACTTGTAAACTTCTTAACACTTGATCATTCTTTTGGTTTGGGGTAGTTTAGTTGATTTTAATTGTAACACTTTTCGTAACGAACCACCCTCAAACATAGCTGACCCCATAGCCCAAACACTAGGCACTAGTCTTTAGTTGACTTAGGGAAAGGGTTGATTTTGCATATAGGCTTAGACTGGCACTTGCATTGCTGCTTGTCATCATAGGCTAGTTCCCTTGACCTATAACAAATTGAAACTAACTCCTAGAACTTGTAATCTAAAATTAACTTAGTAACTAGGGACTACCCCCCTTGGCTTCCCTAGGAGTAGGCCTAGACGGAAGAAGTTCTTGTCAAGGTGACAGTGTGGGCGAGAACTTAGGCATTGTGTCTCCGAGGGAACACTAAGTGAGCGGGACCTAGCTCACGTCTGCAAGTGTGCATAAGGGAGACAACAGGCTTTATGTGTTTACTTAAGAAAGATGTTCCCTTTTTTCTGGGACGAAGCCACTCAACGCTCTTTCGACACATTAAAACACGCCCTCACAACTGCACCTCTACTACAACAACCTAATTATAACAAAGATTTCTTATTATATATCGCTACCGCAGAGTCAACCATAGGCATGATTTTAGTTCAGGAAGATGATTCATTTTCAGAATACGTGATCTATTACCTGAGCCGAGGCCTCGTAGGACCGGAACTTAATTATTCCCATCTCAAAAAACTTGCGTTGGCAGCAGTTCATGCTGTTCAACGGTTCTGTCACTATGTTATATTTCGCAAGACCACCGTCGTTGTTGTCGTGAATCCATTCTAGTACATGTTGACACGAAGCGTTATCGACGGAAAAATCAGTAGATGGATGGTCATCGTTCAATAATTTGACTTAGACTTTGTTTAAGCAAAGTCCAAGAAGTCATTGGTCTTCGCAGAACTTATTTCGGAGCTTCCGGTTGAGTCAGGTGACGTTGTGCCTAAGGAATCGCCTATCCGGAGGGATATGTTTTTGATTGAATCTTCAGACCTCTGGTACGGAGATATACTGATCTATCTCTAGACTTTGAATTTCCCCACCTCTGCTTCTTGTGACGAGCATCGGTGGATACACCATCAGGCTAAGAATTATCTCATACTCGATGATAAGTTGTATCGGAGAGGTGTAGACTACATCTTTCGTCGATGTCTCACTCATGAGGAGGCCGTCATAGTGCTCAATGATTGTCATACAGAAGCTTGTGGCGGTCACTTATATGGGTTGGCAACAACCCAAAAGATTTTACGAGCAGGTTACTTATGGCCCACACTTATCAAAGATTGTATCAAGTCAGTCAAGAAGTGCCATCCGTGCCAAATCTTCTCTCGGAAGATGAGGGCACATCCAGATCCCCTGTTTCTTGTCATCACAGTTGGTCCCTTCACTAAGTGGGGGATTGATTACACTACATGCAACCCCCCGTCAGCAAGGGGGAACCGCTATATCATCGTAGCTGTCGACTACTTCACTAAGTGGGTCGAAGCTATGCCAACGTTTAAAGATGATGGAGAAACTGTTGCTCTCTTCTTATTCAACCAGATAATAGCACGGTTTGGTGTCCTAAGAGAGATTGTCAATGACCATGGCAGTCACTTTCAGAACCAAATGATGTCCGAATTAATATCAAAGCTTGGGTTACGACAGGAACATTCATCACCTTACTACCCCCAAGCCAATGGGCAGGTGGAAGCTGTAAACAAAACTCTTAAGACGATTTTACAATGAACTATCAACTCAGTCAAGTCAAACTGGCATTTGATGTTATACTTAGCATTATGGGCTTACCGAACCTCTGTTAAGACTGCAACCGATTTCTCACCTTTCCAACTCATTTACGGGCTGGAGGCAGTCTTGCCCATCAAATGTCAAATCCCATCTCTGAAATTGGCAGTACAGTTATTGCCAGACACTTCTCCACTTGAAGAGCGGTTAGTACACCTTGAGCAGCTTGATGAGAAGCATCGTGATGCATCACTGGCCAACGAGGCTCATAAACATAAGGTCAAGTGGCAATATGATAGGTCTGTTTATCCTCGGATTTTTTTTTAGGGAGACCTTGTCCTGGTCTATGACCAAGACAAGGATCCCCTGGAGGCAGGAAAGTTTAAACCCATGTGGTTTGGACCCTTCATTATCAAAGAGGTATTTAAAAAGGGCACTTATTGGTTGGTCGATTTTGAAGGGAATTATTTGGCAGAGCCTAGAAATGGGCTCTACCTCAAGAAGTATTACTCATAGAAAGGTCACTGTGGGTAACTTTTTGTAACATATGTTTAGTCTTTGTACTATTACTTTTTACATTTCTTTTATAAGGTGTTATAGACGTGTCATTGATGTTATCTTTCATCAATATGGCAGATGTCAAGTGAGTCTGAGGTGTTCATTGGGTATGTGGACGGTGCTAGTCGACACACGTAGAGGCTTGCCTCTGCAGCTTGGGTAATCTTTACACCACAGGGTCAGTTGTTATCTTCCGGAGGTATATGTTTAGGTGACACCACAAATAATGTTTCCGAGTATAGTGCAGTTATTGAGTTGCTTCGTGATGCTTTGTCATTGGGTATCTCTCATCTTCGGGTCTATCTAGATGCTCAACTAGTTGTGTCGCAGCTAAGCAGAATATATCAGGTTCATGATCCAACTTTACACCGATGATTCCTTAGGGTACGTCTCTTAGAACGCAACTTTGATTATATTACATATTTTCATGTTCCTAGGAGATTAAACCAAATCATAGATACTCTAGCTAATCACATTTTAGATTGGCATATTTCCCACATATAAAAATATCATGGACATAAACATGTAAATACATTTTTGCACACATAATCCATAAGACACAAAAAGAGATAAAAACCATATATAAACATCATAAAATCCTCAGAGTACATAGATGGATGCAAGCGCCTCAGAAGTGGGAACAGTCACCAGGCTTATGCCCTCAAAAAATATATACAACAAGGTGCTCGTGGCACATAAAGAGTCTAAAGTCTATTCAGGGCCTATGGGCCCTGTTATAATCATCTACTGCACAGGCTAAACACATAAACAATCAGACCCATGTCTGAGGTGCCCCCACAACATGAGTCTGCATGGATGGCGGCAGGTCCTCTATCTCTGCCATCGGGACTGTGCGAGTGAGCGTAGTGAAGTTATGCTCAATTTGACTAAGAACCCTCTTGGCCTCTCCTACTAGGAGGTTCCTTGCTACTGTTTCTCCCCCAGCGGTGGCAGCTGCAGCTTCTGGCCGTGGGCGACGCCTGTTCCGTGCATAGTCGGCAGGTTGCACGGGTCCCACATCTGCATACAATAAATGTTCACCCATCAAATACTATGCAATATAAAAACATGATATATATATCAAAAAAGACATAAAAATTACATATGCAAACAAAAAAAAAAACTATACAGGTGGAGACTTACCCATCTCCCCTCGCTCCTCACCAGGAGGCACTGGTATCTCTGGATCTCTAAAGAAGTTGATCCCCACATATGGGTAGTCCTCGATAGCAGGGATCTGTCGTGACAGCCAAGAAAAAAATTCATTGTCGAAGGCCTCAACGGTCCTTCCGCCACCCTGTCGCGGCAGTAACACTGCCCATCTGCATACTGCAGGGAAAGTGGCCAGATGTCCTCGTACTGCAAGCCGAGGACTGAAGCACAGAACTCTCTCGAAAAATAATGAACACAAGATAGTCCCAAACCCGAAGTTCCTATGTGTCTGATGTCAGCAATCTGTCAATTGCCTCTTCATGCACTCCAACAGTGTGGTACTCCAATAAAAAATGTGTGCATTCATGCACTGAATTGCACAGTTCATCTGTGCGTGCGAAGCCTGATGCACAACTGCTGAGCCGGTAATCTACCCAACAAGCAACAACATCGTCTGTAGTGTGAGGTTGGTAATCTTGCTAATAGGTACTGAAGAACCTCTATGATCGGTCCCAGCCTCACAATACTCATCTACCAATTCCGAGATCTTGCTCAGCCCCGCAAGAAAAGTCTGGAAATTGAATGGTTCCCCTCTCCGTGAGAGGCCAGTTAGAAAGTAAATGTCCTCGGTGGTGGGCACCAAGGATTTCCCCTCTAGCATGAATGCCTCTGCATCAGGGTGTCAGTAATCAATCAAGGAATTCAGTATCCTTGGTTGCGCGTGCATGAACGGACATAAAAAGAATTTTAACAAACCGCATTGCAATAGCACGGCCACAACATTCGGATCTGCAGCCACTAACTCATTGGAGGCCTCATGCTCCCTTTCCCTCCACTGGACATACATCCTGCCAACACAACAAGGTAAAGGAGGGTCAATACTTGTTTTCATTTACTTTTGCATCAATAGGGGGGGTACACGTGGCCTATAGAGGCGACAGTCACGTGTACATGTGTGCTAACTTTACTCTGCATGCGTGTACCTAGGGCCGACCTTTTTGAGTTCGACACCCACCCAAAAAACAACTCAAATGCATAAATTGAAGTATTGAATAGCTAGATAAGGGATTTTGTACTTACTTGGTCCAAGAAGAAGTCTGTTTCGTCCACTGTAGCTCCTGAAATCAAGATCTTTGGCAAAGGGGGTCTTTTGGCTCCAGAGTCAATTTCCAAATCAACAATGGTGATAATGAGCTGCCAGCTTCTATTTATAGACTTTTTGGCCTCTTTTTGTCACTTTTTTGGGCCCCCTTATCAGTTTCTTTATACCAAAAACCATTTAGAGTGATCCAGGAGTTATATGGGAGGGATTTGATCAGGTATTGGGACACCTTTTTTTGAGTTTTGAAAATATATATATATATTGACGGTCCATAAAAAAAAAAATAAAAAAAAATCAACTTGAGCATATAGGTTAGGCTATCACCCCAACTTTTGCATATCGTTGCCTTTTTCTTATGCTATAGGATCGATCCCATCCGGTGGTGACATGGAACCATCATATCTATTATAGAAGTGTCACGACTTGGTGGTAGAGCTTACCAAAACATGGATGCCCTAGGTAGGTCCTGGTTGCATTATGGTGTCCATGCCATTTATAACAACACTGTAGGCTCGGGAGTCCGTATAGTCTTTCTTGAATACGAGTTTGAGCCTCATTTGCATGGGTATTTTCCACTCTTTGTATTACCCTCCAGACTCCGAAAACATAACGGGTCTCCTTTTAAGCCCTTTTCAGACCCTCTAAAAATGAAAAGATTGTTGAGCGATCTTGTGACCTTTCATGCTCGTTAAACTGAAATTTGAAGTCACGTCTGTTCGGTGGTAGTTTACCCCTTTTTCGGTCCGGGTGGTCAAATGTACGAACAAAGGAATACTCTATTGAATTCCCATTCTTTAGAAGAGTATCTTCAGGTATAATTTTATTCCTTTTTCGGGCCTGAGGGACTAAATTTACAAAAAAGAAACCCCCACGGAGTCCATAGTTAAGCTCTTTTCAGACTCCCTAAAATTGAAAAGATCATTGAGTGACTTTATTCTTTCAAACTCGTTAAAATGGTCCAGAAGAAAATTCCTGACGGAGTCCATAGTTAAGATTTTTTCATACTCCTTAAAAATGAAAAAAATGGTCGAGTGATCTTGTCCTTGTCACACTCGTTAAAATGGTTTTGAATTGACGTCTAATCGGTGCTAGTTTATCCCTTTTTTGAACCGACTAGACTATATTCGAAAAAGGTACCCCAGTGGAGTCTCCTTTTATGCTTTTTCATACTCTCTAAATATGAAAAACCACCGAGCTTACCTTCTTTGGGCTCGTTAAACTTACATCGAAGGACGTTACCATTGTGTGTTATATCAACCGCATTTGCATAACTTACCCATTAGCCTTGTAACAGTTTGCTTCTGCGTCTTAACACCTTTGGCCACTGGAGGATTTTTCCCGAGTATCATTTCCCCAGAACATCAGTCTTTTCCTTGTGCCTTGAGCTTATATGTTTGCAGTACTCGTTCCTCCATTGTAACGTAATATTCCTATATTATTTTTCAAAAATTATCAAAAAGAACAAAAAAAATCAAATATACCCCAAAAAGAGGATGGGAAAAGTATTTTCTTTATTGGCAGCATAATGAGTCGCCCTTGGATGAAGCACATCTGGTCATTTGATCATCAGACTATGGGATGTAGTACGACCTTAGGAATATTTTTCTCACTATATAGAGTTGTGTCCTCCACCGTTTGGTTACTCTTCCAGACATATGGAGAGTTTGCGTTTCCTCCTGCTTCGTAGACTTATGATTAACAGATATGCTGCCTGAGTCTTATCACTTGTCGTGCTATTATCCAAGGGAATTTTGTCACTGAGCCTGAGTCAGCCCCTCTACAATATGTCTCTTGTCCGCATACCCGACCATCTTGAACGTCCAATCAAGTCTTTATTCGAAATCACTGAAGCCTTCAGTCTGATCATCAAGATTATCAAGTCCATAACCGACGATCCATCGAAGACCTCTGGGTAGTACATTCGTACACTCATATTACACTCCTACCCAAGTTTTAGAAGATTTTGAAGTTGTTTCTTGAGCTCTGAAGTACAACCATCAAGCTGAATCAGCTTCTGGGAGATGGATACTCTATATGTATATCTTTCGGATTTCGAGATGTAGCTCCGCTGTGTATTATTCGCGGCTACTCTTTATAGTTATTTGACATGGATCTACTGTGTATTTGATTGGTAGCCATGGTTCTATTTTATCTCGAGCATGGTTATGCCCGCCTCGGTGAGACATTTGTTATTTTGCAGATGGCACCTCCTGATTCCTGATTCTTGGGCTCACTCATTCAGCATATCAATAGAGATTGGTAAAAGAATGGTAATGTATTTCGACCATCAGATGCTCTTCTGATCTCACACATTAGGGGGCATCTGTTATAACCCTAAATTGCACCACACATGCTTACCTGGCATCAGGCCAACTCCTATCCCTTCATTGCCAAAACATCTACTGAAAAACCTCTTTGAAAATCCTCTTGGTTCAAGGCCCATGCGCCCTAACCCACTACTGCGCGCGTGTGAATGCTGGCAGGCCTACTACAGCCCGTGTTTACCTAACAAAACACAAAAATAGGAAAGTTGTTGACAGGACAAAAAGCTATGGGTCAGTTAACTAAAACTCCCAGCCATGCATGGCCGAGAGTTCGTCCAAAACCCTAGCTCCTTCTAGCCTATAAAAGAAGGGGTAGGGGTACAATTTGGAGGAGGAAAATTATAAGCGAAGAAACTCTGCCCATTTTCTGAATCCATTGTCCCAACCCCTTAGCCTTTCCTCAAGCCTAAGGAGAATTAACGTAAAGCAGTTGGAGGACAAAACAAGAGGAGGAGCCCAAGATCAGGATCAAGGAGCAGTGGCCGGTCTCGACTTTGATTGTAAGTTGATTCATTTTGAAAATAATAAAAGAATACTTTTCCCGTCCCAATGCATGAGTTATCTATGATTTGTTTAATTTATGCTTAATTTCTAACCCTCAAGTAGAAAAGTAGCATGCATGCGTAGTGTTTTGTCTTGATTGGAAGATTATCTTTGGAAAGAGCAGCGCAAGTAAGTGGGCAAAGCGCAATGGAGGATCTACACCAAACATCAGTAAAAAGGTTAGTAGTTTCTTTCCATGCATGTATTGTGAAAGATGGGTTTAAGTTTTGGGTGGTAGGTTAAAAAGTAATTTCTTTACGGTCGAAATCTGCATGCAAGTCTGACCCTAGTTTGCTAGTCCGTAGGGTATTTTTCCCAACAACAAAAGGTTTGCATACATAATTTTTTGTTTACCTTAATGGTACTTAGAAAACATGTCAAGTGAATTAAGAAAAATGATAATGAATTTAAGGAACATAAATAAATGAGGTGGATCAAGATAATTTAGAGGATATATATATATATATATATATATATATATATATATATATATATATAAGAAGTATGTTTCAATAAAGTTGAAATTTATTGGTTATTTCATATGCTCATTCAATTTGGTAGAATTTAGAGATTAATAGTATTCCTAAAAAACCTCTATCTACATTCTCATTCAAGATTTTTTTTATAAGAATTTAGAGATTTTTTGTATTCCTCTAAAACTTTTACCGACATCCCCATTCAATTTTTTGACTTATTATTGACCAAATTATTTGAACAATGGGTTTGATGTGAGTGGATCACCCAACCTTGCTTCATAATTGGAGAAACCAACACCCTGAAAACACATCACACTTAACCAAATAAAAATGATGTGTAGTTGAGAAAAATGACTTCCCAAACTTTAATTCTCACAAATTTAAATACTACTCTAAATTCATTCATTCATATATATATATCATTGATTTTCTTTTTCTCAGCAATACATTTTTGGCATTTTAATGTTAATTTACATAAAATTTTAAACTTCTCTCTAATTATACCAATATGGCAACAAGGAGATTAATTTTGGTAGGTTTAATAAAAAATAAAGACAGTAATTTATTAGGAGGAACATTGAACTGAAATTCAGACATTTAAAGAGCTGGAAAAGGCTTGAGATGTAATACAAGGACGTTTAAATAACTTCGTCAATGCATGAACTATAATACAGGGAGCGTTTCAATAACCAAACAAGGCATGAACTATAATACATGGACGTTTCAAGAACCGGACAAGGCATGAACTGCAATCAATTAAGAAGAGACATGGACAATTAAAGAGCTCGACAAGGCTAGAACTGTAATGCAGGGACATATAAAGAACTCAAATAGGAATGATCTGTAATCAATGAAGAAGGTACAGGGACGTTTAAAGAACTTGACAATTCATGATGTGTAATATATGAAGAAGAGATAGGGACGATGAAAAAAATCTCTTGAAAATTGACGATTTTGAGTACCACCTTTTTTTGGTTTATCAGACGACATGTTGTTTTTATACTAGCACATACACATGAGAAGTGGATGGTGAACGTCGATAGGAATCACCTATCGAAATCACCAATAACCATGGGAAGCAATTGTTTTCCTGATGATTTTATTTTTTATGAGAAAATGTTGAAAATACAAAGGCCATCCACCATCCAAACGTGGAGAGGAAGCTGGCATACGGTCATTATTATTTTACGGATGGATATCTGGCCATTATTTTTCTGATGAAACTATTGAAAATCCAAAGGCCATCCACCATCCAAACGTGTCAATATCCGGATATTATTATTTTACTGATGGATATATGACTATTGTTTTTTAAGGAAACAAAAGACACTAGGATATATCACAATTATTAAATAATCCAAGAAAGAATGATAAAATGAATTTGCAACCCAACATTATGATTTTAGTTTAATTGCATTCCTCTTTTTTGGACGACCAAGAATATTCCCGAATTAGTAAATCTGAACCATTCACATATTATTTTTTAATTAAATCATCAATATTATAGAACCCCAATTCCAATATAGGTACACCCACTGGCCTAACCAATTCCAATATAAGTACGCCTATCAACTATAATAATGGCAAGAAATTTGGGTTTCATCATTGTACACATGTTAGCCATTAATGTAGGATTGGTTAATATCACAGTATACATAAATTGTGTGCATAACATAGTCAGTAGACAATACATTTTGGACCACCTAGATCGTATGAGTTCTTATTAGTTTATGTTGTAGGTATAGAGGGACTATAGCGATCGATGAATCGTTGACTTCATATTAGTTTGTCCTTTGAACACAAATATTTCTATATTATCTATTGTTGGAACCAGGGAACTGAAAACATCGATTTTTATATAAAAAAAGTACCATATTTGTTAAGATCTGATTAGACAAGGGATTTGAGGTCTTATTTCTGGCTTCGCTATTCTCAATATTATATATGTTGGCATATCCAAAGTATTTGATCGTATATTGTCTTTTTGAATCATATCTTTTGTTATGCATTCGTCGAAGGTGGATTAATGCTAGCATTAATTCAAATGTTTGGTTTAGCATTTTATCCTAGGTAAATTTATGGAAATGTTTGATATGCTAGAATATCCAAAGTTTGGGCTTCCAATATATTTTCTGGTGTTTGAACTATTGTTACAAAAAATATAATAATTTTTTGGGATACGTCAAAGACCTGCCACATTGCATGTCTTTCTTAAATGTTTACAGAGCATTTCTAACAGACTTAAATGTTTACCTAACATGGTTGGTAGCATTGAATGCATACTTAATAGGCTTGTTACAATACATTTTATTCTGTTTTTTAAATTTATATGTTTCAGCGGCATTGTTGGTTCACTGGTTCATGCTTATTTTTTGCATCTCCACTGATTTCTTATTTGCATGTTGTTGTCTTTCTTGTTTGCTTGTTCGTGTTGTTGCAGTTTTCACGTTTGGGTTTCTGCAATTGCGATTGGAACTGTGTCATTCCTGGTGGGGTGGTTGTTTCTTTCTTCTTTCTTTGTTGTATTCTATTTATTGTTGTTTGATTTGACTTTGCAGGGTTCCAGTCCTGTGCATGCAGTTGGGCCTTTTCGTGCTTCTTAGATGGGTTTTTATTTGCTTTTTGTTCTTGTTTGCCTAGGGTTTGCAATGTTGGGATGTTGCATCCACAATTGGATCTCTTGTTACATTTTTGTGCAGTGGAGTCTGCATAGAATACTATTAAGATAAAGTAACATATTAAAAAAATGCAGTCGATGTAAATTTCCTCTCTTACGCGTTGAACCAAAGCTTGTTGGCCTCAAACTATATTTCATAGCAGGCGATGATTTTTCCATGGATTTTGTGTTACTATGGCTTCATAGTTATGAGAGTAGGTTTTGCTGTGTGAGTGATATAGTTGTTCTCTCCCTTTTATTTTCCTCTTGTAAACTGCATTTTTGGCTCTATAGTTTCTCACCTTTCTGTGGTCATTTCGACCGACCATCGTTCGATTGCATACTTATCCAGTTTTATGGACGCAACTTCGTGGATAGGTTCTATTGAACTATGACAGGTTGTGTTCGATGTATACGTATTTTACCCAGAACTTTCGTGCTCTAGAATTCGACTCGGTACTCCTCGAACTCGCAACCGTGCCTCTACCTACAGTGAGTTTGTCTATTTTACCTAGCTTTCCATACTTAGTCGACTTTTGAAAGTTTAGCAGGTTGATGATTTTCTGGGTTCAGAAAAAAACATTTGTCGCTCCCTTCTGCCCTTCCCAATATACATTAATTATGCTTTCAAAAGTCAGAACCGACCAGACAGGTTCGCAAAGATGAGATTTAATAACTGGAAATCTCGAGGACATCTCCCATTAAAATCAATATACAAGCGAATATTATGGGATCTGGTAATTTCTTTTGCTTGCATTTTGAATTTTGCAAAAATAATAAAAAAAAAAAATCGCACTCTTATAGTTTTCTTAAAAGCTTCAGCATAGTGCACGAGCGTGTCACCCACAGAGGCCTTGACATCATTTCCCTCTTTAATATTGTGCATATCTTAGATGTCATATTTGAGAATCTGCTCGGATATGAGAATTTTAATACATGCAATTAGTCACTATTCAATGTACATATTCAAAAATATTGGCATTAATAAGCGAAAATATCGAGAACATCTGTCATTAAAACGAATTAACACAAAATCTATGGAATATCATCTAGCATTTCTTTTAAATACTTATTTCCATTTCTCTCTATCATCAAAGAGTTGTGATTTAGGGTTCCTTCGTTCTAATGTTCTTGTTCATGGACATGTAAGACAACTTAGAGATGCAATTGAGGCCCAGATGAAAGAAGAGAGACTGATTTTATGTGACATGAGATTTGAGTAAAAAAAAACTCTATTCTATAAGAGAAAATAAGAGAGGAGGAAAAAAAAAGAAACAAGTATGTTATGGTTGGTGTTTTCCCTGTGTTCGATGCTTTGGTTGGTTGAAAAGGCTGCCTAGAGATTTTTTTGTTGAACTTATTTGTTTTTTTGCTGGGAGTTGTAATGGATTTTTAGGTCACATACAAAATAATTCTTTGTTGAAGTATATAACTTCTTCCAACAACATAGATTTTGCAAGTGTATCGAATTCTACAGATCCCACAAGAATTTTTCTTCCTCGGGGGCGACGCATTTACAGCGGCTCGCAAAATGTCCTGTCATGTTCGTAAATGACGCGAAATATTACTCGGTTTATGAATGTAACCAAAGGCAGGTAGAAGAAATTGTATGGGTGGATAAAATGACATATGATCACTACAAAAGTTTCTATTTCAAAGTTTGATGAGCTACATGTGGGTCTGGTAATCAACTTGACAAAAAGCGATGTTCTTTGTCAAACTTTGTTCGGTTTCCTCTGGATGAAGTTACAAACTCCACATATTTGGCATTACCTCCGAACATTCCATACCTTTATGTGGGCTGCCATACCTTCCATCGCTATGAGGAAAGATATATTTTGATGCGATCTGCAACATTTGATACAATTTCCAGACCTGTGTTGATGTGTTTTACAACATTCGATACATTTTCCAGACCTGCGCTGCCCGAAGAAGTTACGTACCTCAACAGATTTGCATTTTGTAGCTCAGTTGGACATTTCTTTCGATTTACGATAATAAAGAAAAGAAGTTCAACATACAAATCTCCAGGCAGGATTTTCAACCAAACAGATGATCGAATACAGGGAGAATACCAGTCACAACATACTTGAATTTTTTTCCCCTGCCATAGATATTGTGACATAAAACGACTCCCTCCACTTTGAAATCGGCCTGGATCACATTTCTAAGTTGTCTCAGATGTCAAGGTTCAGGAACATTGCAAGGAAAGCATCTTAAACCCCAATTTTTCGACGACAGAGGGAAATTAATACTTGACAAAGAATGGAATGTTGAATAACCAACCATTGTAAGCAGGCCATATCTGAAAGAGACAGGCTATTCAAAAAATTGGGATAGAGGTAGTTGGCAGCACCGATTAAGTACAAAACCCAAAATTGATATTCAACTCATTTTTTACGAATAAAGGGTTTGAACGTCAAGAAAACTGTCAAGAAGCTTCATCAATGTACATATTTTTTATTGGTCGATGGGAGGCCAAATCAAAATCATTGTGGAAAATAGCCTTAGTTATATGTTGTAACCCATCTTATTTGAATATAGAATAATTTCGGCTTATTTTTTAATAGTATTTTCCAATCTCTGGTATTTGTTTTAATTTTATTGTGTACCTTCTTTCCTTGTGTCGTTAAACATGAATGACAAGATTTTATTTCTCCTGCCCACTACTTCAATTTAAATAAAGCCTGCTCTATTTGTTGCTTACATTTTACATTTAAGAATAGTTTTTCATAAGCCATACTTATGTAGCGCCGACCCTGTATTTAAAGAAAGAAATTGGAGGACCCGTCCTACTTCGATTCTTCTGGTCTCGTAAATAGAATGAATTAATGAGTTACAACAAGGCGGCTCAAGTGTTGATGCAATGTTCCTGTTCAATATGTTGGATATATTGCAACTTCTTATATTTGATAATATCCGTGCATATATACTAATATCAATACTATTGGAATAAATACAAAAAGATTCCTCTTCGACAAAGGTTAGGCAATTATGTTTGGGTTTGCGGTATTAAACAACTATGTTCCTTGTTCCATCATATACATCTTGCAGCCAAAGAGATTTTGTGATCTGCAATTTATGCTTTAACTACTGATAACTCAACAAGCATTCGAAAATCTTTGCATTAATAAAGGAACGATTGAAGATGTATTAATTACTTAAATCACACCAAATTTTGATTACATTTAATATAATTTAGATATTGATGTTTATGGAGAGTCGGCATTTTCTCATGTCATTGCAAGGAATAAAAATTGAATAGATGATAAGGAGTTTATTTCATTGAAACCACAATGCAAATTCATGTTTCTTGTTGCGCTATATACATCTTGTAGTCAAAAGTTTCATGGTTTCAATGATATTTGTGAACCAAAGAGCATCCTGCAAATTGGGAGATCATTTGCATTTGAAACATAAACAATACATTAATATATATTAGTATGAATATTGTTCAGATAAATATGAAAGCTTTCTCCATTAATACATATTAGTATGAATAATATTGAAATAGATATCAAACCTTTCTCTTGGCTAATACTTAGCTAGTTATATGGCCACCAGGCCCCGGGTTCATGGTACCTAGCATCTATGTCCCCTGTTCCTTCATATACATATTGCAGCCAAAGAACTTCAGTGATCTGCAGTTTATGCTTTTACTAGTGAGAACCCAACAGGGGTTTGAAAACATTTCCATTAATAAACGGAAAAAAAAAGGTTTTTCGACTGTCAGATACTTATCCATTTTCTCCTTTTCCTTTTCCCATCCATTACGGCTTTCTGGTTTTATACTTAGTTGTCTTTCTATGATGGGTGGTTGCAGGGTTCATGGGTTGACATATATTCATATCCATTTGTATCTTCACATGACAAATCTGACTGACCTTTGTTCCTTTCCATACCTAGGCAATTTTATGGCCACGATTGCCAGGTTGGCACATACGAACTGACATTTTTTTCTTCCCACTCATTATCACTTTTTGGATATATACCTAGTCTCCTTTATATGGTATTTGGTTCCAGAGTTGGCGGGCTGACATGTATTCATATCCATCTATATCCTCACACGACGGATCCGGCCGACCACTGTTCCTTTCCATACTTAGCCAATTTTATGATCGTCACTGCGAAGTTGGTGCTTATGAACCCGACTGTTTATCATTCTGTTATATACATATTTCACTCAAAACATCTGTGATCTACAATTCCACCACAGGTTCCTCATATACATTAACTTCATTCAAAGTATATATTACTTCCTTCCATCCCCAACAACTTCGCGTCCTTCCTAATATACATCAACAATGCTCTTACTAATGAAAACTGGACATAGTGGCATGAAAGATACTTCTGTGATCTACAATTTATGCCTTAACTATTGAGAAATCAACAGGGGTTCAAAATCATTTGCATTAATAATCAAACACTAGATGTTATTCTGTGAGATACTTAGTCATTTTTCCCTTGTCTTCTTCCCATGTATTATTGCTTTCTAGTTATATACTTAGTCACGTTTATATGATCACGGGTTCCAACATTGGCAGGTTGACATATCTTCATCACCATCTATATCCTCACATGGAAAATTCGGCCGCCCGTTGTTCCTTTTCATACTTAGTGAATTTTATGCCTGCAGTTGTCGATTTGGCGCAATTGAACTTTGCTTCTTTTTGTTCCGTGATATACATCTTCCACTCAAAATTTTCATGATCTACAATTCCACTATGGACTCCTTCGTCCTTTTTCCCTTTTTTTATTCCCGTGTATTATGGGACTATAAAGTATGGACATGATATTTTATAGAGCATGTACGGACTGCACATTCCATACCTAGCCACATTTTGGATTGTGGGTTCTTGGGCGGGCGGGCTCAAAATTGGGCCTCCATTGTTACGTGCCCTACAAATAGCACTCATAATTTCATGATATACAAATTAACAAGCAAACTTGTGGATTTCCTAACTCAACATTGCACTTCTATTGTTTTGTGTCCTCCAAACATCGCTCCCAGCTCTGTGATATACAAATTGACGCATGAAGTCCAGGGCTGGTGGGGTGGAGATTTCCATTGTTTACAGATGGTAATTCCTATCAAGTATCTAATAGTATCTAAAAAATTATTTTCAATCTAAATTATCTCTTAGTAGTGAAAACTGGACACAGAGGTGCGAAACAGTTGGCATCACACCCTCTGCAATATACAAATTGACTACCGGATTATGACATCGTCCGCTCTTTCGTGTTACAGATTATGCATTCAAATGTTTGGAGCGATACAATTTGAACGTCAATGCCTCATGTTTTCTGCAGAGACCTTGTCAGCTTGTTTTGAATCCTCCTGTTGCTGGGTTCACGAAATGTCCAACTCTTGGATACTATTTTGTGTTACAGATTATGCATTCAAATATTTCAAAGTATCTGTCACTACCTTCCATCCTCACTAACTTCCTCTCATTCCTAATATAGATTGGTTATGCTCTTACTAGTGACAACTGAACACAATGGTACGAAATAGTTGGCATCCGACCCTCTGCAATATACAAATTGACTATCGGGTTCACATCTTGTACTCAAAATTTTCGTTATCTACAATTCCACCGTGGACTCCTTGGTCCTTTTTACCTTTTCTTCTTCCCATGTATTATGGCTCTCTGGTTATATACTTAGTCACCTTTCTATGATCATGGGTTACAATGTTGGTGGCCTAACATATATTTATCTCCATCTATATAATCAAATGATGAATCTGATCGACTATTGTTGCTTTCCATACTTAGCCCAATTTTAAGGCCACGGTTACCGGGTTGGCAGTTTTGAACTCTGCTTCTTGTTATGTGATGTACATCTTGCACTCAAAACTTCTGTGATCTACAATTCTACCGCGGACTCCTCAAACTCACAAGATTGACTCTACCACAGTTCAAAAATGTTTCAGAGTATCTGTCGTTGTCTTCCATCCCCACTAACTTCTTGTCCTTCCTAATATACATTGGTTATGCTCTTACTAGTGAGTCTTACTAGTGACAACTGCACACACTGCTACAAAACAGTTCGCATCCAGCCCTCCTTAATATAGAAATTGACTATCGGGTTTTGACATCATCCCCTCTTCTGTGTTACAAATTATGCATTCAAATGTTTCGAATGATACAATTTGACTGTCGAGACCTTGTGTCTTCTGGGGAGACCTTGTGACCCTATTTTGGATCCTCATGTTCATGGGTTCACGAATTCTCCAATTCTTAGTCACTGTTTCGGGTTGGCGCATTTGAATTCTGTTGCTTCTTGTTCCATGATATACATATTGCACTCAAAATTTACGTGATTTACAATTCCACCGCAGACTCCTTGGTCCTTTTTCCCTTTTCTTCTTCCCTTGTATTATCGCTTTATGGTTATATACTTAGTTGCCTTTCTATGATCGTGGTTTCTAGCGTTGGTGGGTTGAAATATCTTTATCTCTATCTATATAATCACACGACGAATCCGAACGAATGTTGTTGCTTTCCATACTCGGCCAATTTTATGGGCATAGTTGTTGGGTTGGAGGTTTCAAAATCTGCTTCTTCTTGTTGCGTCATCTACATCTTGCACTCAAAAATTCCATGATCTACAATTCCAACACAGACAAGTTGAACTCGCAAGCTTCACTCTACCACGTCTCACAAATGTTTCAAAGTATCTCTCACTACCTTCCATCCCCACTAACTTCCCGTCCTTCCTAATATACATTAGTTATGCTCTTACTGGTCATATACAAATTGCCTTCTGGACTGTCCTACCATACCCTCTTCATTGTTATGCATATTGCACTCAAAAAGTTCTGAGACATACAATTTGACCCTCACGCCCTCACCTTCAATGGTTGTACCTTGTAACCCTATTTTGAAGCTGTTTTTTCTTGTGCCCGCGACCTCCATACTTTCTTACTATGAAATTATAAACCTTTCATGCTAACAACTGACCATGCAGGAACCGTCAACATTGTCATTAATGGGAGAAACACTCAAGGATATCTCCCATTATTACGGATTAAACCAAGATGTCCGAAGATTTATTTTGTCCCTTTTGATTGTTCATCTTGAACATGTGTCATCGTGTTGGCCCGCTCAAGAAATATACAATGCTTAATCGCTCATTGCAATATCCGCCATGTTTGCATTTCTATGTATGCAATTACTAGTGTTTAGAGTTAACAACGCATCATGCAACAACCGCCCAAATTGTCATTAATGAATGAAAGTATCGAGGACATCTTCCATTCACACACTTTGGGTTATATTATCCCTTCCAAATTTTCATTTCATTCATCATCTAGAAAAAACAAACGTTCTTGTAGACTTATTGCAGCAGGTCAACCACAGTTTTGTGGAGATACAGTAAATATGTTTGGACATCAGGACCAAAACTTCCGATGATCTAGGGCATACTTTTGCTATTCATCATATTTCGCCAAAAATGAAGTGATTTGGACCTCTGGAATCACTCGTGCAGGCTACATCCCTAGGGCTTTTTACTGTAAGGAGGTGGTCTCTTGGTGTGCCAAAAAATGTATTCTAGGCCAAATAATTGTTCCACTACGTGACCATTCTCCTGTTTCTTTGTCACCTCAGGTCTTCCGCGAGATGTTAAAATTATCGTAGACAACATTGACATTTAGAGGACAAGATTGCAAGCAATTTCTAGAAAAACATAATAACGAGTTGGACATCTTAGCCGATTTCCTCGAAGACCCGACAATAGTTCCTGAAGATATCACAAGGTTACAGGTAAGTTCCTTTAGAAATCCATTCCGAGAAATTGCTTGGTTGTTTACAATAATAATGGGACAATCATCCACGACAAGCATTTCCCATATAATTATTTATATTTTGTATTTCACAGTCAAGGAAAAATACATTTTAGATTGGGGGAAGCTAATTTCCATTGAGATTTGTTCCCAGTTGTCACGATTCAAAGAATCGAATAAATTTTATATGTCATCCTACTTCATTTTTGCAATAGTGCATAGCTTCCTATTTCCAAAACATTCTCTTTCCATTAAAATAAACTGTGGATTCGACCCAGTAAAATTCTGGTACGAGGCCATGTGGAGGCACAAGGCCTCCCATTGCTTTTATGAAGTTTTTAATGTCTTTGTCTTAGTTTTCAAAGATTTATTGTTAGGTAAGGATGCTCTGTGGATGTCTAGCTGGGAAACCAAGTTTCTAAATAGGAAGGGCACCCTTGAACAAAAGGAAAATCATAGTGTCCTCATGGTCTTTGTCTCTAAGTAAAATCCTGCTTTCCTTCCATGCCACATCATGGACAAGATGTTTGTTGCAGAAACAACAAGGCAATACAACCACAAGTTGCACTTTTTCCATGACAAGAAAAAAAATAGTTCATTCCTCTTCCCTGGAAAGTCGGAGACTTCGTGTGCAGAAACATAAACAAGATTGACTAGTTTTCCGCCCATTTCAATAAATTGAACCAAAAGTATGCTGGAAGGCTAAAAGGGTTCGACCCTAATGGGATTTTTCGAGAACATTTACTGGCAATTCGATTTAGCAACTCTTTTATCCATAGACACCTGACCCAAGACAGGGACAATGTCAACAACAATCCTGCTTCTGTTGATTGTGACACATAGACATTGCAAAGTGTGACTGAATTGTAGAGAAAACATGGAAAAGTAGTTGGTGAGAAGAGTACCCAGTCCCCTCCAGCACTCCCAAGAGCACGACATCATGGAGCATCACTTCGACGGCCCACCCCAATAAGAAATAAACCCAGAAATTTTCCAACAGAGGAGGAGATAAGAACCCTCTTCGCATAAAAATTGATAGTTCTCACAAAATTTCAGTGAAGAAGAAGAAAAAAAACAATGCAGGGTAGGTGGAGGAAGCCGAAATTGAAAGTGAAAAGTTGCAACTTGAATTTGAAATTGAGCACATGCAGAAAATTGGGTCGTCCACAGTGGAAATATTTGAGACCGAAATTTTTTATGAAGATGAATCCTTCATATTCCAGAGCATTGTTTTTGATAGCCAATCTAAAAGTATGGTCATTGAAAAGAGAGATGTAACAAACAGGAAAGGAAAATCTCGCATAGAGATTAACTTTAGGAAAATGCGGTCATCCCAAATCTCCTCATTTCACCAAGTAATCAGTGAAATTCTAAAGGATTCCATTGGAGGAATTGAGACGGAAACTGACAGATTGAAAGACCTCCTAAACGAATTTGAGCGGGTTTTCATTGCAACTCCAAAATTTTCCAATCCTTTAGAAAAATTCATGCTTGCTACCACTGTAGCCAAGATGAAAGTATCCTCTACCCTCCTTTCATGCTCTAGAGCCATTATAGAGAATAAAATCGACAAAAGAATGCAGCTAGTTACTGAAGCCTGGGAAACATCGCAAAATTTAGTTTCCTTCGGAAAGAAGGAAAATTATTTCCTAGAAAATTTGGAGGTGAATTTAAAAAATGATCAGCGTTTCTGTGAAGAGGTGCTGACCCATTTTTCCAACTATGTCGTCAACACATAAGAACTAAAAATAAGACAAGATAAACTCCCCTCCCCAAAGCGAACCAGAAAAGTAAAATCATGCTGGCAAAAGAAAGTTAACACCCTGGAGCTCATTGTCAAATCATGTAAACAAGACATATCAGAAAAGAAATATTTATTCACAAGCCTAATCCAAATAGACTTAGCCAGAAGTACCAACAAGGTTCAAAACCCAAACTTAATTCTCAAATCCTTGCCAATGACCAAAGAGGGCTTCCATGAACAAGTTGATATTTTAAATGGGTTGTCTTTCAAAAAGTTTTACGGCATACTTGAACATCATCTAGATGAGCATGACGACTAGGTGTTGGACTATGCGGCACACAATGAAGAAATTGAACAGAGTCTGCATAGTATTTCAATGGATATAAGGAAATTCGAAAACAACCTTTACAACATAGAAATTTGAGATGAAATCAACATGGCCCCCATGAAAAGCTACATCGAAGAATGGTTCTAACAGAGAATGGACAGCCTCGTCCAGGAAGGGCAACAACCGGTCGACAGGACTCCATTGACCATTGACGACAGCAACAAAAACGCATCGTCTTCATAGTAAGTCTATACTATCATCTTGTTTTCTTTATCAATCCACTTATGACCTCTTTAAATAGAAAACTGTAACCAAAGACTCATAACTTCCAATTTCTTCTTTTCAGGTCTTCCTCTCTACCATCACACACTTCTTCTTTCGACATTCCTAATTCTTGTACTTATTTCTTTTTATGGTCCACGGGAGCCCCAATCCTAGTCTATATGACAAACGCATTTAAATTTCCAGAAAGATGTAACAGACATTATTAATTTTTGATAAATTACAAAGAAAACTGATTCGGGAATGCCTTTATTGTATACTAAATTTTGGGTGTCTAGGAACCTTTCTTCTTTGTTCCAAAGAAAACTAATTCGGGTCTGCTACATTTCTTTTGTCCTATTGTATGCTAATTTTGTTTATCTTGCACGACGTTGTTACTATTCTATTGTATGATAACTTTTTGGGTGTTCAGGAACCTATACTTTGATAAATTTCGTGTTTTCTTGTGTCCAGAAGCCTTTGCTTTCAAGCAAACTAATTCAGGAATGCTATTTTTTTTGTGTTTTTCTCAATGAACCTCTGTAACAGACGTTATTACTACTCTATTGTATGCTTTTAAATGTTGATGTAATTTCTAGAGATATGTAATAAACATTATTTATTTTTGACAAATTTCTATAGTCCGCAAGTTCGTTTGTCAATTTGTATATTGCGGAACTCTAGGTGCTATTTGTAGAGCATGGAACAACAGAGGCCCATTTTTGAGCCCGCCATCCTAAGAACCCGCAATCCAAAAACTGGCTAAGTATGGAGGTTTGCTACATTTTTTGTGTCCTATTGTATGCTAAATTTTTTGTCTTGCACGACGATGTTACTATTCTACTGTATGCTAACTGTTTTGGTATCCAGGATCCTATACTTTGATAAATTTTGATTTTAACTCTTTCCAGAACACTTTGTTTTAAGGAAAACTAGTTCAGGAATGCTAATTTTTTTGTGTTTTTCTCCATGAACCTATGTAATAGACGTTATTACTATTCTATTGTATGCTTTTAAATGTTGATGTAATTTCCAGAGATATGTAACAGAGAATTTTTTTTTTTTATAAGTTTCTATAGTCCGCAAGTCCGCTTGTAAATTTGTAAAATCTCATCCCCATACTTTATAAAAGTGCATATTTCGTATGTATAAAACTAAATATCTACTTTCTAAAATTTGATAAATTTCAATTTCTTTTGTGTCCAGGATCCCTTGTTTTAAACATAACTAATTCGAGAATGCTGATTTCTTTGTGTTTTTTTCCACGAACCTTTGTAATAGACGTTACTATTATTTTTTTGTGTTTTTCTCCACGAATGTATATAAAACTTATGTAAAGAAAAGTAATTTGGTAATGCTAAATTTTTTGTGTACACGAAAAGCCTTTGTTTTAAAGCAAACTAATTCGGGAATGCTAATTTTTTTGTGTTTTTCTCCACGAACCTATGTAACAGATGTTATTACTATTTTATTGTATGCTTTTAAATGTTCATGTAATTTCCAGAGATATGTAGCAAACATTATTAATTTGTGATAAATTTCTATAGTCTGAAACTCCGCTTGTCAATTTGTATGTTGCGAAACTGTTAGTGCTATTTGTAGGGCACGAAACATTAGAGGCTCAATTTTGAGCCCGCCAGCCTGAGAACCCGCGATCCAAAAAGTGGCTAAGTATGGAATGATGACTCTGTGCATGCTCTATAAAATCTCATCCCCATACTTTATAAAAGTACATATTTCGTATGTATAAAACTAAATACCTGCTTTATAAAATTACATATTTGGTATGTACAATTTATGTTGTCCATGAACCTATAATTTGATAAATTTCAATTTCTTTTGTGTCCAGGAGCCCTTGTTTTAAAGATAAATAATTCGGGGATGCGAATTTCTTTGTGTTTTTTCCCAAGAACCTATGTAACAGACGTTACTACTATTTTTTTGTGTTTCTCTCCACGAACATATGTAAAACGTATTGAAAGAAAACTAATTCGGGAATGCTAAATTTTTTGTGTCCAAGAACCTTTTAAATGTTTATAATTTTTTATATATTTCAGGAAGAACTAATTCGAGAATACTATGTTATGCATGCAAACCACATGTATTACAACTGTCTAGCCATGTGTCTGTACTCAGTCGCATTTACTCCCATCCCAACCTAGTAGGGACTATGCTGTGATGCAACACTTGTTTTGAATTGTATGTAGACTACAATACAATTTATTTTATTTTATGATGACAACTGAAAGGTCTTCCCACCAACTAATTTTATTTTATGATGAAAATTGAAAGGTCTTCCCACCAAATAATTTTATAATTGTGTTTCTTGCTTTCTCTGAAAGTACTAGTGGGATCCTTATGATTTTCCGCTTCCTGCAAAGTAGTTTCAAGCCATGCTAGTCTTTTTCTTATCTTAGGTATAATAGTTGGTTCCACATATTCATGTGGTGTTTTTTGTTCTTCAATAGATTTTTATGGAGAACATGTACTTTCTTATTTGGTATCTTCATGTTCCTCTTCTTCATCGGATTCTATAGGTTCTTATATAGACTTCTTAAATGAAATCCTTTCATCAAAAGTTACGTCTCTACTTATTGAATCTCCTGTTGACGTGGAACATAGATTTTATATGCTTTTGATGATTCCTTACAACCAACGAATATTCCTACTTCTTTCTCTTATATTTGGGAACATGAATGTATATATGACATCCAAACATTCTCAAGTGTTCAATGCTTGGCTTCTTTCTTGATAAGTCTTCTTTAGGAGTCATGTTCTTCAATATTCTATGTGGACTTCTATTATGAACATAAAAAACTATCATAGTTGCTTTGTTAGAAAAACAGGACCGCGGAGAAATAAAATAAAACAAATGCAGAAACAAAACACAGAAGACACACAATACAAGAGAGACACAGATTTACGTGGTTCACCCAGTGTGAGCTACGTCCACCAGAGAAATTTCCAGGTCCTTCCTTTATTATTATCCAGCAAATGAAGGGATACAACCTACAGAAAAACCCGTTGTAACTTCCTCTTCTTTCTCTCACAGTCTCCTCTCTCAGAATACAATATTTACCATCAACCATAGCTGCAATACATTTCCCTCATAAAAGAGGGTTGCCTTCTAGGGAAAAAAACCCTAACATAATCTCTATCGTTAGATATGCGACCTTGTAATGAACGGTCCAGATTTACAATGAAATTACAATATACTTGTATAAGGCAATTTATGCTTCGGGGATTCACCCCTGAACCCCTGCTGGGGGGCCACTTTCCCCTAGACCCCCTAGCCGGGGGGATAGGCCCCCGGGACCCCGCAGAGGGGGTACCCCCCCTCTGCACTCCCCTGCGTGGAAGAGTGCACATACTTCTGGGGTGTAAATACTTCATGGGGTATAAACACGACTGAAAGTAAAATACCTATAAATCAGGAAGATAATCAGGCTCCACAACCAACAATCTCCCACTTGGAGACTGATCTCAACAACTCCACCGCTGTTGTATATGTTGGACTCTGAACCTTCTTGGACCTGGCAAATTTCTCATCTTCATCTTCATTCTTGAAGACCAATTGAAACTAAGCAAGAACTCAGTTTCTACCTGGTTACTCCCTTTGTTAACATGTCTGCAGGATTCTGGCTAGTGTGTATCTTTTCCATCTTCAATTTTCCATCTTCCAAGGTGGATCATATGAAGTGGTACCTCAACTGTATATGCTTATTCTTTGAATGGAATTATAAGTTCTTTGCAAGGTGAATGGCACTCTGACTTTCACAGTACAACATGTTGTTCTCCTGCTTCTTTCCCAATTCCTCCATAAACCTTTGTAACAAAATCATCTCTTTACTAGCCTCTGTAGCAGCAACATACTCTGCCTCTGTTGTTGAAATTGCAACAACCTTTTGCAGTTTTGAAATCCAACTTACTGTTGTTCCACCTATAGTAAAAACATACC
>ML794010.1:70613-93231 GCA_009831015.1 Picea engelmannii
GCCATGACCAAGCCATTCCAGCTTTCTGGAAATGAGCACAAGATTAGAAGAGCCCTAACCTCATCATCAAAGTCCACTTTTACAGAACTTAGTTGATTAGTAACCGTATTAAATTCATTTAAATGATCTGCAACAGACCCACCATTTGACATCTTCATATTAAATAATCTCTTCATTAGAAATACCTTATTCGACGCCGAGGCTTTTTCATACAATTTTTCCAACGCGTCCATCAAACCCTTCATTGTCTTTTCTTTCGAAATATTGAAAGCCATCGACGCTGCCAGGCTCAGCCGTATCGTTCCTAGAGCCTTTCTATCAAGAATATCCCATTCTTTGTCCTTCATGGCTGTCAGCTTCTTTGCTACTCCTCTCAATGGTAGGAATAGATCCTTCTGATATAAATAATCTTCCATCTGCATCTTCCATAACTGGTAGTTTTGGCCGTTAAATTTCTTGACCCTAAACTTTCCATCTTCCAACATTGCTCCCACTCGAACTAGGAACCCTCTTTTCCTGCGAGTTACCTTATGCTCTGATACCAGTTGTTAGAAAAACAGGACTAAGGAGCAATAAAATAAAACAAATGCAGAAACAAAACACAGAAGACACACAATACAAGAGAGACACAGATTTACGTGGTTCACCCAGTGTGGGCTACGTCCACCAGAGAAATTGCCAGGTCCTTCCTTTATTATTATCCAACAAATGAAGGGATACAACCTACAACAAAACCTGCTATAACTTCCTCTTCTTTCTCTCATAGTCTCCTCTCTCATAATACAATATTCACCATCAACCATAGCCGCAATACATTTCCCTCATAAAAGAGGGTTGCCTTCTAGGCCAAAAAACCCTAACATAATCTCTACCATTAGATCTGTGACCTTATAATGAACGGTCTAGATTTACAATGAAATTACAATATACTTTTATAAGGCAATTTTTGCTTTGGGGGCTCGCTTTCCCCCAGACCCCCCAGCCGGGGGGATAGGCCCCCCGGACCCCGCAGAGGGGGTACACCCCCTCTGCACTCCCCCGCGTGGAAGAGTGTACATACTTCTGGGTGTAAATACTTCATGGGGTATAAACACGGCTGAAAGTAAAAGACCTATAAATCAAGAAGATAATCAGGCTCCACAACCAACATGCTTCTCCCCATAGGAACATAGATAAGTTATGATCAGTACTCATTTCCTTCACTGATTCTTCGATGGTTCTGTTATTTCTTTTAGCCACACCATTCTGTTGAGGATTGTGAGGGACATTGCGCTCCCTCCTAATCCCATCTTATTTACAAAAGGCAACGAGCTCCTTGGAGGTATATTTTCCTCCATTATCAGATCTTATTGTCTTGATATTCTTATTTTTTAGGTTCTCTACTTCAGCCTTGAAGTCTTGGAATTTGCTAAATACTTCATCCTTAGTATTTAACAGATACAACCATGTCTTTCTTGAGAAGTCATCTGTAAACTTTACATAGTAAAGAGATCATCCCCTAGAGACTTCACTAGAACAGGTCCACATACATATGAATGTATTAGGTCTAATATCCCTTTGAATCTATTCTCACTGCTTGGGAAAGGTTTCTTAATTTTCTTCCCAACTGCACATCCTCTACACACACCTTTATGTACTGACTGTAATTCTGGTATGCCTACAACCATCTGTTTTAGGGATGGCAGGGCTTGATAGTGAAGGTGAGCATATATTCTATGCCATAACTCACTAAGGTTGATTTATTCATGTACTAGGGCTTGAGTATTCTGACCTAGGAGTTTATATAACCTTCCTTCATGGGTTACAATAACTCTAGTGTTTTCTATCTTGGAGTATTTAGATATAAAATAAATTTTCCATCCACAAAAGCTACTCTATCTCCTTTCTCTTCCAAACATGAAATAGATACTAGATTGTTTTTCAAACGAGGAACATATAAAACATTACTAATATGGATAGAGTTACCTGATTCCATTTTGATAGTATCTTGTGTTAGCATCAATATTTTTAGGGTAAAACTTAGAGTTTCTCTAAATTTTGAAAAGTCATGTCATGGTCTTGGGAAGATCAAGGCATTCCTAAATTGAGTCACAGTTTTTGTATATAGGTTTTCATGGGATGGATCAAGAAGCCTTGGGTCATTGATAAAATAAAAGGGTAAGGTGCATGAAAAATAAGAGTAAAAATCACAAGGTTGACTCAATGGTTTTCACATGTCATCATATATTATAAAAGTGAAGAAGTCATTTAGAAGGTCCATGGGTGGTTTTTTTGTTGGTCAGTTTGCATAGGTTGTTGCACAAGTTTTGTCATTAATGTCAAACTTGAAGCTGCACGGTGGTTCGCTAAGAGTTCCTTCGGAATTCAAGAATCAAATAAAGGAGGCGCTCCAACCTTCGACATCGTGATACGCAAAATTATGAAACGCAAAGTCTCGATGGGATCAGGACCACCTAATCATGAAAGAATGTGGGCCATCGATCAGAGCACAAAGTCCTGATGAGATCAGGACCGTCTGATCATGAAAGACCATGGGACCGTCGATCGGAGAAAAGTGGATATCAGGAAATCAGAATTCAAAGGAAGGAAATCGATAGAATTCCAACTCGTGAAATGCCGAAATGCAAAAATCCAAAATGCCGCTGAAATATGGAATGTCAAAATGTCGAAACACCGAAATGCGAAATACCGAAACGTCGAAAATTTCGGGGTTCATGACTTGGAGTATTGAAACACTTCATCACAAGAAATGTCAAAACGTTGAAATGAGAAATGTCGAAATACCTTTTTGGTGTAGGTAGTGGTTACCACCGATGGTTATGTGAGAGGGAGGAGCTAGCACGAATCTAAGCTCTATTTCGGGGTTTCGTAACTTGAAGTGTCAAGACTCTTCGACATAGGATTTCCGAATTTCCGAAATGCAAAATGAAAAATTAACCTATGGTCATGGCCAATGGACATATGGGTTAGCACAAGTGGTTTGCCAAAGAGCTCAAGGGTTATTTTGTGCTGAAAAATTAAAATAGATGTATGTTCATCGAACAGTGTTGGTTAAATGTTTAAACTGATCATGTGGATATTGTTTGTCTTGATGCCTTGGACAATAAGAATTACTGTAAGGAAGTTATTCAGTTATTGTAACTGATTCTTTGAATCCTGAGGGTTTGATTGTACGCGCTGATGATATAGGAAGACATATAAAGTGAATGTTGCAAGAAAATAAAAATAGAGGATTATGGTAGATATATGGCTCTGTAAAATTTGAGGAAAAGAAAAGACAGAGGAGGGAAGACACATACACAGATTGATAGATCTAAGTGGTCTAGTCAAGAATGAATTGTGCAGAGAGTATTTGAATGCTTAATCTTTGACAGAGAAGATAAAGATTTGGTTTTCCGATTCTTAGTGACAGAGAATGATTTCAGGGTGGTAGGGAGGAGCAAGGGGAGACTGTAAAAGTATCTTGTACAAGTTGGTGCTTGTACATCTGAGAGTTGTAGCTTCCATTCAGTAGGTGTTGAAGAAACAGAGGTAGCAGCCTCATCTGGGTTTTAGCTCAGATAAAATAAGAATGTAAAGAGGAGTTGGAGCTTGCCTTTCATTCATAAGAAGAAGAGGTTTTTCCCTTTTGGGTTTCCTCATGAAAAATCACTGTGTCACTGTTTCATTTATGTGATTGTATATTTATTGGTTAAATGTATTACTACAAGTTAAATGTTAAAGACATGATTTATTGATTAATAAGTAATCTTATTATAAAATGAAAGAAATTTTATACAACAGATTCACCCCCCGACCCTTCTCAGTTGACTTATCATGTTCAACATTTTCATCATGAAATATTTTGTAAGGGTCCTTGTCTTGAGTCTAAAATGATTTCATATAAGGGAAAGGATATGCCATACTCAAGTCATAAGTTTAGGAGGGAGGTCTTTTCAAATCATCATTTGGGGTATAATCACATGAAATAATGTTAGTACAACTGCTTAATGGTTATTTGTGGCATTTGTACCTTGGAAGGGTCAAAACTAGGCACGTTGCACAAGTTCACTACACAAGTCAATTAAATGATGCAAAGAGGTATTTTCAATTCAAACGGGAACTATTCACTCTCAAACCTATTCACATCAAATCCTATATCCTTATCCATCATCCTTCATCCCTCTACACACGTTCTTGACCTAAAAACTGGTTTCTGGCCTCTCGAGAAAACTCCCAAAGCCTTGCTGCACAAACCTTGTTTTTTGCGCTATGCATATGTTGTGCAGACTTGCGCGCTACACAAATCACAATGCTTATGTTTTCTCTCCTCACCTCATACTTGGTCTCCAGCTGTGATAAACACATTTGAAACTTGACTTCTGACGCATTGATAACATGCTAATTCACTTCCCTATAATGCAGTGAATCTCTCATGTTGTTTTGAAACAAACCCTAGCTCTGTTAGGCCTGCTACACAAGCCTACCTGTTAGTTGTTGACCATTTCTCCTCCTGCCAAATATTCACATCCACCTTGCAGATTTATTCATTCAAACATGACAAAACAGAGGACAAAGAAGCACATAGGAGGGAATGTGTTAATATATGAGCCACAGAGTCTCAGCTTGGTGAACTTGGACCCTGTGTTCACAGTTTCTTTTGAGCAGGCTGGGTTCATTCAATTTTGTGAGAAAATTAAAGGATACAACCAATAGATAACATAGGAGTTTTCCCTCAACTACAATGGTATATAGACAATAGTTGTTGGGGTCATCTTCCCAGTGTCATAGGAGTCAATAATAGTTGCTACAAAGATCCAAATCTTAGGGGAAAGATGTTTAAAGGTATGCCTTTGGATTCTGTATTTTACATTGATTTCCTTAAGCCTAAATACAAAAATCATAAGATAGGAACCACCATTCCTAGGGAATATGTGATAGAGCCCTATGAGAAGTTGATGAGGGTCATACAAAGATATTTTACTTGTGAAGGTAGGTTTGATAGGGTATACCAGTACCATGTGAGACTCCTCATGCACTTCACAGGAAAAAACCCTCTCAACTTGCCTTTTTACCTGTATAGAAGCTTAGGAAAGATTGCAGACAAGGTCCAAGCCAAGGCTTACTAACTTAAGAGAAAATTGTTCCACTTCTCCTTAGTGAAGCTACTAGTTGTTGAACAACTTAAAAAACTAAACAGGTACTGATATTCTTTCTTGTCCTCAACTAATATTCCCCTGGACCCCAAAAGAAATACCCCATTGTCTGCTGAAAGAATGTCTCCTAACAGTTCAGGTCAAAAAGGAGAAAGTGTTGTTGATCATTGTAAAGGAAATGAAGTTGAAGGCTCTCCTCCAAGCCATCCAGTTCCAAAAAAGGATAGGAATCGTTTTTTCATTGATGAACCAAAAGAGATCCAGACACATAGAAGTCCAACTACAAGGTCAACAACAAGAAGGATTCCTACACCAATAGTCCAGAAGGAATATGTTGAGGTTGCATATCAGGAGATGGATGAAGGATAAACCAAAGCAAGAGAGAAAGGCTCAGAAATTAGGTAAATGCAACAACAACTCAGAGAGGCTCAACATGTGATTGCTCAGTATTATCAATAAAACAAAGAGATGAAGAGGAAGCTAGCTTAGAGAGGTTCTGAGGAACAAACACCATAGGTAAAGATAGATACTAAAAGTGAAACATCCAACAGAATTTTGAAAAACTATGAGGCCACAGTTGTAGCCAAGCCCATAACATCTCTGACAAGATCCTTAGCCAGTAATAATAGTCCAAACATATAGGGCAAGAAAGAAGAAAGTTAGAGACCTCCTACTTCACCCACATAAGGAGAAAATAACATAAGATGGATTAATAAGAAGTTGAGGGAAGCTCAAGATCAAATCATTAATCTCAATGAAGAAAAGAGGACATTAGATGACAGAGCCATGAAACAGTTTAAAGAATGCATACCAGCCAGAGAAAATGCATGTGCAACCCTTTCCAATGCCCAGTCAAAATTGAAGAGAAATGCAACCTTGTTCAGGAAAGTGATAAATTTGAAAGTGCATAACCTAACATTGAGGAAGGAGAATAGGAATATAAAGAAAAAAATGCAATTGAATGATGAAGCCAATAGGAGACTAGAACTACTTGTAGAAGTAGCAAAAATATGAAAGAGGGAAAACTCATAATTTTGTCTTTTTTTTAAGGAAACGAGCCATTATAGTTGCAATCTAAATAGTGATTAAAGGAGGTATAAATTAGCTAAGTTTAAACACATTTCTATATAAACATATTTTTGAAGTCCTTGTGCTTCTGATCCAGACAATTTTGACAGCATGAGTCACCCCTTTTAGTAGCTGCAATTTTTTACTGATAAAACAAGCATACACAACACTTTCATAGCGAGACAGCGCTACGCAAATGTTGTAGTCATATATTAATGAGAAGGAAAACATGTAAAGTTAAGTATACCTAATTTGAGGTCAAATCAGGTTTTATATCAATGGTTGCCACTTGGACCTGCACAAATTTGAATAAATTCCAGTGCGTTATGCAAACGTTGTAGGTATCATTTGCATAGTGCTAGCACCAGTATGCTACACAAAGGTGACAGAACTACATGAAAACACATCATTTATATCGAAGGGATATCTATATGAACCTGATGAGTCATCCACACTTCATAATCGAATTTATCTTGGATATTTGATTGTATAAGATATGTTTGTTTTTCATTAAATAGGGTCAAACAAACTTACTATTTTTAGTAAAGTCATTTTTGAGTTATCCTCTTCTATTGTAAACAGATCCACTATTGTAGTCAAGAGGAACTCGACCCTTAGTAGCCTAGTATGGCAAGTAGATTTTTATATATTTGGATCATTTTGATGTAAAAAAGGGGATTTGGAAGAACTATAGTGTTTTTGAGCTTCATTGTAAATCTTTGAATCTGAATGGAATGAAATGTAGAAGTATTGAACCTTCATGAAAGAGATTCTAATGGTGATGAGATGATAGTGTGTTCCTTGTATTTTTTATGTATCTCTTGTGTTTCTACTTGCATCTCATTTTTTCATATGTTTAAATTGATTTTTAAGAGTTAGAATTCATCTAAAAGGTGCTCTAAACTCAAAGAATTTAAACTTTTCCTTTCTTCCTAATTAGGTCAGAATTCATCCATATGATTCTTTGATGTTGTTATATGTTGTTTTCTTCCTCTTTCACCCTATATAACCAATCTAAAAAACAGAAGGTTTCATTCACCAAATTTAGCCTCCATTCCTCTGTGAGGTTATATCTGCCAGACATCAGTTTCATTTGTTTTCAAGATTTGATTCCATAGCCAAAAAAACATCCTTCTCCTCCTTGCCAACAAAACTTTATTAAATCCACTAAAAAATGTAAACCCTAGCTATTTTTTTATCAAGAAATACCATCTATCAGAGACTAAGTGACAAGAGAGATCCCTCTATGAACTGAGTGGGCTAGTACCGAGATCTAAAGAGGTCTGTGTTTACCTTTGTAGGTTGTTTCCTCAACCAAAACAATTTATTCAATGTTAACATCTTGTCCAATTCCCTTGACTGCATAAGATTTACTGTCTCCAATATCAAGTTTATGAGGTGTCTCCTTCTCCTTCATTCTTGAGAAATTCCTATAGTCACCTGCCATATTCCTTGAAGCTCCACTATTAATAAGCCACATGTCATGTTCAACGGTTCCAGTAAGAGTTGAGTAATAGAAGAATATTTCTCATCATACTTTGTCTTCTTTGAAGGTTATTCATCATTGGTAGCTGATGTGTGATGTCTCTCTTTTCTCTACATTGTTAGTTTAGGACAGTTCCTTTTGTAGTGGCCATAATCATGTCATTCAAAGCATTGTACCTTTGACATATCTCTCTTGAACTTCTTTCTTGAATAAAATCTTTTCTTTCCTCCATGTATTTTTAACTTTGTTGCAAAGGCTTGAGCATATTCTTCCTTCTAAGGTTTTCCCTTGGATTTTAACCTCATCTCTTCTTGTGCACAACATGTCCAAAGTTCTTCTAATGTTGGAAACTCCTTCCTTGTATTCATACCTGAAGAATATACATCCCATGATCTAGAGAGACCATTGAGTGTTGTGTTCACAACTTCGTTTTCTGGGATGGCTTCTTCAATAACTTGTAGTTTATCTCTCAATTGATAAATCCTCACAAATTATGAAGCTATGGTGTCATAATTTGTCATATTTGTGTCATGGATTTCATTCTTCAGACTCATCACTTTTCCAATATTTTTGACTGAGAAAAGTTTTGTTAGGAAATCATACATCTTCTTAGATGAGTCGGGATGAGAAATGTAGGGTATCAAGTGATCCTTTATAGAGTCCATTGTGATAATCATGTAGCATTAATAATATTGTCCTTGAACTTCTCTAGTGATGGAACATTTTGAGTTTCCTTCTCTTTTCATGCTTCAAACTGTGGTTCCATGATATTGCCTTTCACGATATCTATGACTTTATTCTTGGCAAGGATGAGGTCAATCCTTGTATTCCATGCTTTGAAGTTTAAATACCCTTCTAAATTATTTTCTGACTTCATAGAGTAAGTCATAACTGCTTTAATTTAGTCAACCTTTGACTTGGTCAACATTTGACGTTGACTTGTTCAACCTTTCAATTTGACTTGGTCAACCTTTGACTTTGACCAAAAACTCAAAATTTACGCCTCGTCTTGTTGAGACAACCAAGAGGTGCACTTGGTTAGGGAGCACTAAGATATCCAAGAATTAGGTCAAGTGTTTCACTTAAGGTGCCTCAACAAGAGGGTTAGGGTTTCGTTGTTGCAACAAAACTCTAACTGCAACTACAACTAGAACTGATAAAATCCTCCAAGTATACCTTCCAGTGGTTAAACTGTCCGAAGATAGTCTGGGCCAATAACCTGTCAAAATAATAGGTGTTCTCATTTCACCATAGAAAATATCACTATATTGTCACCCAACCATAAGACCAAAGGCCACCCCTGAGCACTTTAACTTTGACAGATAGAATAATTCTGAAAGAAATCACTAACACCAATAGCCAACCAAGGTAGCGTACCTCTTGTTAGCACCAGAAGTCACCTCTTGATTGCATAAGAGGTAAGCCCGATACCCATAAGAGTTTTATGTCATAGGTTAGTTATAAAAAAGGTCAAATGGGCGTAGTCTCAAGAAAATATCATATTAACTCAGAAAACTAGATTGGTATGCAGAAGCAGGTGAGGTATTAGTTTAACTTCAGTCAGTAAGTTGTAGTAAGGGTGAGTAGAAGGAAGACTTTGGTAAAAAAATGTAGAGGTTTGCTGAGGACATCAGGTCTTTCAACAGCCCGAGGAGGAACAATTTAAATAAAAGAACTTCTCAAATTTAAATATCAAAGAAACTGAAAGGAATTATAACAACACTATAATCAAACTTTTATCATAATGCAGTCACAATAATTCAAGTGAAACAGTCAATCGTGAACTCTTTCAGCATTAGAGGAAAACAAGAGGGAGTACGAAAGATAACTATTATTAATCAAGAACTCTCATATTACAATACATAACCAGAAAACCAGAAGTTTCATTCAAGACTTTACAATATGGGAGCTTTGATCTACCATTGACCCTAAAAAAATATCAAAACTAAGTATTTATACTCGAAACAACTTGCTCCCTTCAGAAGTGCACTCTGGTCATTACATTCAAGGCTTGGCGTCTGCATCTTCTTCTGTCAGGCTACACTTGCATTCTTTTTTTAGACACAAGATCAGATCAGTATGGGCTTCACAAGAAAATCCATGACAGGGGAACTTTCAACTGACAGTCTTCCCTTCACGGCCAGATGTTCCATGCTTTCCATTTATGTGGTGAAACGAGGTTTCAACCACCTTCCCCAACTTCATTAACTACCTTCATTCGGTTTAGGATGAATCCTAACATCGATGAATGTCCCAAATGAGCTCACAACTCCTTTAAGTCAATTTTGGCACCCCGAGGCCGCATAGATCTTTCTCTGTGACCAACTCGGGCGCTTTGATTCTTTGTGCATCTCCTTTTCCTTTGACCCACACGACCGTAGACCATGAACTTGTGATTATCCATATGAAATCTCAGTATTTCGCATTTCGGTATTATTCACTCCCCTTGACTTCAAATATCCCGATGCTCAAAATCGCAAAACAACCCATCTGGATCATCGCTCAGAATTTGTTTGAACTTGACGGCCATGATCATTTCCTTGAACAGTATATGTTTGAACTTGATGGCCACGATCATTTCCTTGAACAGTATCAGTCATCCGTTGCTTTAACAGGCACCTTCCATTTCTCTATAGCTTCGCTCCCATATGATCCTAGGTTGAGACCGTGAGCCTAAGTTTCTAGCACGTCGTGATTTCGTGTTTCGCGAATTCACATTATGCTCCATGATGAAAATTTTAAGTCATGAAATCATGATCACTCGGATCGGGTGACGCGTCTTAGAGCAACGGACAACCCAGATCATGTCATCATTTTGGGACCTCGGGCCATCGACACTTCTCTCCTCATCTTTCCCGAAATACTTTCTCTGTGGCTTAGATCCTGTGCCACACATCCTTCTAGAGTGGACAACCTGGATTACTTCACGAATTTATGTTTCGTGATTCCTCATGAATCTATTCTTTGACCTTTATACCTCACGAAATTGCGACTACGTTGATCACACACCACATGTCCTTCTCGGGATCAACTGCTAGGATGGCCCCGCGGTTTCGGACCACTGACGTTATACTTCACGCAACTATATGATCCCAATCACCCGATGGTCGTCAATCTGATCTGCTTGAAGGATCTCTATCGTTGAAAGTTGATATTTCCCGCTCGCTTGGTTTGAATTTATATTAGACTACTTCAAGTGTTGCGCTTGGCGTTGATGACTGCAGCCTGTGTAGTTGACATGAATGATGGGCTGAGGGATCGGGAAAACAAAGGATCAGCGACAGAGGCAAAGAGAGAAGCAATCAACCTTAGGGAAAACAAAGAAGTTTATGGTCTACATTTTTCAAGCAAGTTGCTTAAGAAAAATAGGTCTATCAAATGGGTGAAGGTAAATAGAAGAAAAACTACAAGACGAGAGGAAAACCTTATGATTGGGTCTACAAAAAGAAGAAAATGACAAAATTATAGACCTAGGTAGAGACCACAAACTTACAAGATCTTGACAAGTTTATGTGATAAAATTTGGCTCCATAAGGGATGGAATGCTCCCTGTGAGTTGCTAAGAACACACAGCTCCAGTGCGCTGCTTTGGGTTATGGAGTCTCCTATTAAAACAAAATAAACATAAAATAGGAATGGTATTTACAATGGTAGGACGTCGATTGCAACTTTAAACGAAAAACATTTTTAGGAAGTGCCCATTTACTGGGCCCCCAAAAACTTCATCACCCTCCAAATTCTGCAACATGTAAGTGTTGTTTTCCGATACCTAAAAAATATTGAAGGGACCAATCCAAAGGGCTTCAAATTTTCCATGATTTCCCTTGTCCCATCTGGGTGCATCCCATTTAAATACTAGATCTCCCGGCTGGAAATCCTCCTTACGGTTTTTCCTGTCAAAGGCCTGTTTGATTTTATGCTGACGGTTATGCGCTCTACCCATCACCTACTCTCTAGTCTGCTGCACTTCTACCAGCTGATGAATCCTTCTGACCATGTCATCAGGCTCTCCATGGAATTCTTGGAATAATTTCTCCACAGGCAGGGAAAGCTGAGATGGAAAAGCTGCTTCGGTCCCATAAACAAGTTGGAAAGGAGAGATACCCAAGGACCTCTTTGTTGTCACTCTATCAGCCCACAGAGCAAACTTGAGCTTTGAATCCCATTCTTTCTTGTTGTCCTCTAATAGTCTTTTGATGATATTTATCATGCTTTTGTTGGAGGACTCTCCCAGTCCATTTCCTTGGGGGTAATAGGGGTAGAGTGGATGAGCGTGATTCCGAATTGCTCACAAAACTTGACCAGTGGTTCAACCTTGAAGGATGTTGCATTATCATTGATTATTCTATTCGGGCAACCAAATCTTGCTATGATGTCTTCAAGGAAACCAATGATTAATTTGTGAGAAGAAATCCTTGTGGGGATAAATTCTATACATTTGGTGAAGTAATCTGTTGCAGTTAATATCCATATTTGTTGACCACTTGAAGCAGGATGAATTTCCCCAATGAAGTCAAGACCCCACTGCTAGAAAGGTTCTGAAGCCACCACAGGCTTCAATGGAAGATGCTTGAGTTTATTCTTTCGAGAGAACTTTTGACATTTAAGACAATCCCTGATATTTTCATAGACATCATTTAACAAAGTAGACCAATAGTACCCAACCCTGAGAATTTTATAGGCTATGGTTTTCTAGAAGTGATGTCCCCCACATAGGCTGCCATGGAAATCAAATATAATTTTTTGAGTTTCATGTGGGTCTAAACATCTCAGAAGCACTCCTAGAGGATCCTTCCAATACAAAACTTGGTCAATAAGGAAATATCTGATTTCTTTGATCTTTAAATATATTTCCTTGCTCCTTCCCATACCATCAGGGGGCCTTAACTCCTGCAAAAAAAATATAATATCTTTATACCAGGCGCATTCTGCCAGTTGAGGGTTCTCCTAAGGAATTTTATCAGACGCTTCATCTTGTTGGTTCCTTGAACAAGTGTTGATGAAGTTAACCCCCAAAATTTATAATTAGATTCAGCCAACATCTTGGATAAACCTTTGCCTTTAACTAGTTTGGTGGGTTTGATTTCCAAGTCAAATTCGATAATTTTGGCAATCCACTTGCTCCTTCTCCCATCTATGTAAAGATTAATGAGTGTACTTCACACAAACTGAAGGAACATATGTGATGATCTTCGAATGCAAAACACAAACTTTGAAATATTTGAGATCTTTCACCAAGGCATAGGCCTGCTTCTCCATGATGTCATATCTGATCTCTGCATCCCTCAGTTCTCTCTTGAAAAAGGAAATAAGTTGCTCCATCCCTTCATGATTCCTTTGCAATAAAACAACTGCCACTGTATCAAAAGAAGCAAAGGAAAAAATCAGAAAATCCTTGTAATAATTAGGATTGATCAGCACAGGTGCTTCTGTCAGTGCTTGTTTGATTTGGTTGAAGGATTCTCTGGGATCAATAGTCCATTTTACTGCATTTCCCTTCCTGAGCATGGATGTGATATGCTTCACCAATTCAACAAAATTGGAAAAAAAACTTCTCGGAAAATTAACTTTCCCCAAGAAAGACTAAACCTCTTTGATGGATCTCGGGAGTGACAACATTTGGATTTCTTCCACCCTGTTGGGATGAATTCTTACTCCCTCATCTCACACAATGTGTCCCAAAAATTTTCCTTTCTGCATGGTGTTGTTCCTGAGTCTGTACTTAAGGCTTTAAAGTACAGTGTCAAGGCATCCGAAAGTATACTAAAGGTTGATAAAGGATTATACTAACCTTCGGTATTGGAAACTAATGAGGATTTCTACGTTCTTGTTGTCTAGCTTCCAACTGTTCCTGGGTAGTAATATCTTGTTCAATGGCTGCCCATGAACGTTCTAATTCCTCCTGGGTGTTAGCAGTTTTAAGGATTGTATCAAAGAGATTTAAAGAGATATGATTTTGATTAGAGAGTCCGGGTTGAATATTAGGTTGAGTTGTTGCAGGGACAGTCATTTGAGGAACAGTAACAGCATGGAAACGATTTAGGGAGAGATTTTAACGTTGTTTCAATTTTGGTTTGAAGAAAGAGAAATTTTAACTTTAAGAATAAAATAGAAATTCAAACAGAAGGCCCTTTCCCGTAACAGTATTATTTTTAATAAAAAGATGAGTATGAAAGAAAAACATTAAGCTGCAGACACGTAAGGTTCTTGTTAATAGAAAAACTCACACATACACAGAAGAAGATATTAGTATGGAAATAACCGACACAGTTTAAATAAACATATAATTCTGTAAATGCAAATTGGTCTTACACCCGCTGATAGCTGGTGCAGAGGAAAGACAATAACCAATTACAGAAAGGTGAAATCCCTTTGCTATAGTAGTGGTCGTACTAAAGTATAGCGATACACATCAATTATGAGAAGTGGAATAAAATGAAACATGAAACATAAAGAAAACAAACTTGTAATACAGTCGGGACGGAATCAGGAATATTCAAATTTGCTTGTATTAACCTCTTAATGCCAAAACTCTATTTACAAATCAGTCTCAAAAAGGTCTAGCCTTTTGCTCTTCTTTTTGTGATCTATTTATAAAAAATTTCCCTCCTACTCTATTTTCAAAAAGTGCCAGGTGCTTGCCTTGGCGTGATTCATTGCATATGATACATTTGTCCACAAACTGGGATACAAGTTGTGAAGGCTCTGCTTGACAGCTGGGAGGAGCGAAATCACTCCATCTCTTCTACTCTATTTTCAAAAGGTGCCAGGTGCTTGTCTTTGCGTGGATTCGGTACATATGATACATTTGTCCACGAACTGGGATACGAGCTGTGAAGGCTCTGCTTGACAGCTGGGCTCGGCGAAATAGCACTCTCGAGCCAACTGTGGAAGTTTATCACCTATTTGTGCGTCAATGATGTGAAGAGCGTTGAATTGTGCACTCGGTTGAATCAAATGTTTATCAACTTGAGCCATATATACCCTGTCCATCTTAGAGATATGCACCGAATCTCTTTCATTCTTTTCCTTTAGATTGAGGGAGATCTGATCTACATTCATTTGCCTTAGAGTCTCTGAGTCACCTCCATTCTCCGTTCCTAGCAGCTCGCCATATATGGCATTGAAGGCTTCTTGTAATGAATTGGTTACTTTTTGAGCCTGTTCCTTGCTTAAGGTAATATTATGTTCCCAATCCTTTAATAGAATATTACCTCTTGTTTGTTCAACGATGGTGAGTCCTGGAGAATCTATTGAAAACCTGTTGTTGGTAGCTATCACCGCCTCTTGAAAAGCGACCCGAGCAGCCTCTGCGTTCCTTTCTTTGACAGTCAACTTTTCTGAAATATGATGCATTAACATGCAATCTTCTCGGATCACCCCCACTTTGTCTAACAAACTTTGTTGTACAGAAGAGATCTTGCCCCTGATATCAATCGCTCGGGATTTTAAACCCCTTGACATCGATCGTTTTGCTTTCAGCAACCTCTAACTGAGCCTGTAACCTTGTGATCATACTCCTCTGTTGACTTGCCTATACCCGACCATCTCGGATCACTGAATTTTCTTGTTCCAACTTGGTTTTGAGGACTTAAATTTCCTTTTGATCAGCCAATCGGGCTAGTTCTATTTCTCCACTCGCCTGACTCTTAGCGTTTTCTGCGGCCGAAGCTACTCGGTCTTCGAGTGTCTTGATCAGGCGATTCTTTCTTTTGAGCTGATTTTTCAACATCCCGACCGAGAATTGATTTGCCGACGCATACGCTCCTAGCGTCCCTACGATCTCTGTGGCGAATTCCTCACTCTTTTTATTCTTTCCATCTGTCATCACTTTGAATTTTTTAGCTGTCGATCCTTCATCCTGGTAGAACTCCCTTTTCACAACTGCTTTCCTCTTTTTGTCAAAGAAAAACTCATTTGGGGGAAGCTCTTCCGCTCTGATAGGCATTAGCTCCTCACCAAAAATCCATCCCTCTTCTATATTCCCTTGTGTCGACTGCAAAGGGGTGACAGAAGTGATGGGTTCCCCGATTTGATTCGCTGCCTTTCCTGGTGTGACAAGTGAGTCCTGCTCCTTCGGAGGATCAGAGGTCATTGTATCAGTCTCTGGATTCTGAGTTTCTGGCGGGTCTGTGTTTCTTACTTCCACCTCTCGGCTATGTTCCTTGGGCGGGTTAATAGTCTCTTCTTCTGTTTCGGGATTATTCTCATACTCCTCTTCCTGATGTTTTTCGAGGTTATAAATTTGCCTCTCAGAACTTTCAGCATCCTTCCCTTTTTCCTCGGAAAGACCCAAACCTCCTAGCACAACAGGGAGACATCTTTTTCTATGCTCCTGAAACTTTAAAATAGAGGCCATGTCCTCGGGTGCTAAATATCTAATCCGAACTAGCACTTCCCCATAGGACCTTGCCCCTCGGAAAATATCATCCGAGGGTGAACACTCGTGTTCAAACTTCTTCAACCCACAATTTGACAAATGGGTGCTTACAATTTTTTGAGGATCATGCTTTTTATACTCAATAGAGACCAAAATCAAGTCTTCTAAGGTTGCAGCCTCAGCTTTAGCATGTCCAAAATCCAATAAAGAATAATAATTTAGCCGAACGGGGAAAAACGGCCATACCTTCTTCGATGATGCTTTGAGCTCTTTACTTACTCCGCCGATCACTGTTTGTCGGGCAATCTCGCGACATGCCAGCTTGTAGGGGATGAACAGTGGTAGCGCAAGAGGGGGAACAACAGCTCTGAACACTCTTAAGTAGGAAAACTCTGCTTCTACGTACCAGTCCGTGATGCCGCTCAGATTTGCAGCAATGTTATCCGAGATGCGAGGTGGAGAACGACCAAAAATGGCGACGTGCAGGGGAACCATCACCCAGTTGAAAACTTCATAAATAAATTTGTTTGCTTGACCTTCCCACAGTTTGTCGTGATACTCGTGTACAGGCTTTTCTTGGGTTGGACTCCAAGCCCAGTTCATCAAAGGGAATGGATTCATAGAACATATCGCGTCCATGATATACGCAGACATGAAAAAAGAGGATGGTATTACACTTTATTTTTGCTCTCGGTATTCGGTGACCCGGTTGAAAAGACTGTCCGAGAGTATCTTCGCCCAATTAAATGAGCAACCATCTGCTACCCGAAATATGAGAGGTACCCAGGCAACGTAGAAATGCGTTGTATCCTCCTTTCCAAACAGTCAGCACGTCATCATCGCCACATACATATATTGTGGCTCCAGCGAAGAAATTGAATAAATGCCCTGGTCATTTACTCTGAATTTCGCAGAGCGCAAAACCCAATCTTTTATCAAACCGGGCATGGTTTTGTCAAATTCAGTGCATTCCTTCTTTTTGAATCCCTCCAGGAAATAAACATCATATGTGTATTCAGATGTTGCTGGGAGCTTGTACATAGTTTGGATATGTTCTGGTCTAAAAGTCTCGACCATGGCCCGTTGATCATTTATGATAGTTCTGGTGGGTAGATCTATGTGGTCCAACGCCCATCGGATCATGTCGTAATGTGGCAACAACCGCGGTCTGGTTGCAACCCGATGCATTCCAGACTGAACAACTATCTTGTATTTAGTGTTCAGGTCATCCTTTTCGTTATCATTGTTATCGGAGTCTGAGTAATTTACCAACTCAGATTGTACAATATCTTAAACGAACGACCAGCTAGGGACTGAACCGTTGCTCCGGGGCGAAGTGTCAGAGACATTATCCGGGCCTTGCCCTGCAACCTCAATATTCACCTTCGTTTCTCTCCTCGAAGCCATGTCTGAAACCTGTGTTTTCGCTCTTATACGATAGACCTGTGTATACATACAGAGATTAGTTCACTAGGAGAAAGGTGAGATCTGTGCGCTTATGAGGAATGTTAAAAATAAAATGAAACTCCCGTATATATTTGAAAACTTTGTACTATTCGAATTAAGTCTGTCAAATCACAATTAGAAACAATTTATTGCGTAAATCCGATATTGCTTATTCGTGGATTTACCCTAATTCTTCATTAATGTCATCAATGTTCGGCGGCTTGACAGGCAGTCGAGGTATGGAGAGCAAGCAGATACTTTGGGAAATGCACAAACCTCGATGCACGGGATGGGACGCATCTCGTTTTAATTTAAAATTTCAAATATTAGCAACTTAAATAATTTTCTTGTTGTTCGCTGCATCGTGAATTTCCTTTTAACATTTCGACTCTTCAACTCGCGAGGCTGCGAGGGCCGATTTGGATTAAATTAATAGTAATCATGATTTGGAGCATCATTAATTGCATAATTAATTTATTCACCATATCGTGACTCAGAAGTTCGAAGACAGATTTTTGGGAGAATGGTATGCCAAGTCACGATACCGCGATGTGGCGATAATTAAGGCTGGAAATACGGGAAGAAAATATTAGATTAGGTTACTAATTAATCTTTCCATAATCATGTCGCAACCTCGTGTGTCGAGATTTTAGGCGCCTTAACTTTATGAAAGAAAGTGACGGGTGGCGAAACGCCGAGCACCAAAATTAACCATGGTTAGTTTTTTTACCTTTAATCCTTGACCAGGGTTATCGTAAGAATTATCGCGTTCTCGGCTCTCGGGGTTGTAATAACAGAAACTTGGGTTTGACGAATGCCGAGACGTGAACTCCCGACAACATCCACTCATGAGTTATAAGATTTACCCTAGTTAATGTCTTGGGAGGAAATCACAAAATGATTTCGCTGTTTCGTGACTCGGGAGGTGTGAACTCAAGGTTTAATGTATCCGACCTTACGAGACCCTGAAATGAAACAAAAGAGTGAACTTAATCGTGAAAATGGATCTGTTTTGAAAGTAGAAAACATTGTTTTCCAGGCGACAAGATTTCAGATTCTTAAGATCTCGGAAGGAAAAGAAAAATCAATATTTAGATTCCAAGTATCAAAAATTGAAAATTGTGCAAGGTAAAAATAAGGGCGACTCCAACATAGGCTCCAAATAGGGATCCCGCCTTCCTGTGAGGCGGGAAGAATAGTAGACCAGGTGCCAATATTGGATAATGGAGTCACAAGCTAAAATAAACAGAAAACTCATGGAAAAAGATAGAAGGGAGGGAAAAGCTTCGTTTTCTACTTCAAGAAGTTTTTTCGAACTCAGATACTCTTTCCAATCATGGCTGAAGTCACTTTCAGAACTTTCTCTTTCTCATTACTGACCAGGGACGCTTTAAGACGGTCGAAATGTCCCTAGGATATTCAACAGATCTTGTGATTCTCAACTTGCATCAAAGAATGATATTATATAAATTTAAATAGGGAAGTCCCGTCGGAAATTGGGGAAATGATCAGGTTTTCAGAAAGCATTGTTTATCGGAGTAGATTGATATTTATGTATAACAGCCTTACAGATCTCTCAGACATTGCTTCACTGCCAGCAAGCCTGTTCAGTACCCCGGTGAAGTTGTCTGGCCCCTTTTTCACTGAATTTCTTTTCACCACTTCGGAAAATATTTTTGCGTTTAAACGCTAAGACGAGGGAAATCATTTCTGAATTTCCTTTCATCGTCTTAATGGACTAGGTGGGGGAAATCATTTTTGAATTTCCTTTCACCACCTGTCTTAGTATTTTCTTTTAAAACACGAAGATGGGAGCAATCAGTTTATATCAGGGCTGAGATCTGTGTAATGTTTTTTATCAGAGGTCTGTCAACTCATTTTGATTACTCGGTATCAACCTTCCTTTGACCCTCACAAGAACTTTGTTCCTAGGGAGATAGGGGAGAATAATAAAAAAATTTAAGGGACATCCTGTTCAAGCAAGCTTTGATTTTTTCGACGCTGTTGAAAAACCTAGGAAAGTTAGGATTGCTATAAACGTTCCTTGGCTTAGTAGAAGATTAAGTAGTTGTGAAGAGTAGCTTTCTTATTAAGATCCGTTTCGAAATCCCTGGGGTTAAAAATGAAAAACTTTTATTCCTTCACAAAGACTCGGGAAGATAGTGACTCACTGAAAGTTAGGCCCAAATATAGACAAAAACAATGCAGCAATTCAATGGCTTAATATACAAAAGGTCACCACAGTTCGAGACTGATTTTTGAATATATTTAGGAACAAAAATTATGACTGACTGTTTTAGGTTTAATGTATTCATTTAAATTATTTCATTTGAAGATTATGAAACTAAAAATATTCTTGTTATCTAAACCATTATATTGCAAATTTGAAAAATGTTACCTTAGTTTGCTTAAACAGCCTCTCATGACCTGTGTATTTAGAAAGCTCACCTCTATCTTTTCTTTTCACTTTCTCTATGAGCTTATGAAATATCTTAAGTATCACCTATTTTATGTTTTTCTATTTTCAACACTGATCTGCACCTTAATTTTTTGAGGTAGTTTCGTCTGCAGCTGGAATCCTGTAAAAACAAATACAAATTTGATTGACAATGTGTTGAGAGTTTAGGAATGAAAACCAAAAACTAATAGTACATGTTTGAACAAATTTATTTATTTACAAATTTATATATATAATAATTTATTTATTTATTTATTTATTTATTTATTTTATACGATGACTGTCACGTCATGTAGTGCTTTAGATACCGCCCGTTGATCGGGGCACTGAGAACTTCTCCATCAATATTTTCCAGAAGAAAGGAATTCTTTCCTTCTAGAGCCGAGACCCTGAATGGTCCATACCAAAGGTGATCAAATTTGCCATGCTTTGTGGCTTCTTCCCTTCTCGTATCCCATCTTAACACTAAATCACATGGGAGGAATTTTTTGTTCTTTGCCTTGATGTCGAACAATGCTTTCATATCGTCCTGGTATTTATGCATTTTCTCATCGACCTCCACTCTGTTCTTTTGAACCTCGATCAGCTGGTTAATTCTCCTGGTTACATGATTGGGTTCTTCGTTATGATCCTGCCATAATTTCATCACTGGAAACGCTAAGTTTATAGGCAGAACCGCCTCAGTCCCATAGACCATCTGAAACGGCGAAATGCCAATAGACCTTTTAGTGATGATGCGATTTTCCCACAACGCATACTTTAAAAGCACATGCCAGGACCTTTTGTTTTTATCCAGTACCTTTTTTATTATGTTTACCAGGCTCTTGTTAGATGATTCGGCCAATCCATTTCCCTGAGGGTAATAAGCAGTGGAATGGCCGAGAACGATACTGTACTTCTGGAAGAAATTGATCATAGCCATGGATTTGAAGGCCTGGGCATTGTCGGTAACAATCTTTCGGGGACACCCGAATCTCGACAAGATGTTATCTTCCAAGAAGTCGATCACCACCGAGTCTATTGCCCTTTTGGTTGGAATTGCTTCCACCCACTTTGTAAAATAATCTGTGGTTGTTAAGATCCACTTATGCTGAGCACTGGAATGGGGATTAATTTCCCCTATGAAGTCTAATCCCCATTGTTGAAATGGGGCTTCAGTTTTGACTAGAACGAGTGGTAGTGCAGGGAGTTTCTTCTTACCAGCAAATATTTGACACGAGTAACAGGCACGTACTTTGGCATTGACATCCGAAAATAGTTTCGGCCAATAGTATCCGGCCCTCAGGATATTGTAGGCTGTGGCTCTCCATGCATGGTGTCCTCCACAGATTCCTTCATGAAATTCTTCTATAACTCGTGGAGTTTCCGACTCAACCAGACAGACTAGTAAGAACCCGAGTGGATCCTTCCAGTATAGTTGATTTTCGTAGATGCAATATTTTACAGCATGGAGTTTTAAAGTTCTGCATTTGGCTGGTGTTAGTCCACCTGGACATTTCAGGTTTAACAAATAGAAAACTATATCTTTATACCATCCTGATGTCATGAATTTTTCTTCGACCTTGCTTGGATGTGTCTGGTCATCCGGCTCTTGCAAATGTGTGTCTTTGTCTTCCCCTTGTAGGCAATTGATGTCAAGAGATCTAAGGTTCGACTCAGCCAAGAGTTTGGCCAGACCCTGTCCCTTTATCAATTTAGTAGGCTTGACTTCCAGATCAAATTCTTGTATTTTAGTGAGCCAGCGCCCTCGTTTTCCATCACTATCTGGTTGTACCAATATATCTTTCACAGCACTGGTTGGTACGTACGCGATAATTTTTGAATGAAGAACGTAAGTTCTGAATGCTTTAAGCACTTTCACCATTGCGTATGCCTGTTTTTCTATTATATCATATTTTAGTTTGGCATCTCTAAGGCTCTTGCTAAAAAACGCGATCAGACGTTCAAAACCTTCATCATCTTTTTGTAGTAACACTGCGGCAATAGTATGTTCAGAAGCGAATGAGAAGATGAGGAAATCTTTCAAGTAATCTGGGCTTGCTAACACAGGTGCTTCACTGATGACTTTTTTAATATGCTCGAACGACGCTTTAGCCTCGGTCGTCCAATTTACTCTGCTATCCTTTTTCAGCATTCCTGTGATCAATTTGACAATCTCGGCAAAATTTGGTATAAACCTTCTTAAAAAAAATATTTTTCCTAAGAAAGATTCAATTTCTTTTACGTTCCTAGGAATCCTGATAGTTTGTATTGCTTCAATCCTCTTAGGATCGATCCTGATCCCTTCTTTAGATACGATATGCCCCAGAATCTTACCTTCTGCATAGCGAAATGTGATTTCTTTGGGTTCAAAGATAGGTGATCCAGGTGGATATCGGTGGCCACCCACCTTTTCCAAATGGCTCAAAACAGTTTTCTGGCCATTTTGGCAATTTACTATTTTTTGCAGGTTTTCACTTTCGGGGCCATTTTGAGGGCCTAAATGAAGTTTTTTCGAGATAGAGGTTCTCAATGATATCCAAAGGCATATTGAGCCCCCAAAATGAATCTCCTCGATGATACCTTTCCAACGAGCTATCACACGCCTAAAACGGAGATCGTATGCAAAAGTTACGACCCCGGGAAGTTGATGCACCAACTTACCC